>CANSZD010001936.1:0-90000 GCA_947648045.1 Beta corolliflora | reverse complement strand
AATAGTTTAATTTTGTTTCTAATTATTTGATAAATTAGTCTCTTATGGAATGAATAAGATTTCATGTTATATCATCAATTGTAGCTTGAAAATTGATGTATGTTATAAGGATATGGTTAAATTTCTTTATGATTGATTATGTCCAGCTTAGAATTTGTTCAACAGTTTGAAATAAGTTGGCATATGGTTCGTTTGTTGCTTGAATATTGAAATAAGTTCTCCGATTGATCGAGGGATAAGCTGGTATATGATCATGAATGGTGTGGAAATTGAATAATTAAAGAGAACTATGTATGATCCACTGGTGGAATGTTAAATGGTTCTAATGTGGCTATGATCAATTATGGAGTGATCGACTGCTTGAATTGTTGGTCTAGTTTGTTTGATTTGCTTATAAGTAATCTGGCTTTTTCTTAATGGATTTATGCATGAATGATAAGAAGTGATGAATGAGTGGAAAAGATGTTGAGTTGATATGTCATACGTGGCTGATTATTTTGTAGCAATGGATATTTTTTGCACATGCATTCAGCTAAAAAGTTTGATAATAACAAGAAGCATTCTCAGATTAGGCTATATTTTATATTGGCATTTTACATGTTATTCTGAACTATGTTGATACCAATTTGCAGATATGAGAGTCAGCTTGAGAGTTTCTGTAAGTTCTTGGATCTAATTTTGGATTCACCGACTCCTGAAAATATAGAAGGCACTCCCCCCTGCACACCCCCAGCCCTCCCCTCCACCCAGCTGCACCCCCCTGCACACCACTGCAGAGTGCGTACTTGGCTACTTGATCTTCTCAAGTTTTCTTATGTTTATATTTGAATGGTCAAGCTTGGAGAATCATGGTTTGGACCCCAATGTTGAAATTGTCGTTTATCTATAGAGCTGATTATTATATCCTTTCCTTTTATCAAAGAAACAATACATAATTACAATTTCGGATATGCCTTATAATTATGGATTCGAAAATTAGTATATTGTTATATTGTTGAAATTGTTATAATGTTGAAATGGTTAAGCATTGTCATATTGTTAACTAGTATATGCCTTGTAATTTCGGATTCGAAAACTAAAAATTGACAGTGATATTGAATATGTTCTTTCGGTTGAACTAAACATAATTGATTGAATATTAGGGTTGTTTTCGATGCAGGCGTTGCAGGGGTTAACTTCATTAGAGTAAGGTGTTACATATTGATTTGTATTAATCTCTGGAGTATGAGAAAAGGTATGTGTTATTCTTTCTCTTTTTTTGTGCTGTTTTTTATCGAGTTATGTTTTAGAAATTAGAACCCTTTTATCCGAAGTTAATTATTCGAGGATGAACCTTATTTTTCCCCCTTTCCCCCTTAGTTGAAGATGATTGTTCGAGGAATTAGTATGGGCATTGTTGCCCCCTTTGGGATCATGGTACTGGTTTTGTTTAATTGTTTTTTGCCATCATTGCTTACTTCATGCTGAAAGTTGGTGAATTTAGTTAGTTATTGATATTTGTGGGATTTCTTGGCCTAATATCTGAACTTATTGAACTTATTTGAACTTATTGAAACTTACATAAGGTGTTAGAAGTTAGAACTTATCTAAGCTTAACTAAACTAATTATATAAACTCATTAAATGTGAAATTATTTTACTAATGTGAAGAGAGAACTCACAGTTAATACAACTTAAAAGTAAAAAAAAAAAAAAGCAAAAGCATATTTATTTTTCAACGCTAGCTTTTCAAGAGCATTTTGCAAGAATCAAACTTACCAAATTGATGATTGAAGCTAAGGTTTTTCAAGGCTAGATTGTCATGATTTAACCTTCTAAAGTTTGATATTTCATCATTTCCATTTTGTGAATGCAAAGAATCGATGAAAGATGATTGAACATTCCACATATTAGCTAATTCATGTTAATATTAACCAATAGCTATAGTGATTAAATGGAATAAGGTTAAAAGTCGTGGAAAGATGATGAGAAATGGGCCCATGCCTTTAACGTGAGATCTAGCTTCAAGATTTTTGATTAGATATATATATTTTTCATATATTGTGCACAAATGCACAAATATGATTGCGCTAGGCACTCATATAATTATAACAGGGATACAAATATAATTATAGTATTATACTTGTGAAGTGAATATATGCAAACTGATGTTGCCAGACCCCCCTCCTGCACTCCCCCTGCTGCACCCCCCCCAGCCTCCCCAGCCCCTGCCAGCCCTCCCCCCCTTGCACACCCCCTGCACACCCCTCCCCATTGCTGCACCCCCTTCCCAGCCTCGCCAGCCCCTGCTGCACTCCCCCTGCACACACCCAGTCCTCCCCCTGCTGCACTCCCCCTGCACACCCTCAGCCCTCCCCCCCCACTGTTGCCCCCCTGCTGCACTCCCCTCCTGCCCAGCCTCTCCAGCCCCTGCCAGCCCCTCCCCCCTGCTGCACTCCCCCATTTGCGCACCCCCAGCCCTCCCCCCCATTACTGCCCCCTGCTGCACTCCCTCCCTGCACACCTCCTGCCCAGGCCCCCCAGCCCCTGCACACCCTTTCCCAGCCCCTGCCAACCCCCCCAGCCTAAGTGTTTTAGAAGTTTAGAACAACTCCTTGTGCTTTCGTCAGGTTAAGTGTTGTATGCGGATTGGTTTCATCATCTTATGTAGATTCTCTTGCATGCTTTGGTGATTTTTCTTACTCTTCTTCCTGTTACATGCAGGTTCCATACGTTGGTCTCAATTTCGCCGTATATGACTATACGAGTCATTGAAGGACTGGTTGGTGCATTTAGAAAAACTGTCAGACATGAGGGAGTCAGAGCTTTGTACAAACTACAAAGGCCTGGTCCCTAATTCAGTAAAGATTAGTGTTTCACTAGGAAAGGCAAGCAGAGAACTTCATCCAATATTTTAGCATCTATATTTTTGTAAATTTCTTATAATTGTATAAAAAACATAATTTGCAATGGAAAATGATACTTTTATATATATATAACTGTTTGGGGATTATTTATATATTTTTTTTTTGGGTCACAAGGGTTGCGGTTTTCATCAAAACCGCAACCCTTAATTTGTAAAAAGGGCTGCGGTTTAAGCCTAAAACCGCAGCCCTTGGGAACCGCAACCCTTCCTTTTTGCCCAAGGGCTGCTGGCCAAAAATGCAGCCCTTATGGCTATTTTGACCGCAGCCCTTGACGTTTTTTCCACTAGTGTGAGATGGATGAGAAGATTTGGAGCCTTATATGGAAAGCACACTGCTCAACGTGTTCGTGCTTTCTTATGGCTTCTTGGGTCATGATAGAATCATGAGTAACTCTAATAGATACAAGAGAAGATTAATAGAGGACCCCAAATGTCACATCTGTGATGCCCTGGAAGAAACTACTTTGTACATTCTGAGGGATTGTCCTGCAGCCAAGAGTGTGTGGAGACGACTCGGTGGACATGCTGATGATCCGTCGTTCTTTCTTGGCGACATTAGGCAGTGGCTCACACGCATTCTGGAATTGCAAGAAGCCTCGAACAAAGGTATTTGGAACACTTCTATATTACGCTTTGATGGATTTGGAGATGAAGGAACAACTATGCTTTTGGCCGTAGTGAAGACATCCCTGTTGATCCTGGCGCATACCTTCAGGTTCGTTTAAATGAAACCCGAAGAGGTCTGAGTAATTATGATACATCCGGGGAAAGTAACTCACCTTCCAAAGTGGAAGCTTTTATCTCATGGAAAGTGCCCCCACCGAGTTGGTATGTTCTAAATACTGATGGGGCGGCAAAGGGGGCACCTGGGCCTGCAGGGGGAAGAGCAATAATTTGAGACCATCAAGGGGTGTTTGTGACGGCTTTCATTGCTAACTTTGGTCACTGTACATCCTTTAGAGCTGAAGCCATGGCTCTTGTTCGAGGGCTAGAGATTGCACACGAATTACAAATTGCGAAACTTATGGTGCAATTGGATAACCAAGCATGTGTACAAGCCTTAAATGGAAAGGAGGAGGGAAGTGGTGAGTGCGCTCACCTTATCAACTATTTTCGTCGCATGATTAAGGAGGATCATTGGGAAGTCATGATTTGCCATGTTTATCGCGAAGGCAATCACGATGCCGATTGGCTTGTCAACTATGGAGTGGCTCAACCTCTTAGACTCTTTGTTTTAGAGGATATTCCGTTAGCTCTTAGTCGTATTTTAGATGAGGATATTAGGGGTGTGGCTTTGCCACGTTTCTTCCTCCTTAATTTAGTTTATATTGTTTGTTTTTTTACTGTTTTTTGGAGTTCATCCTCTTTCGGAATAAAAAAAAATTGTGTAAAATGACCAACAATGACATGTGCATGATTCATTATTATTGTACTTCTTATTATTTCGAAACTAGTATTTTGGTCCGGGGAATGCCCCGGGTCAGTTACAACTAGCACTATATGCAAGTGATGCGTGCGACAATATATTTATATTAATAGTAACATAAAAAAGTGTTAGAAAACAAACTTAAAAGTGTAATATTTATGTTGAATATTGATGAGCGTTATGGTTTTTTATTTGCATTGCTCTAGCATAAAGAGTATTGTTCTCCAGAAAGGACTATGTCGAGGTAGGATATGCTATCTTGTATTTTGTAGATAATTCAACAACTCTCCTTTTAAATAATGATCTAGGTTATGTTTTTATTTATTTAAAAATACATATATTTTATAGACGTATTTTATAAGTAGTAGTTTTATTTAATTTCACTGTGTAATTGAGGTTTTTAGGCATACTATGGTGAGTAGTGCTTCAATAAAAAATAAATTATAAATTAATATAAACTAATGATGTATGTTTATCTCTTTAATTATTTATTATCCCAACTGATTGTGAGCCCCAAAAAATAAAAAAAATAAATATTCTCTAAGTTTCTTAATTCCTTTATGGTTTGTTAATGCATGTAATTTGAAATTGTTATTGCAACTGAGAGTTTAGATAGTAAGAATCTATGTAAATCTTTGGTTTTATAATTGTTTGAAAATTGATTCATTCATCAATTTATATTTTCAATTATGAGTTTCCTCTTTTTACACATTTTTATGTATTTCTTTTTGGTAATGTAGAACTTTTCTTATCACCCACATTTGTAAATCATGAAAGAAATAAGAAAATATTTTCTTTATTATTTTTTGTGATAATAAGGGTATATAAGTCTTTTCATAGGGGGACTCCATAGCTCCCCCCTTGTCTTATATAATAAAGATTATCAAATATATTTTTATTCATAAATTTTATAATTGATTTTATTAGCTTTTCGTAATTTTTCGTAGTGCGAAATTGAAAAATGGACGTTATGGCATGATAAGTTGTTTAAAAAACTTCTAAGGAATTAGGGATAAAAATAACAATTTCAATGGAATTGGGGATAAAAATAACAATTTCAATGGAATTGGGGTGAAAGAACGTTCTTACCTTAATGAAAATGTTAAATATCAAAAAACTTGTCTATGTATTTATAGTTACATATAGTACTTATAAGTAGGGCTGAGCAAAAGTCCGGTCCAGATCGGAATTTGGACCGGACCGGACCTGAATCTGGACCGGACCGGACCGGACCGGAGATTCAGGTCCGGTCCTCGGTCCAAAGAAAACGTTGATTCCGGGTTTCCGGTCCGGTCCGGGCAAAAACCGGAATCTACCGGTCCGGACCGAAAACCCGGTTTTATTTTAAAAAAATTTGAATTCTATGAAAAAAGTAAAAAAGAGGCACCAACAATTAGAAACCCTAATGTTCTAAACACTGAAGTCACACGCCTCTCTCTCTCTCTTCCTCTCACTCTTTCTCACTCCTTTCGCCACTGATCTGATGCCATAAACTCCGGCGAAAATTCCGGCAAGGCTGCTGAATTCCCGTTTCATCAAGTGAATTCGGTGAGTTACATTTTTCGGGTATTTGTTTTGTGTTTTTTTTCTCAATTTCCTTTTCGTTTCAATTTTTGTAATTTGCGATTTTTTTTTTACCATTTTCGATGAATTGTTGTTTATTTCGTATTTTTTCTACAATTTTCGTGAAATTGTCAAAGTTTATTTTTTTTTCTACCATTTTCGTGTAATTGTTGCTGTTTATTTCGATTAATTCAAGTTCCATTTTCGTTTTTTAGACCAGTAGTGTACTAGTGTTGATTTCCTTTCTCCACATCTTGGACCAATTTGGAGAAGAATGAGGTTTGATTGTAACAAAAAATTGAAAAAAAAAAAACAGGTCCAACAGGTCCAAAACCGGACCGGACTCGAAAAAATCAGTCCGGTCCGGTCGGTGACCGGGCCAAAGCAGGTTCGGGTCCAGGTCCAAAGATTTGCGCAATTCCGGTCCACCGGTCCAGCCGGTTCCGGTCCGCGCCGGTCCGGTTCTGGACCGGTGCTCAGCCCTACTTATAAGACTTGTTTAACATTAAACATTGATATTGTAATAGATTGGTGGTTAAACTCTCACATTTCATTTCAAAGTTCATATGTTCAATTCCTAGTAGCTACACATTGTTAATATTTTAAATGAGATCATAAGTATTAGAAACTTGAGAAGAGTGACACGTGGCACATACATTGGAGAGTGCCATGTGACATCGTTCCTTTGATAGGAATACCTTTTAATATATTATTTATATACTAGCATTATATGCACGCGATGCGTGCGTTAATTTCAAAACTTGTTATTCTATTATATACTCCATCTGTATTATAGTTATGATTACACTTAAAATGTGAAAGAGTAATAGTTAGATGAACTTAGATATATTAATTCGCTAATGTAAAAAACTAACAAAGGTTGTTTTGAGTGATTTTTAATATTATTTTTTGTGAATGAATTTTAAACAAAAAGAATAGACATAATGAGTTGGTTTGACTAAATTAAAGAGCATCAAAGGTAGTGAGTGTTTCAGACTTTTCTGATGGACGTCTGGTTTACCATCTTCTCTTATAACAAAAGGTCAAGATATTTTGTCCATTCAGTTTTTTGATTGAAATATTTGATCCATATACCATTTTTAGCTTATTTAGAATGACAAGTTGAAATGAGAAAGGGTTCTTAAATTATTTTCTTTTGTAGTTTTTTTCATTCCATTAGATCATTAACGGTAATTTAGTATTTTCAGAGAGGGGGCACCATCTTCCTCCCCCCTTCCCTTAGAAAGATTACGACATAAATGTAATTTAATTACTCCACTCATTCCCAAAAATCTAATGTAAAAAAGCTCTTCTCCCAACTTTTTCAGAAAGAGATTTTTGACCCCCAATTAGCTATATTAAACCCCTATTTACCACACACTCAAATTAGAGGATTGACTAGTCAAATCCCCTAATATGAATTTAAACCTCTGATTTTTCTCCAAGCCTCTCTTTACCAAAAAGGTCTTATTTATACCTCGAGGGTGTTTGGTTGAAAGAGTTTTGGGGTAAAAAGGGAGATTTGAGATGAATAGAGAGGTTTGACTAGTGCAAATCTCTAATGGGAGTATTTGTTTGAGAGAGGATTGAAGAAAAGGTTTGAGTCCAAAAGGCTGATTTTGAAAAAGCTCCGAGTAGGAACTTTTTGGAAGAGAGGTTTATAAATTTAATTGTGTAATGACTAATAAAGTTGGTCAGAGTTAGTACCTTCTCCTTTACCCAAAAAAACCCCACCAAAAAATTAATATCCTTATTGATCATTTTACCTAATAAAGTATCAATCAGCTAACTACTATTTACTAAACACTTTCACACATATAGTTAAAACAAACAGCTAATCAAACTAGCTAATACAACCAGCTAAAAGCTAACAACTAATGCAAACAGCTAACCTCTAATTGACAAATAGGACCTTCATTTATCGGGATCCTTTTTTTTGCATAATTAGTATAAAGTCTATAAATAGTGCAAAAGTTAAATCATTGCAATTAATAAAAAATGGTGGTAGTACATTTTGTTACTTTAAATTTAAGGAAAATTCTACATGGTAGCCTAAAGGTTTTTAAGTTTGAAAAAATTGACAAGAGTGGTTCCAACTATGACCGGTCCGCCATAAAAGGTCCCAACTATGGACTATTCCATAGCAGGCCCAACTATTGCATGTATTTGACACACGTGGTCCTTCCAGGTTACTCACCGGTAGAAACCGGTAGAACCCATCACGTGATTGTTACTATTGCTGCACGTGTTTTGTCAATAAAAACCCCCTATTCCCCTGTTCTTCCATTTTCTTCTTCTCCTTCTTTCTGCAATTTCCTCTTCTGAAATCTCCAATTTCCTCTGCAATTTCCTCTTTTGAAATCTCCAATTTCCTCTTCTACAATTTCCATTTTCTTCTTCTCCTTCTTTCTGCAATTTGCTTCTTTCTGCAATTTTCTCTTCTGAAATCTCCAATAAAAACCCGAGAATGAAGGGAGGTAAAAGAAGCCTTATACAAGCGGTAAATCTATGGGTGCGGCGACAACCACCGAAGATGAAGGCATTTCTTGCGGTTGTTGCAGCTATGGCCGCACTTATTTTCCTTCGTATGGTGGTTCATGATCACGATAATCTCTTTATTGCCGCTGAAGCTGTTCACGCCATTGGTATTGCTGTTCTCATCTTCAAGCTCACCAAAGAGAAAACTTGCACTGGTTTGTAACCTTTTTTTTTTAGATTTTGAGGAAATTTTATTTGATTAGATCTTTTACGTTTTTTTAATGATTTTGTTTTGTGCATGTGTTGATCTATGAGTCAATTTGTTTGACCTGTGTCAATTTTTGATGAATTAGATTGGAAGTATATGATGTAATATGTTAACTTTAATTATCAATTGTTTGATTGTATAGTAATTAACTCTTGTTTCTAACTTGTTGTATTATTATTTTGGATATAGAGTTTATTTAGTTGTTAGAAGCATCAGGTTTGCTTGTTGATGGATCAAGTACCAGATTGCTTGTTAATGGTGATGTAATCCAAAAACCTATTGCATCAGGTTTGAAGAGGATGTTGAGTTCTATTGCATTACTTCTCTGCAATCATAATTTCACTGCATTGGGTTCACCCAATTTCCTGAAGATTTGATTTTTCAGGTTGTAAAATCTAACAATTGAAATGGGTTTTTTTTTGGGTTTTGGCAATAGTGCAGGGAAGAGAGAGAATTATGGATAAGGAAAAAAGTGGAGATGAAGATGGTGATGGGCGTGGTCTGTTGTCTATTTACCGTGGAGGAGGTTTGAAGAATAGGGGAGGGAGAGGGAGGGAGAGGGGGGTGACAGGGGAGGAAGAAGGGAAGTGAGAGAATTAAGAGGAAGAAGAGGCAAAAACAGGCAAAAAGAATGTTTTAAGAAAATTTAACCGGTAAAACCGGTTGCTAGTCAACAAGGACCACGTGTGTCAAATACATGCAATAGTTGGGCCTGCTATGGAATAGTCCATAGTTGGGACCTTTTATGGCGGACCGACCATAGTTGGGACCGCTTTTGTCAATTTTTCCTTTAAGTTTCTATATGGTTGCACTTTTCAAATGCATTTATATGTGGTAGCCCCAAGTTTTTTAATTATTCTATAATATAGCCTTATTTGGTGATTTGACGTTTAACATATGTTATTTCATGTTTAATTGCTTAACCAAGGTTAGTGCCTTAACCTAAGTTGTTATGCTCTACCCACTTTTAAGTTCAAGTGGCCCAATTTCGTGTTATTAGGGTTAAGATTCTGCGAATTTCGTGTTTGGGGGAAAAGCTTGGGGCTACCACATATAATTGCATTTGAAAAGTGCTACCATATAGAATCTTAAAAACCTTGGGGCTACCATGTAGAATTTCCCTAAATTTAAGTGGTTGTTTGGATGATATGTCTTAGGAAAACGAGAAGTGGAGCTTCTTAGTAGGTGCAAGGTATGTGATTGACAAAAAATAGTGAAATGAGAAAAGTGAAGGGGGGTGGTTTAGCTAAACATAACTTCCAACAGTAATGATAAAACGATATGTGAGGCGTCAAAGCCAAGAAAGAAATATTAACGGTTTAAATTAGAGACCAGATCTCTCCCACGAAAGACAATTGTAATATGAAAATAACTAACTCTAGGGTGATGCATGTTTGGTAATACTCCTAACCAATGTTGATACTAAAGTTGCAATTCTTTCAAAATCTAGTGATAAGTCTCTTGGACGAGATGGTTTCTCAGGCCAATTATTTAGAGATGATTGGTTAATTACTGGTCTTCAAGAGTTCAATATTGGATTACTACTCTCTCCCTAAACACTCTTGAAAAAACCTAAATGCATAAACTACAGCCGCCTACCTAGGCTCCCTGGTAGGTGGCCTGAGCGTTCTTCACTCATCCTCGTCGCCGGCGAACCTAGCCCCTTCAGTTCCCCTTCAATGCTCCTTCAACCATCTTCGGCGATCGGTAGTAGATAGAGGAGCAATCGTGTCGCACCTCCTCTTCACCGAACGCCGCTGTCTTACTTTTTCTCACCACCGCACCGCATCATAGTCAGGAGGATTACTCAGATCTAGTGTTACATCCTCTGGTACCCTCTCTCCAAAGATTTCCTTAACACCACCGTCGATAATCTCGCCGGTAAAGGTAATATTTAGGGTTAGGGTTTCTTAGTTGGGTTAGGAAGTGCTAAATTCGAGGTTGTTGGGTCTGTTTAAATAAGGAATTGTCTACCATTTACTAAAGCGAACCTTGTCGCCACCATCTGGCTGTTTTGGAGTTACCCTGATCTTAACGGTAAAGGTAGAGATTAGGTTAGGTTTTGGCGATTTACTTGATTCCCCCCTGCTTTTGTTTGGTTTAGCGGTGCTTAGGTGTTGCTTGCTTCCTGCTAGCTGTTATTTGTCTCAAAATGTCTACAGTTAGTTCTTACTGCTGGGTAGTGTTGCTTTGGCTTCTCTTTAGTGATGTTTGATGTTTTACGGTTGTTGTTTCAAGTTTTAGATTGTGGTTTTGAAGTTTGTGTTTTGGTTCTGAACATCCTGTATGGGATAGTTTAGTTAGGATGATTGTTGATGTTAAATAGTTGGAATTATATAATAGGAGCCTAAAGGTTTTGCTAAGGGGTGTCGTCTCCTCCTTGAAAGGATAAAGTTTGAAGTTTGTAGGACATGTTGTGTTTGCTGGTCAGGATGACTCTCTTTTCTTCAATAGAATTTTTGAAGATTACATTCTGGGTAGTATGTCAATTGTCAGGGAGAAAAGACTTGAGTGGGAGGGGTGTGGGTATTTTAGGGTCGGGTTTGTCAGTTTATGTCTGAGATCAACTGATGCTAATTCTCAATTTCGGTTAGCGATGACATTGGAGTTCATCGCTTTCAGAACTTCTTATCTTTGCACTGCTCGTCAATTTTTGGGGGTTCATAGCATGCTTACCAAGTCAATTTTAGTGACTCTTGTTGCTTGTGAGTGATTCACAAATCTGTTGTCTCCTGCTCAAATCATTACTATACTTCTATTTCTCTCTTTGTTCCTAAAGTTTCCCAAGTATTCACGTGTCTTCAATGTGTATGATTCCAACTGGCGCTCAATCATCTTCAATGAAAGTACTACCGATGACTTTGGAGGTTGCAAACCAAGTCATCTCAACAACCAAGGGTCCAACGAAGGAGTTTATTCTACCTTTTAATTTCTTGTAATTTCGTTCTACTTTCTCTTCTAAGTATTGTAAGGGTCACTAATGACCCAAACAATAAGTAGTATGTAAACTTGTCTTTTTTTAAAATATGTAAATTTTCTCGATGTAAAAAAAAAGAGTTCAATATTGTGTACTCTTTTTTTTCAAGTGGCAAGATTTTGAGAGAAATCAACTCCACTTCTATTACTCTTATCGACCCACTCTCGCTCATAGACCATGTACCTATTTCTTGTTTGTCCGTAGTTCCGAAATGTATCTCAAAGCTTCTATGGAGTGGCAAATTTAGGAATTAACTATGTGGGTTCGAATTGTTCGAAAAATGAACCATGATTAATTAATTAAATAATTAATATATTACTTCAAATATTTTTTCTAATCAGCTAGGAAGGAGGTGACTTCATTACTGAAATGTCATTAGACGATGATGAAGAAGGTGGAGCCAATCGACTCGATCTAAAAAGCAAGGAAGGGGAAATACAAAGTGTGTCGCCGAGGTTACACACGATGGAAGAGAATTTGAAGAAGGAGGAGGAGCTTGCATCGGCAAACAAAAGGGATTTTGAATGTCAACTGGCATGGATTCGTCAAAACGAGGAAATCGACGCGTTGAAGGTGAGGATCGAAGCCTTAGATTTTGATAGTGGTGGGATCGAGTCCGAGACAACGGCTAGGGTGCGAGCTAAACCGATGCACCAATACATAACTAAGTAGACCTCATATCTTGGCATCCTACCAGGGGATGTCGACTTCTACTTGTAGCATCTTGGTTCCATGGCAGATTTGATCGACAATGTTGAGGGGGGTCAAGACAACGGCTGAGTCGTCATCGACGCTTCCCCATCTCGAAGATGTTTCGATGGTGTATAATGTTGTCGATGTCGCGACGGACGTCCCCGTTGATGACTCGGTTGTGACAAGGGAAATCCTTGCAATGTCCGGCTCTAAGACTCTAGGCGATACAGTCAATGTTTGATTTTATCGTTTTCAATTATGCTTGCTTAATTTAATAACTTTATGTTTTTGAATTTATCTTAATTGGGTTACATAGGAGTGACTAAAAATTGTGTTTGTTTCATTGTGGACTATTCCCCATTCATGGGAGTGGTTAAGACTATTTGCTTTATGTTAATCGTTTATTTTTGTTTGAATGCTTTGTCTTTGTCTCTGCCGTTTTTTGGCGATATTAAAGTATTCATGCGTCGTGGCACCATATGTTAGGCAAAAACATTCACGTTTTAAAGAAAAATTATAAACAACTGCTTACTTGTAATTGCATGCTTAGATGATTTGTCGATACGAACATTGAACATGATGATTGTCATGATCGTCTTATTTGTATTGTTAGACACCCTTATTATCGAACTCATGTGTAAAAATCTGATAAAAATTATGCTCACGACAAACTCCTTCTCCTCCTTATTGAATATCCAAAAACTGATGAGATAGTAGGTGCTAACATAAGCCCGTCACGATGTTGCACTGTCGTGGTATATTGACTACTTTATTGTCTCCGTAAAAAAAGAGGTTAAATTTGCATCGTCGCCGACGCCAACGATGTTGCGATGCCAAAAGTCATCGTTAGATAACTTGCCTCATCATCTGGCAAGACATAATTTGTTAGATAATCAAGAATAGGTTTGGTCAAGTTCGCACTTGCCTCGACGAGGTCTACGTCCGTTATCGCAACAGAATTGATGTTTGTCGTTGATGACGACTTCGTCATTGTTGGAGACAACAGGTGGCCCAGGGAAATGAAATTGAACGACGGGTCTCTTAGTGTTGATCCCAGATTGGCCAAGGCATCTGCTTGAACGTTATGGTCTCTTGGGACTTGATTTATGGAGACTTGGTCGAACTGCATGCTTTTGGCCTTCGCAATCTCGAAGTACGACATCATCTTTGAATCCTTTGCTCCAAACTCACCTTTTATTTGTCTGACTATGAGGAGTGAGTCACTGTAAACCTTGACCGACTTTGCCCCCAAGTCATTGGCTAATGTCATCCCTGCAATTAATGTTCCATATTCTGCTTCCTTGTTCGTCGCTTTAAATCGCAGCAGATGACTTATACTATCTTAGCTTGTCCCTTTGTGGTGGCTTGAGCACAACTCCTAGTCCTGGTCCTCGAAAATTGGAAGTTCCGGTGACGAGCAAAACCCAAGTGTCGTTGTTAACATGGTTGATTTTTGTGACTTCTTGGTCAATCAACTTTTCCAGTTCTGGGCTAATGTCCGCCAAAAAATCGGCTAACGCCTGCAATTTGATTGTTGTTCTTGGCAAGTAATAGATGTCGTATCCACTTAGGGATATTGCCCATTTTCCCATGCGACCTGTCAATTCTAGTCTACATAACACACTCTTTATGGGATAGTTAGTCATAACAACAATTGGGTGTTTTTCAAATAAATGTCGTAACTTTTTAGCAGCAGTAACTAAAGCTAGGACAAGTTTTTCAAGTGAAGAATGCATGGTTGCGTCTAGCAAAGACTTACTGACATAATATATAGGCAATTGTTGTGCATCGCCTTCTCTCGCTAGTGCATTGCATACTGCCACGTTGCCGACATCGAGGTATAACTGCAAGATATCTCCTTCGATGGGTTTGGATAGTTTTGGTGGGGTAGCTAAGTATCCACTCAATGCTTGCAATGCCTTCTCATGCTCTTCGTTCCAGTCGAACCCTTTGTTCTTCCTCATGACATTATAGAATACATGGCATTTGTCGGACAAATTAGAGATGAACCGGTATAATGCAACCACTCATCCCGTCTGCTTTTGAACTTCCTTGAGGGCTTTAATCTGGACAAGACTGGCTTTTATCCCACTTTGTGTCAGGACATAACCTAATAACTTTCTAGCAACAACTCCAAAGGTACATTTAGTAGGGTTGAGTTTCATACCATGTTAACGAAGCATATCAAAGGCTTCAAGGGTGCTCAACTTGGTTTGTCGTCTTCTTTGATTTCATTAACATGTTGTCGATGTATACTTTCAGCATGTCCCCTTGTTGATCCTTAAACATCTTGTTGGCTAGCCTTTAGTATGTCAGACCTGCTGTAATACCCCTAGGTGTTTAGGATCCCACTAGTAGATATTGTCCTCTATGGGCCCTAATTACGTACAAATTTGTTTTGCTGTAGGACCGTAGTCCTACCCAAAAAGGCCTCTACTAGGTTAAGGTTTCCTCCTCTATATAAAGAAGGTTTTGTTCTCCTCAACTTCGGATGTGGATAGCCAAGATCTTAGGCACCTTCCCCCTCCTTTAAAGAGTATGCGTCCCTGTAGGCACTACAGGACACCGAAATGGAAACTAGCTCTGATACCATGTGTAACACCCCTAGGTGTTCAGGAGCCCACTAGTAGATATTGTCCTCAATGGGCTCTATCCCGCCTTTTTCTTTGGTGCAGGATCGTAGTCTTACCCAAAAGGCTTCTAATAGGTTAAGGTCTCCACCTCTATCTAAAGAAGGTTGTGTTCTCCTTAACTTCCAATGTGAGATAGTTAAGATCATAGGCACCTTTAATATCTACTAGTGGGCCCCTGGGGTGTTACATATGGTATCAGAACTAGGGCCATTTTAGTGTCCTGTAGTGTATGTGGGCACGCAGGCTCTTTAAAGGAGGGAAAAAGGTGCCTATGATCTTGGCTACCTCACATCGGAAGTTGAGGAGAACAAAGCCTTCTTTATATAGAGGTGGACACCTCAACCTAGTAGAGGCCTTTAGGTTAGGACTACGGTCCTACACCAAAGCAAAACCTTGCGGTCTAGGGCCCATAGAGGACAATATCTACAATCGGGCTCCTCAACACCTAGGAGTGTTGCAGATGGTATCAGATCCCGGGCTCATTCCGGTGTCCTGTAGTGTCTGAGGGGACAATAGGCGTGTTTTTATTTCGCCTACGCGGGATGAGCGCGTATTAGATTTGACTACCCCACTGTAAATGTTTTATTGAAAATGTTTTGAAAGAACATGTGGGTGATAAAAGCATTAAAACAGGACAATCATACAATATGAATAAAATGATCAGGCTGGCATATAATATACAAAGGCATGAATAATGATAATATGAATATAAAATAAAGCATATAAAAGGGGTTAGAGTATATAGTAGAACGATTATTACTTAAAGATCTACATCATGAAATAAATTGTTAGTAAATTCAAAGCAATAAATATAATTGATTATTCAAGGATCCTCAGGGATTATACCTATGCGGCTTAGATTGAAGAGCGCAACAATCTTTAGGCGGAGCAATCGTGAAACCAGGAACGCAGTATGATCAAGAATAGATTGAAGTATTGAAAGTATTTGAGTGGTTCGAAGTGTATTTCGGAAGTATTCGTAAGTTTATGTGTGCGTAAAAATAATAATCAAAAGCCGTCCGTAATTCGAGAAATCACGAGTATTTATAGGCAAAGAGAGGCGTGCGCCTCACGCAAGCCCTGCTCCAGGCGCAAGCCTACGTGGCAGGCGTAGTGCCACGCGTCAGGTGCACATTGTTGTGCCTGACGCTGCCAGCTCAATTAGATTTTCACACATGTAGACGCGTTTTTGAAAAGATAGAAAAGAAAGTTGCGTCTCACACAGGACTTGCGTCAGACGTAGGACTCTGTGTGAGTCACAAGTCCACGTGTCAGGCGCTCATTGGCTCACATGACGCGTTCTGGTCAATGAGCTGAACGCACGTGGCGCGCTGAGCGCAGCTGCCGCGTCCGGCGCTTATTCCAGCATATTCCAGCATATTCGCTTTTGATTCTGCGCGTCTTTCGAAGATAATTTTTTATTCGGGAATTGAACTTTACGGATTAAAATATGATTTTTGATAAAAATATTATGAAAATATTCATTAAAATAATAAATATTTAATTGGGCTCTTAAAATGGACTTAAAATATTTTATGGGCTTAAAATACAATTAATCATCATGAATAATTAATTGGGCTTTAGAATATCATTTTAAAACACAATTTTGGATCGGTTCTTTAGATTGCTCTTCCGTGGGTCGCGCCAACTAATACCGCGATATGTTTCATCATTGGATCCTTAAATGGGGAGACATGATTATGTGTCTACAGGGACGGAGGCTTTTTAAAGGAGGGGAGAAAGTTCCTAAAATCTTGGTTATCCCACATCAAAAGTTGAGGACATTAAAGCCTTCTTAATATAAAGGTGGACACCTCAACCTAGTAGAGGCCTTTTGGGTAGGACTACGGTCCTGCACCAAAGCAAAATCCTTGAGGGCTAGGGCCTACAGAGGACAATATCAACTAGTGGGCCCTTAGGGTATTACAGATCGTATTAATGCTAGAGCAATTCTGGTATCCTGTAGTTCCTACGGGGATGCAGCCTCTTTAAAGGAGGGGAGATGGAGCCAAAGATCTTGGTTATCCCACATTGAAAATTAAAGAGAACAAAGCGTTCTTTATATAGGATGGACACCTCAACCTAGTAGAGGCCTTTTGAGTAGGACTACAGTCCTGCACCAAAGTAAATCCTTGTGAGGTAGGGCTGAGAGAGGATTATATCTACTAGTAGACCCCTAGGGTGTTAAAGATGGTATCAGAGCCACGACCCTTTCCGGTATCATGTAGTGCATATGGGACGCAGGCTCTTTTAAAGGAGGGGAGAAGGTGTGTAGGATCTTGCTATCCCACATTAAAAGTTGAGGAAAACAAAGTCTTCTTTATACACCTCATCCTAGTAGAGGCCTTTTGGGTAGGACTGGTCTTAACCCAAAGCAAATCCTTGCGAGCCCCAAGAGAGGGCAATATCTTCTAGTGGGCCCCTGGGGTGTTACACTTGCATTTTTCAAACCGAATGACATAACCTTATCACAACAATACCTTTATCGGTGACGAAAGTTGTCTTCTCTTGGTCCTTTGGATGCATCAAGATTTTGTTGTATCCCGAATACGCCTCCATAAAAGTGAGGAGCTCATATCCTGCTATCGCATCCTTCATCGCGTCAATATGCGAGAGAGGGAATGGGTCTTTAGGACATACCTTGTTCAAATCTGTAAAGTTTATGCAGGCTCTCCACTTCCCGTTCTTCTTGCTCATGACGATGATGTTAGCTAACTAGTATGGATACTTTACCTCTCTAACTTTTCCGATCTCGATGAGCTTTTGTATTTCGTCATTAATGATGTGGTTCCTTTCTGGTGCAAACTTTCATCGCTTCTGCTTGACAGGCTTATGGATTGGATCGACGTTTAGCGTGTGCGTTATGACGTCTGGACTTATACCTGTCATATCTTCATAGGACCACGCAAAACAATCTTTTTTTTTGCTAAGTAAGTAAGTAGATTAATTGAACCAACAAATTACAACTTACATAATCCAACAAGGAGACGAACCAACTAGGTTGGACCCCCTCCTAGAAGGATTGCAAACAAGCCTATAGGCCATAACACTCTAAGCCCATTACCAACTGCTTAACCAGACTTGATCTTTTCTAGTTATCTTTTTGGGGAGAACAGCAAGAACTCTAGCCCTAACAATACACTTACACTGCTTAATAACAGTAGCAATACTAGGTAAATTGTTGCTAGTATACAGAGTTTCTACTTTGCCATATACTATAGATCAAAGCTGCTAAAGTGGCATTAATCACTTGTTTTTGGAACTTTATTCTGCTTCCCCTCTGAATGTTCCTGAGTAGCTGCTGCATATCTTTTAATTGAGAATTGATACCAAGCCATGTCTTCAAACTCCTTAAACATTCAGTGTTATAATGACACTGGAAAAACAAGTGGCTATGAGTTTCTGTAAAGCTCCCACATATAAGACATAGTGCATTCTGACTAATTCCATATTGAAACAGCCTTGTTGTAGTCTGTAGCTTGGATTGCATTACAAGCCATAGAATAACCCTATGCTTGGGCACACTAAGCATGTTCCACACTATTCTGTCCCAGTACACATGTTGTTGTTCTCCTATAATCTTCTCATACATAACCTTGATTGAGTATACTTCCACTGAGCTGAATTCCTTCTGTGAGTACATCTGCTTGATTTGTTCTTTAACATGATACAACCTCTTCCAATACCAGCTTGCACCAGATTTAGGTGTATAACTCCACCAGTTTGCACCCTTCAAATAAACTGAGTTAATTTATTTAATCCAAACACTGTCTTGCTTAGATGCAATTGCCCATACATATTTACCAAGGCTGGCTATATTTCACTTTATGATGTCCCTGAACCCCAGGCCTCCAGCTGCCTTAGCAGAACACATTTGATCCCATGACACAGAGCCACTCTTGTTACAGAAATGTTGTCCACTCCAAACAAATGATCTGCAAATCTTGTTCATTTCTACCAGGACTTTCTTAGGTAATATAAATACATGTGCCCAATAAACATATAGGCTCAACAGTACTGAATTAACTAGCTAGACTCTAGCTGTGTAAGATAAATTTCTTGAACTCCATACCCTTATCCTAGCTGTCATCTTTTCTACTAAAGGTTCACATTGTGCATTAGAAATCTTCTTTGCACATATAGGCACTCCAAGGTACCTAAATGGTAAATTTTCTTTCTAAAACAATCTTGGTTAGCTTTTAAGAAATCAATTATCTGACCTCTTAGTTCGGGAGACAAACGCTCTTATACGGATGACACGATCACAATGGTCAGGATCCAACACCACTTCGTCAATTTGTTGTTTGTCTTGTTCGTCTAGTGCTATCCACTTTACAATTGCGAGATCACAAAATAACAAAATAACAAAATAACGACGGCCTATCAGCGACGGCTAACAAAACCGTCGGTATATAAAAAAAAAGCGACGGCTTGAAGCCGTCGTTGATCACCGACGGCAGTTGTAGCATATAACGACGGTTTAGGCGGTAATAAATAACGACGGCTAAAAGCCGTCGTTGATTTTGTGGAAGTAAAGCAGAAATTTTTTGTAGCTTGGGCGACGGTCAGAAACCGTCGTTGATTTCTAAAGGGGGGGTTTAATTTAAGTCTTTCAGTCGGGTTTTTTTTTTCAACAACAAAAAGGAGGGAATTTGGGCGATTTTGCAGCGACGAAACTCCGTCGACTCCACCTCCACCTGCCTCTCCTCCTTCCTCCAGCCAACGTCAGCGACCCATCTCCACCTCACTTCGCCGGCGGTAAGCTTTATTTTCTCTTTTTTAAAAAAAATTTTTGTACTCATCAACCAAACCCTAACAGTTGGGTTTTTTTTGGGAGAGAAGTGAACTTCAGGCGACGAACTTGGGCGACGAACTTGCATCGACTCTTGCCGGACCTACATTTCGCCGGTGGTAAGCAGTGCTAATTTCTTTTTTTTTTTAACAATTTGTGTAGTGATGAAACTAAACCCAAAAAATTGTTCATCTGCACTTTATTTGTTGGATGTGGTCTAGCTATTATACTCATCTTGGGGTTTCAATGGTCATCTCTTTTCTTGATGTATGGTTCTTCTTTGACATCATTGTACTTTTTCTTCCTTATATTTGGCAAGTTTTTATCCCATGAATTCAACTCTCATGGCAGTAAATTATATATGGGGGGGCGTGGGGGGGGGGTCGGGGGAAGGGGGAGGGGCTGCAGGGGGTCGGGGAAGGGGGAGGCTGTGCGGGGGGGATCGGGGAGGGGGGGAGGGGCTGCAGGGGGTCGGGGGAGGGGGCCGGGGGTGGGGGGTCGGGAGGGGGAGGGGCCGCAGGGGGTCGGGGCTTTGCAGGGGGGTCGGGGGGGGGAGGGGCTGTAGGGGGGTCGGGGAGGGGAGGGGGAGGTCGGTGAGGGAGGGGGGGGGGCTGTAGGGGTCGGGGAGGGGAGGGGGAGGTCGGTGAGGGAGGGGGGGGAGGGGCTGCAGGGGGTCGGGAGGGGAGGGGGAGGTCGGTGAGGGAGGGGGGAGGGGCCTGCAGGGGGTCGTGGAGGGGGGCGTGCGGGGGGGTCGGGAGGGGGAGGGGCTCCGAAGAAAATTGAAAATCCCCCCTCCTTGTTGTCCATTATCAATGGTGTGATAAGATATTTTGCTCGGATATTACCAAGTTGTTTGGTTTTTTTTACATCACCAGCAAATTGCTAAAGTTTTTTTCTAATTATTCCAAATTCATGGCCAACTAGCAATCATAGTCAAGTTCAAAATTTATTACAAGTGGATTAGATGGTATAGGTTTCTTGATTTCAAATTCAAAAGGGGTATAATAGGTGAGAGTGGGGTTCCCGTTACTTATTTTTGGGTATCTTGCTTCGGAGGATCTTCTTCATTTGTTCCCGCTCGTGTTCCCCATTCGGGTGTAATGTATCATTCGCCGTTATGTTCGGCAATGATGCATTTCCCCATCCTTAATCGAAATTATGAATGGAAAAATTAGGTATACACTCTATTTTCCAAGAATAATAGAAGTTACTTCTTTATGTTGTTCTTCATAATGACCATCTTTAAGACTTATGTTTTTTATAAGTTGTTTTGATTGAAAATACACAAAATAGGAAAGATAGAACCAAATATAGGCTAATATAGACCATTTTAGGCCATTTCACTTGAAATTGAATGAATACGAGTAGTTTGATGCTAGTTTAAGTTATAAACACCTCAAACATCATATATATAGTTAGTTTAATGTGATTGTAAGTTGTTTTGATTGAAAATACACAAAATAGGAAAGATATAACCAAATATAGGCTAATATAGGCCATTTTAGGCCATTTCACTTGAAATTGAATGAATACGAGTAGTTTGATGCTAGTTTAAGTTATAAACACCTCAAACATCATATATATAGTTAGTTTAATGTGATTATAAGTTGTTTTGATTGAAAATACACAAAAAGGAAAGATAGAACCAAATATAGGCTAATATAGGCCATTTTAGGCCATTTCACTTGAAATTGAATGAATACGAGTAGTTTGATGCTAGTTAAAGTTATAAACACCTCAAACATCATATATATAGTTAGTTTAATGTGATTGTAAGTTGTTTTGATTGAAAATACACAAAATAGGAAAGATAGAACCAAATATAGGCTAATATAGGCCATTTTAGGCCATTTGACTTGAAATTGAATGAATACGAGTAGTTTGATGCTAGTTTAAGTTATAAACACCTCAAACATCATATATATAGTTAGTTTAATGTGATTATAAGTTGTTTTGATTGAAAATACACAAAAAAGGAAAGATAGAACCAAATATAGGCTAATATAGGCCATTTTAGGCCATTTCACTTGAAATTGAATGAATACGAGTAGTTTGGTGCTAGTTTAAGTTATAAACACCTCAAACATCATATATATAGTTAGTTTAATGTGATTATAAGTTGTTTTGATTGAAAATACACAAAATAGGAAAGATAGAACCAAATATAGGCTAATATAGGCCATTTTAGGCCATTTGACTTGAAATTGAATGAATACGAGTAGTTTGATGCTAGTTTAAGTTATAAACACCTCAAACATCATATATATAGTTAGTTTAATGTGATTATAAGTTGTTTTGATTGAAAATACACAAAAAAGGAAAGATAGAACCAAATATAGGCTAATATAGGCCATTTTAGGCCATTTGACTTGAAATTGAATGAATACGAGTAGTTTGGTGCTAGTTTAAGTTATAAACACCTCAAACATCATATATATAGTTAGTTTAATGTGATTGTAAGTTGTTTTGATTGAAAATACACAAAAAAGGAAAGATAGAACCAAATATAGGCTAATATAGGCCATTTTAGGCCATTTTACTTGAAATTGAATGAATACGAGTAGTTTGATGCTAGTTTAAGCTATAAACACCTCAAACATCATATATATAGTTAGTTTAATGTGATTATAAGTTGTTTTGATTGAAAATACACAAAAAAAGAAAGATAGAACCAAATATACGCCATTTTGGCAATTTATATTATTTGAATATGAGTATATTTAACCAAATGCAGGAGGCATACAATAAGAAGCCGGATCATTGTGCGACTCGGGGGTCACGACCGAACCCCGATCTCGTTGTATTGGGAGACAGCTTGGGGGGAGGAACAAAGGAAAAGTTCGGGGGTTGGGTCGGGGAGATCATTTGTACTACAACTCGCATCGTGCCGAGGAGATGGTGGCTCTTCACAACCATATGAGCCGTCCATTTTTTCTCGGATTGAGGCGCAAGTGGAGGCAAAGGTCGCTGCACCGGATTATTTCATGTAATTATACAAGTATCTATGTAATTATACAAGTATCTATGTAAATTTTAATATATATCAAAATTGCATATTTTTGTAATTGAAAAAATTGAATGCGATGGAGAAACAGCTTTAGCGTGGTATATTTAGATGCAGCTGTGCAGGTACAGGTTTAATTATTATTAAGAACAATTGAATTTTAAATAATATTATTTTTGTAACAACATTGACGGTTAAACATTAAATCAACGACGGCTAGGCAATCGCTGTAAGGTTCTCTATGTACCCATGGACACGAAATCAACGACTGCTTTAATAACTTAGCGACGGTTTTTAACAGACGTTATTTGATCGAAATCAACGACGGTTTAAAGCAGACGCTGATTCACCGACGGTTTTAAACGGTCGCTGACTCACCGACCGTTTAAAACCGTCGCTGAATCAGCGTCTGCTTTAAACAGTCGCTGACTGGCCATCAACGACGGCTATATTAAACCGTCGCTGACTGTGATGAAACCGTCGTTAAATACATCAACGACGGCTTGACGGTCGTTGATTCTAGTATCAGCGACCATCGTTTTACCGACGGCCTATTAACGACGGTTGGCCGTCGTTGATTAAATAGCGACGGCTTTTAGGGCAATCACCGACGGCTTTTAGCCGTCGTTGATTTCCACTTTTCTTGTAGTGGACGTGTTGTATGTTCACCTTTGATTTCTTGGATGCCCCACTTAGTAGGGAATTTTGAATTTTTTATGGTCGGTCGAGGGGATCACCTTTATCTTGTGTATCCATGGGGTTCCTAGGATGATGTTGTATACTGAAGGGAAGTCAAGGACTTTGAACTTAGTTTGTCGGTTGACTTCTTTGTTATACATCGGTAGAGTGACCTATCTAATGGTTTGTTGCGTTTCTCCACTGAATCCGACTAGGATTGTTGATTTTCTTGTCACGTCCTTGACATTCACACCCATACCTTCTACTGCACTTTTGAATAGGATGTTTGTTGAACTTCCACCGTCGACTAACACGTTCTTCAAAAGAAAGTTGTTGATGGTTAAGGAGATTACAAATCTGTTGTGATGCTCTTCATGTCAAATGTCATTGTCGTCGAACGTGATAGGCATTGCTTCCAGTCTCCTTTCGTCTTCTGACCTACAATCTTTAGGAACTTTTGGCTAAGGAGATTTCTCTCTTGCTAGCATTTTGGCTGCGGAATATGTTAGTCCAAAAAAATATGATCCACCACAAATAACGTTAATTACCTTGACATGTGACGGCGATGCAGGAGGATTCTTCTTAGGATCATTTTAGTCGAAGGTTGTTTTTCCTTTGTCGCTGAGTAAGTCTTGGAGATTTCCTTTATTTAGCATTTTCCTGCACATCATGAAAGTTATGTACCTGATTTGGCCGACTGTATGGATGAGAACTCCAGTTATTTCACTTAGGGAAGAATGATTTTCTATCACTTGAACCTTCTGACGTGTGACGCGTGGGAATGTTATTGAGGATGACGTCTTCTTCTAACCTCATCTTAGCCAGGGCTCTGGACTTCACCTCTTCAAAGGTCGTACATGGGTCCTTTGTCAAAAGGTTGTACATCTTAGGCCGTAAGAATAGACCTTTTCTAGCATTGTATTGTCGTCTTGCTATCCAGACATTTGATACCGATCATCTCCTTGTTGAAACGGTTGTTGTAACAGCCTAAATTTTTAAGCAAGTGGATAAGCTCTAACATTCTTAGTGGTTAAGAAAGCTTGTGGATAAGCACTATCATTCTTAGTGGTTAAGAAAGGTCAAAGAGGATAAGGACTATCATTCTTGGTGGTTAAGAAAGCCTTGAGAACCAATATATAAGTTACAAAGACTTGGAGAGCCTTATTCCTTAAGATTATGAAAATCACATAGAGACCGTTTTATCGGGTAACAATGAACCTCCAGTTAAAGAGCCTTTTTGGGTTGAATCCGAGCTCGAAACCTAATCAAACTTGATATATGATATGTTTGGGATGTCTTAAGGATAAAATGGTCATTCACCATCAAAATTTACGTGGCTAAATAGGGTGAATTCCTTACATAGTAAGATCTGGCTCAGCTGAAATATCAGTTTGTACCTATCTTCAAAGAAAGCTTCTTAGCAGCTGCTTGAGTGTCGATCTCTTAAAGATCTTTTCATGCATGAAAGCCAACACATTAAGCTAACACCTCCAATAAGAATCACCTAGAAACTCCAAGAAACCGACCTTACCCAGAAGAGGTTTCCCTCCCCTGGGGGTACCGCCAAAAATGCCCTATAAAAGGGTGTCATGGTTTTTCGTCCTTTTCTCTTAAACCTTCTTCTTCAACACCTACTTCTATTTACATACAACTCTTCTATACATAATTCTATAGTGTTTTAAGCTTTTGATAGAGTTTTCAAGCTTTGAGAAATTGTAGAAAACTCCATAGGAACATAAAACAGATTGCTGTAAGTACAGCTTTGCATCTCTCTTGTACTTAGCTTAGTTATTTATGTTCTAAAACTTGTTTAAACTAATCCTTATCACTTTACATATTCTGGGGAAGTTGTAGGAAGGATAAACCACATGGAATAAGGAGTTTGAGTTACATTAAGCAGCCTAAGTGAAGGTACACACTTAGTTTGGATTGTAACCTAGAGATTTTCCTACATTTGGTTAGATGATTGTTTCTTTCTATTATGAAGCATGAATATGAAATGAAATCTCTTCTGATATGCATATTAGTATGTGTTCTTTAAGTATATGACATAGATTTGGCATTCTATGGTTCACTTGAGATGTTTTACTTATCCTAAGCTAGGCTTAAACACTAAATTGCCATGTTTATGCTTTTAAATGGAATTTGTTAAGTATATGGAATTGTATGGTAATGAAACACTAAATGTATTGGTTTTAATCACGGAAACGAGGCGTGAGCATACACCCGGGTTAGGGCAGGTATTCCCTAACTGTTACCCAACCAGGAGGTGGAAATCCTGGCGGAAGTGGGACATGTCCGTGTTAAGTCTTGCAAGCAGAACAGTAAAAGGTGGGGTGACGACCCTCAACAGTTTGCTACGCTCGCGGTCATATCAAAAGATTGATCTTATGAAATCTCTAAGTAATTGAAGTGATTATGTGTTATCAATTAGTTTTCAAAATACACCTAAACTTGTATTTTCTATTACACAGTGTGTACTCAGCTTTGCTGATAGTGTTGTCATTTCTGTGGCCTGTCACTTGGTGGGTGGCAGAGTCAAACTTTGTTACAGGATTGTGTTGGAAGCCAGAATCGAGTTGAGAGCAAAGTATGATTCGAATTGTGTATTGTGGGTTAAATTCCGAGATTTAAGTTTGTATATAGAGGAGTTTATTTAGGATTACTTATGACATAGTTTGTTCTTTTGCCTTGAAATTGGGATTGAATGAATATGTAATTGAAGCCTTTTATAAAGGATATTGTTTTGTGGGCCCATAACCCACAGGTCCAGGATCGTATATTTCAGGTTGTTTCCGCTACGAGTGTTATCTAATTCATAAGTGATTATTATTATTTTGGTGCTAATTGAAATTTGTGATTGCTAAGCGAGTTATGCTAGCAGCTCGGGAATCGGGCTGTTACAGTTGTGGTAGACGTGAACCAATTCTTTTGGCTTCTGCATGACACCATATAAGTAATTGGTTTGCTTATGGAGATTACAACTTCCTTCGAACTTGTCGTAGAACATCTTGACTAAGGTTGAGAAGTTGTCGATGCTGCCTGGTGTCAGAGATACGAGCCACTTCAAAGCTGGTCAGGTCAAGATTGCTCCAAAAGACTTACACATACAAGCCTCAACCATATTCGAAGGGATGGACCATTGCCACATTCTATGCTTGTATTGGGCGACATGCTCAGTTGCGTCAATAGATCCATGATATGTAGCAGTCAATATAGGAAGGTAAAGCTTTCTTTGGTGCTTAGCCTTTGCGGTCTTCTCGATGAAGGTGACGCTACATAGCCATCCATTTGCTCAACGATACTTGGGTTTAGAGCTCTTGGGAGTTGAGACAACAGCTTCATCATCCAGCGATTATGCTTCTCGATCGTAGCCATTCTCTTTAACATGGGATCTTTCTCTCCTTCGGGGTCTCGCTTAGGATCAGCCTGCTCTTCCACGATCTTCCTCTTCTAATCTTCTCTCTCCAATCCATTAGTCATCGCTTTCTTTGATTCGTTCAAACATAAACCAACAAGTTATGTTGCCAACAAACTCACTTGTGTAGGCATATTTTTATTGGCTACGCGGTGTGAACGCAGATTTACCTACCTCATTGAAGGGTTTTATTGAAAAACGTTTTGAAGTTGCCAACGAGTTTTTAAAGGAAGACTCATAAACCTCATTGGATATTTAGAAAACTTAGAGTGTATTTATTCCTAATACTCAACTTCAAACTCCAGATTGTGCACTAAATTTGCCTACCTTTTAAATCTTCAGACTCACTTCAGACTCATTCTAGTTTTATACTTTATCCCTCATACTCTATCCAGACTCACTCCATATTACCTTAACATTATTGAATCTATTTCCTCTTTGGACAAGTCTTGAGGAGAGTCGTAATTTTCAAGACTCATCCACTTTACAAACTACATTAAAGCCAGTTTGGTAGGAGTATGAGGGATAAACACACCCTTAGGGACAACTTGAGGACTTATCCAATGTAGATTTTCCCGTCATAACTTCATGATTTGTTAATGAACCAAAATTGAGTTCGGGGGTAAAGGTACGAAGATGATCAGGAATCACGTTCGCCCATTACTGGCCTCTACTTAATACGATTCATAGACAAGAAGTTTTATGCAATTAAACAACCAAGCATTCGATTTCAACACCCTAAAAAGATTAGTATAGGTCTGCTCATTAAACACACAAAAGACTATTTTTTAGTGATATGTTTATTAGCAATCATATTGCTGGGATCCTAAACCAATTGTCCAAATTATCTAATTAGACTTTAGAATATTTATTAAGGTCTTGTAATTAGCAGTAATAAGCATGTGAGGTGATTAAAGCGATAAACCTGGAAACATGGAAATATGTACAAAATTATAAACAAGAGTTTAAGAAGAAGAATATACAAAAGACATGAAATTACTTAAGGATCTATATCATAAAAAGAAGATTTGTTTGGTTTAGCGGTGCTTCGGTGTTGCTTGCTTCCTGCTAGCTGTTATTTGTCTCAAAATGTCTACAGTTAGTTCTTACTGCTGGGTAGTGTTGCTTTGGCTTCTCTTTAGTGATGTTTGATGTTTTACGGTTGTTGTTTCAAGTTTTAGATTGTGGTTTTGAAGTTTGTGTTTTGGTTCTGAACATCCTGTATGGGATAGTTTAGTTAGGATGATTGTTGATGTTAAATAGTTGGAATTATAGAATAGGAGCCTAAAGGTTTTGCTAATGGGTGTCGTCTCCTCCTTGAAAGGATAAAGTTTGAAGTTTGTAGGACATGTTGTGTTTGCTGGTCAGGATGACTCTCTTTTCTTCAATAGAATTTTTGAAGATTACATTCTGGGTAGTATGTCAATTGTCAGGGAGAAAAGACTTGAGTGGGAGGGGTGTGGGTATTTTTGGGTCGGGTTTGTCAGTTTATGTCTGAGATCAACTGATGCTAATTCACAATTTCGGTTAGCGATGACATTGGAGTTCATCGCTTTCAGAACTTCTTATCTTTGCACTGCTCGTCAATTTTTGGGGGTTCATAGCATGCTTACCAAGTCAATTTTAGTGACTCTTGTTGCTTGTGAGTGATTCACAAATCTGTTGTCTCCTGCTCAAATCATTACTATACTTCTATTTCTCTCTTTGTTCCTAAAGTTTCCCAAGTATTCACGTGTCTTCAATGTGTATGATTCCAACTGGCGCTCAATCATCTTCAATGAAAGTACTACCGATGACTTTGGAGGTTGCAAACCAAGTCATCTCAACAACCAAGGGTCCAACGAAGGAGTTTATTCTACCTTTTAATTTCTTGTAATTTCGTTCTACTTTCTCTTCTAAGTATTGTAAGGGTCACTAATGACCCAAACAATAAGTAGTATGTAAACTTGTCTTTTTTTTAAATATGTAAAATTTCTCGATGTAAAAAAAAAGAGTTCAATATTGTGTACTCTTTTTTTCAGTGGCAAGATTTTGAGAGAAATCAACTCCACTTCTATTACTCTTATCGACCCACTCTCGCTCATAGACCATGTACCTATTTCTTGTTTGTCCGTAGTTCCGAAATGTATCTCAAAGCTTCTATGGAGTGGCAAATTTAGGAATTAACTATGTGGGTTCGAAATTGTTCGAAAAATGAACCATGATTAATTAATTAAAGAATTAATATATTACTTCAAATATTTTTTCTAATCAGCAAGGAAGGAGGTGACTTCATTACCGAAATGTCATTAGACGATGATGAAGAAGGTGGAGCCAATCGACTCGATCTAAAAAGCAAGGAAGGGGAAATACAAAGTGTGTCGCCGAGGTTACACACGATGGAAGAGAATTTGAAGAAGGAGGAGGAGCTTGCATCACGGAAACAAAAGGGATTTTGAATGTCAACCGGCATGGATTCGTCAAAACGAGGAAATCGACACGTTGAAGGTGAGGATCGAAGCCTTAGATTTTGATAGTGGTGGGATCGAGTCCGAGACAACGGCTAGGGTGCGAGCTAAACCGATGCACCAATACATAACTAAGTAGACCTCATATCGTGGCATCCTACCGGGGATGTCGACTTCTACTTGTAGCATCTTGGTTCCATGGCGATTTGATCGACAATGTTGAGGGGGTCAAGACAACGGGCCGAGTCGTCATCGACGCTTCCCCATCTCGAAGATGTTTCGATGGTGTATAATGTTGTCGATGTCGCGACGGACGTCCCTGTTGATGACTCGGTTGTGACAAGGGAAATCCTTGCAATGTCCGACTTTAAGACTCTAGGCGATACAGTCAATGTTTGATTTTATCGTTTTCAATTATGCTTGCTTAATTTAATAACTTTATGTTTTTGAATTTATCTTAATTGGGTTACATAGGAGTGACTAAAAATTGTGTTTGTTTCATTGTGGACTATTCCCCATTCATGGGAGTGGTTAAGACTATTTGCTTTATGTTAATCGTTTATTTTTGTTTGAATGCTTTGTCTTTGTCTCTGCCGTTTTTTGGCGATATTAAAGTATTCATGCGTCGTGGCACCATATGTTAGGCAAAAACATTCGCGTTTTAAAGAAAAATTATAAACAACTGCTTACTTGTAATTGCATGCTTAGATGATTTGTCGATACGAACATTGAACATGATGATTGTCATGATCGTCTTATTTGTATTGTTAGACACCCTTATTATCGAACTCTTGTGTAAAAATCTGATAAAAATTATGCTCACGACAAACTCCTTCTCCTCCTTATTGAATATCCAAAAACTGATGAGATAGTAGGTGCTAACATAAGCCCGTCACGATGTTGCACTGTCGTGGTATATTGACTACTTTATTGTCTCCGTAAAAAAATAGGTTAAATTTGCATCGTCGTCGACGCCAACGATGTTGCGATGCCAAAAGTCATCGTTAGATAACTTGCCTCATCATCTGGCAAGACATAATTTGTTAGATAATCAAGAATAGGTTTGGTCCAGTTCGCACTTGCCTCGGCGAGGTCTACGTCCGTTATCGCAACAGAATTGATGCTTGTCGTTGATGACGACTTCATCATTGTTGGAGACAACAGGTGGCCCAGGGAAATGGAACTGAACGACGGGTCTCTTAGTGTTGATCCCAGATTGGCCAAGGCATCTGCTTGAACGTTATGGTCTCTTGGGACTTGATTTATGGAGACTTGGTCGAACTGCATGCTTTTGGCCTTCGCAATCTCGAAGTACGACATCATCTTTGAATCCTTTGCTCCAAACTCACCTTTTATTTGTCTGACTATGAGGAGTGAGTCACTGTAAACCTTGACCGACTTTGCCCCCAAGTCATTGGCTAATGTCATCCCTACAATTAATGTTCCATATTCTGCTTCCTTGTTCGTCGCTTTAAATCGCAGCAGATGACTTATACTATCTTAGCTTGTCCCTTTGTGGTGGCTTGAGCACAACTCCTAGTCCTGGTCCTCGAAAATTGGAAGTTCCGGTGACGAGCAAAACCCAAGTGTCGTTGTTAACATGGTTGATTTTTGTGACTTCTTGGTCAATCAACTTTTCCAGTTCTGGGCTAATGTCCGCCAAAAAATCGGCTAACGCCTGCAATTTGATTGTTGTTCTTGGCAAGTAATAGATGTCGTATCCACTTAGGGATATTGCCCATTTTCCCATGCGACCTGTCAATTCTAGTCTACGTAACACACTCTTTATGGGATAGTTAGTCATAACAACAATTGGGTGTTTTTCAAATAAATGTCGTAACTTTTTAGCAGCAGTAACTAAAGCTAGGACAAATTTTTCAAGTGAAGAATGCATGGTTGCGTCTAGCAAAGACTTACTGACATAATATATAGGCAATTGTTGTGCATCAGCTTCTCTCGCTAGTGCATTGCATACTGCCACGTTGCCGACATCGAGGTATAACTGCAAGATATCTCCTTCGATGGGTTTGGATAGTTTTGGTGGGGTAGCTAAGTATCCACTCAATGCTTGCAATGCCTTCTCATGCTCTTCGTTCCAGTCGAACCCTTTGTTCTTCCTCATGACATTATAGAATACATGGCATTTGTCGGACAAATTAGAGATGAACCGGTATAATGCAACCACTCATCCCGTCTGCTTTTGAACTTCCTTGAGGGCTTTAATCTGGACAAGACTGGCTTTTATCCCACTTTGTGTCAGGACATAACCTAATAACTTTCTAGCAATAACTCCAAAGGTACATTTAGTAGGGTTGAGTTTCATACCATGTTAACGAAGCATATCAAAGGCTTGCGTCAGGTGCTCAACTTGGTTTGTCGTCTTCTTTGATTTCATTAACATGTTGTCGATGTATACTTTCAGCGTGTCCCCTTGTTGATCCTTAAACATCTTGTTGGCTAGCCTTTAGTATGTCAGACCTGCTGTAATACCCCTAGGTGTTTAGGATCCCACTAGTAGATATTGTCCTCTATGGGCCCTAATTACGTACAAATTTGTTTTGCTGTAGGACCGTAGTCCTACCCAAAAAGGCCTCTACTAGGTTAAGGTTTCCTCCTCTATATAAAGAAGGTTTTGTTCTCCTCAACTTCGGATGTGGATAGCCAAGATCTTAGGCACCTTCCCCCTGCTTTAAAGAGTATGCGTCCCTGTAGGCACTACAGGACACCGAAATGGAAACTAGCTCTGATACCATGTGTAACACCCCTAGGTGTTCAGGAGCCCACTAGTAGATATTGTCCTCAATGGGCTCTATCCCGCCTTTTTCTTTGGTGCAGGATCGTAGTCTTACCCAAAAGGCTTCTAATAGGTTAAGGTCTCCACCTCTATCTAAAGAAGGTTGTGTTCTCCTTAACTTCCAATATGAGATAGTTAAGATCATAGGCACCTTTAATATCTACTAGTGGGCCCCTGGGGTGTTACATATGGTATCAGAACTAGGGTCATTCTGGTGTCCTGTAGTGTATGTGGGCACGCAGGCTCTTTAAAGGAGGGAAAAAGGTGCCTATGATCTTGGCTACCTCACATCGGAAGTTGAGGAGAACAAAGCCTTCTTTATATAGAGGTGGACACCTCAACCTAGTAGAGGCCTTTAGGTTAGGACTACGGTCCTGCACCAAAGCAAAACCTTGCGGTCTAGGGCCCATAGAGGACAATATCTACAATCGGGCTCCTCAACACCTAGGGGTGTTGCAGATGGTATCAGATCCCGGGCTCATTCCGGTGTCCTATAGTGCCTGAGGGGACAATAGGCGTGTTTTTATTTCGCCTACGTGGGATGAGCGCGTAATAGATTTGACTACCCCACTGTAAAGGTTTTATTGAAAATGTTTTGAAAGAAGTCGCCAATAATTCTTTTTAGGAAGAATCATAAACCTAATTGGATATGGGAAAACCGTAGGGAAAAATTATCTAATGTAGATTTCCCCGTCCTGACTCCATAGATGGTCTAAATGAACCAAAGATTGAGTTCAGGGGTGAGGGTACAATACAGTCAGGAACCATATTGCCCATTGCTGGCCTCTACTAAATATCGATTCATTACAGATTTTATGCCAAAGAATAATCATATAACGTTTTAAACACCCTATAAATATTTAGTCTAAAGTTGGTTCAGGAAACACATAAAAAGACTATTTTTGGTGATATGTTATTTAGCAATCAATTTACAGGGAACCTAGCAGGTTGTCCAAATTAATCTGATTAATATTAGAACAGTTCTTTAGGTCTTTGATTAGCAAAAATAACATGTGGGTGATAAAAGCATTAAAATAGGACAATCATACAATATGAATAAAATGATCAGGCAGGCATATAATATACAAAGGCATGAATAATGATAATATGAATATAAAATAAAGCATAGAAAAGGGGTTAGAATATATAGTACAACGATTATTACTTAAAGATCTACATCATAAAATAAATTGTTAGTAAATTCAAAGCAATAAATATAATTGATTATTCAAGGATCCTCAGGGATTATACCTATGCGGCTTAGATTGAATAGCGCAACAATCTTTTGGCGGAGCAATCGTGAAACCAGGAACGCAGTATGATCAAGAATAGATTGAAGTATTGAAAGTATTTGAGTGGTTCGAAGTGTATTTCGGAAGTATTCGTAAGTTTATGTGTGCGTAAAAATAATAATCAAAAGCCGTCCGTAATTCGAGAAATCACGAGTATTTATAGGCAAAGAGAGGCGTGCGCCTCACGCAAGCCCTGCTCCAGGCGCAAGCCTACGTGGCAGGCGTAGTGCCACGCGTCAGGTGCACATTGTTGTGCCTGACGCTGCCAGCTCAATTAGATTTAAACACATGTAGACGCGTTTTTGAAAACATAGAAAAGAAAGTTGCGTCTCACACAGGACTTGCGTCAGACGCAGGACTCTGTGTGAGTCACAAGTCCACGTGTCAGGCGCTCATTGGCTCACATGACGCGTTCTGGCCAATGAGCTGAACGCACGTGGCGCGCTGAGCGCAGCTGCCGCGTCCGGCGCTTATTCCAGCATATTCGCTTTTGATTGTGCGCGTCTTTCGAAGATAATTTTTTATTCGGGAATTGAACTTTACGGATTAAAATATGATTTTTGATAAAAATATTATGAAAATATTCATTAAAATAATAAATATTTAATTGGGCTCTTAAAATGGACTTAAAATATTTTATGGGCTTAAAATACAATTAATCATCATGAACAATTAATTGGGCTTTAGAATATCATTTTAAAACACAATTTTGGATCGGTTCTTTAATTGCTCTTCCGTGGGTCGCGCCAACTAATACCGCGATATATTTCATCATTGGATCCTTAAATGGGGAGACACGATTATGTGTCTACAGGGACGGAGGCTTTTTAAAGGAGGGGAGAAAGTTCCTAAAATCTTGGCTATCCCACATCAAAAGTTGAGGACATTAAAGCCTTCTTAATATAAAGGTGGACACCTAAACCTAGTAGAGGTCTTTTGGGTAGGACTACGGTCCTGCACCAAAGCAAAATCCTTGAGGGCTAGGGCCTACAGAGGACAATATCAACTAGTGGGCCCTTAGGGTATTACAGATCGTATTAATGCTAGAGCAATTCTGGTATCCTGTAGTTCCTACGGGGATGCAGCCTCTTTAAAGGAGGGGAGATGGAGCCAAAGATCTTGGTTATCCCACATTGAAAATTAAAGAGAACAAAGCGTTCTTTATATAGGATGGACACCTCAACCTAGTAGAGGCCTTTTGAGTAGGACTACAGTCCTGCACCAAAGCAAATCCTTGTGAGGTAGGGCTGAGAGAGGATTATATCTACTAGTAGACCCCTAGGGTGTTAAAGATGGTATCAGAACCACGACCCTTTCCGGTATCATGTAGTGCATATGGGACGCAGGCTCTTTTAAAGGAGGGGAGAAGGTGTGTAGGATCTTGCTATCCCACATTAAAAGTTGAGGAAAACAAAGTCTTCTTTATACACCTCATCCTAGTAGAGGTCTTGTGGGTAGGACTGGTCTTAACCCAAAGCAAATCCTTGCGAGCCCCAAGAGAGGGCAATATCTTCTAGTGGGCCCCTGGGGTGTTACACCTGCATTTTTCAAACCGAATGACATAACCTTATCACAACAATACCTTTATCGGTGACGAAAGTTGTCTTCCTTGGTCCTTTGGATGCATCAAGATTTTGTTGTATCCCGAATACGCCTCCATAAAAGTGAGGAGCTCATATCCTGCTATCGCATCCTTCATCGCGTCAATATGCGAGAGAGGGAATGGGTCTTTAGGACATGCCTTGTTCAAATCTGTAAAGTTTATGCAGGCTCTCCACTTCCCGTTCTTCTTGCTCATGACGATGATGTTTGCTAACTAGTATGGATACTTTACCTCTCTAACTTTTCCGATCTCGATGAGCTTTTGTATTTCGTCATTAATGATGTGGTTCCTTTCTGGTGCAAACTTTCATCGCTTCTGCTTGACAGGCTTATGGATTGGATCGACGTTTAGCGTGTGCGTTATGACGTCTGGACTTATACCTGTCATATCTTCATGGGACCACGTAAAACAATCTTTTTTTTTGCTAAGTAAGTAAGTAGATTAATTGAACCAACAAATTACAACTTACATAATCCAACAAGGAGACGAACCAACTAGGTTGGACCCCCTCCTAGAAGGATTGCAAACAAGCCTATAGGCCATAACACTCTAAGCCCATTACTAACTGCTTAACCAGACTTGATATTTTCTAGTTATCTTTTTGGGGAGAACAGCAAGAACTCTAGCCCTAACAATACACTTACACTGCTTAATAACAGTAGCAATACTAGGTAAATTGTTGCTAGTATACAGAGTTTCTACTTTGCCATATACTATAGATCAAAGCCGCTAAAGTGGCATTAATCACTTGTTTTTGGAACTTTGTTCTGCTTCCCCTCTGAATGTTCCTGAGTAGCTGCTGCATATCTTTTAATTGAGAATTGATACCAAGTCATGTCTTCAAACTCCTTAAACATTCAGTGTTATAATGACACTGGAAAAACAAGTGGCTATGAGTTTCTGTAAAGCTCCCACATATAAGACATAGTGCATTCTGACTAATTCCATATTGAAACAGCCTTGTTGTAGTCTGTAGCTTGGATTGCATTACAAGCCATAGAATAACCCTATGCTTGGGCACACTAAGCATGTTCCACACTATTCTGTCCCAGTACACATATTGTTGTTCTCTTATAATCTTCTCATACATAACCTTGATTGAGTATACTTCCACTGAGCTGAATTCCTTCTGTGAGTACATCTGCTTGATTTGTTCTTTAACATGATACAACCTCTTCCAATACCAGCTTGCACCAGATTTAGGTGTATAACTCCACCAGTTTGCACCCTTCAAATAAATTGAGTTAATTTATTTAATCCAAACACTGTCTTGCTTAGATGCAATTGCCTATACATATTTACCAAGGCTGGCTATATTTCACTTTATGATGTCCCTGAACCCCAGGCCTCCAGCTGCCTTAGAAGTACACATTTGATCCCATGACACAGAGCCACTCTTGTTACAGAAATGTTGTCCACTCCAAACAAATGATCTGCAAATCTTGTTCATTTCTACCAGGACTTTCTTAGGTAATATGAATACATGTGCCCAATAAACATGTAGGCTCAACAGTACTGAATTAACTAGCTAGACTCTAGCTGTGTAAGATAAATTTCTTGAACTCCATACCCTTATCCTAGCTGTCATCTTTTCTACTAAAGCTTCACATTGTGCATTAGAAATCTTCTTTGCACATATAGGCACTCCAAGGTACCTAAATGGTAAATTTTCTTTCTAAAACAATCTTGGTTAGCTTTTAAGAAATCAATTATCTGACCTCTTAGTTCGGGAGACAAACGCTCTTATACGGATGACACGATCACAATGGTCAGGATCCAACACCACTTCGTCAATTTGTTGTTTGTCTTGTTCGTCTAGTGCTATCCACTTTACAATTGCGAGATCGTCGCCTGGGATGGCTGTAGTGACGTGTTGTATGTTCACCTTTGATTTCTTGGATGCCCCACTTAGTAGGGAATTTTGAATTTTTTATGGTCGGTCGAGGGGATCACCTTTATCTTGTGTATCCATGGGGTTCCTAGGATGATGTTGTATACTGAAGGGAAGTCAAGGACTTTGAACTTAGTTTGTAGGTTGACTTCTTTGTTATACATCGGTAGAGTGACCTATCTAATGGTTTGTTGCGTTTCTCCACTGAATCCGACTAGGATTGTTGATTTTCTTGTCACGTCCTTGACATCCACACCCATACCTTCTACTGCACTTTTGAATAGGATGTTTGTTGAACTTCCACCGTCGACTAACACGTTCTTCAAAAGAAAGTTGTTGATGGTTAAGGAGATTACAAATCTGTTGTGATGCTTTTCATGTCAAATGTCATTGTCGAACAACGTGATAGGCATTGCTTCCAGTCTCCTTTCGTCTTCTGACCAACAATCTTTAGGAACTTTTGGCTAAGGCGATTCCTCTCTTGCTAGCATTTTGGCTGCGGAATATATTAGTCCAAAAAAATATGATCCACCACAAATAACGTTAATTACCTTGACATGTGACGGCGATGCAGGAGGATTCTTCTTAGGATCATTTTAGTCGAAGGTTGTTTTCCCTTTGTCGCTGAGTAAGTCTTGGAGATGTCCTTTATTTAGCATTTTCCTGCACATCATGAAAGTTATGTACCTGATTTGGCCGACTGTATGGATGAGAACTCCAGTTATTTCACTTAGGGAAGAATGATTTTCTATCACTTGAACCTTCTGACGTGTGACGCGTGGGAATGTTATTGAGGATGACGTCTTCTTCTAACCTCATCTTAGCCAGGGCTCTGGACTTCACCTCTTCAAAGGTCGTACATGGGTCCTTTGTCAGAAGGTTGTACATCTTAGGCCGCAAGAATAGACCTTTTCTAGCATTGTATTGTCGTCTTGCTATCCAGACATTTGATACCGATCATCTCCTTGTTGAAACGGTTGTTGTAACAGCCTAAATTTTTAAGCAAGTGGATAAGCTCTAACATTCTTAGTGGTTAAGTAAGCTTGTGGATAAGCACTATCATTCTTAGTGGTTAAGAAAGGTCAAAGAGGATAAGGACTATCATTCTTGGTGGTTAAGAAAGCCTTGAGAACCAATATATAAGTTACAAAGACTTGGAGAGCCTTATTCCTTAAGATTATGAAAATCACATAGAGACCGTTTTATCGGGTAACAATGAACCTCCAGTTAAAGAGCCTTTTTGGGTTGAATCCGAGCTCGAAACCTAATCAAACTTGATATATGATATGTTTGGGATGTCTTAAGGATAAAATGGTCATTCACCATCAAAATTTACGTGGCTAAATAGGGTGAATTCCTTACATAGTAAGATCTGGCTCAGCTGAAATATCAGTTTGTACCTATCTTCAAAGAAAGCTTCTTAGCAGCTGCTTGAGTGTCGATCTCTTAAAGATCTTTTCATGCATTAAAGCCAACACATTAAGCTAACACCTCCAATAAGAATCACCTAGAAACTTCAAGAAACCGACCTTACCCAGAATAGGTTTCCCTCCCCTGGGGGTACCGCCAGAAATGCCCTATAAAAGGGTGTCATGGTTTTTCGTCCTTTTCTCCTAAATCTTCTTCTTCAACACCTACTTCTATTTACATACAACTCTTCTATACATAATTCTATAGTGTTTCAAGCTTTTGATAGAGTTTTCAATCTTTGGGAAATTGTAGAAAACTCCATAGGAACATAAAACAGATTGCTGTAAGTACAGCTTTGCATCTCTCTTGTACTTAGCTTAGTTATTTATGTTCTAAAACTTGTTTAAACTAATCCTTATCACTTTACATATTCAGGGGAAGTTGTAGGAAGGATAAACCACTTGGAATAAGGAGTTTGAGTTACATTAAGCAGCCTAAGTGAAGGTACACACTTAGTTTGGATTGTAACCTAGAGATTTTCCTACATTTGGTTAGATGATTGTTTCTTTCTATTATGAAGCATGAATATGAAATGAAATCTCTTCTGATATACATATTAGTATGTGTTCTTTAAGTATATGACATAGATTTGGCATGCTATGGTTCACTTGAGATGTTTTACTTATCCTAAGCTAGGCTTAAACACTAAATTGCCATGTTTATGCTTTTAAATGGAATTTGTTAAGTATATGGAATTGTATGGTAATGAAACACTAAATGTATTGGTTTTAATCACGGAAGCGAGGCGTGAGCATACACCCGGGTTAGGGCGGGTATTCCCTAACTGTTACCCAACCAGGAGGGGGAAATCCTGGCGGAAGTGGGACATGTCTGGGTTAAGTCTTGCAAGCAGAACAGTAAAAGGTGGGTTGACGACCCTCAACAGTTTGCTACACTCGCGGTCATATCAAAAGATTGATCTTATGAAATCTCTAAGTAATTGAAGTGATTATGACTACTTGCTATTATGACTATGTGTTATCAATTAGTTTTCAAAATACACCTAAACTTGTATTTTCTATTACACAGTGTGTACTCGGCTTTGCGATAGTGTTGTCATTTACGTGGCCTGTCACTTGGTGGGTGGCAGAGTCAAACTTTGTTGCAGGATTGTGTTGGAAGCCAGAATCGAGTTGAGAGTAAAGTTATGATTCGAATAGTGTATTGTGGGTTAAATTCCGAGATTTAAGTTTGTATATAGAGGAGTTTATTTAGGATTACTTATGACATAGTTTGTTCTTTTGCCTTGAAATTGGGATTGAATGACTATGTAATTGAAGCCTTTTATAAAGGATATTGTTTTGTGGGCCCACAACCCACAGGTCCAGGATCGTATATTTCAGGTTGTTTCCGCTACGAGTGCTATCTAATTCATAAGTGATTATTATTATTTTGGTGCTAATTGAAATTTGTGATTGCTAAGCGAGTTATGCTAGCAGCTCGGGAATCGGGCTGTTACAGTTGTGGTAGACGTGAACCAATTCTTTTGGCTTCTGCATGATACCATATAAGTAATTGGTTTGCTTATGGAGATTACAACTTCCTTCGAACTTGTCGTAGAACTTCTTGACTAAGGTTGAGAAGTTGTCGATGCTGCCTGGTGTCAGAGATACGAGCCACTTCAAAGCTGGTCAGGTCAAGATTGCTCCAAAAGACTTACACATACAAGCCTCAACCATATTCGAAGGGATGGACCACTGCCACATTCTATGCTTGTATTGGGCGACATGCTCAGTTGGGTCAATAGATCCATGATATGTAGCAGTCAATATAGGAAGGTAAAGCTTTCTTTGGTGCTTAGCCTTTGCGGTCTTCTCGATGAAGGTGACGCTACATAGCCATCCATTTGCTCAACGATACTTGGGTTTAGAGCTCTTGGGAGTTGAGACAACAGCTTCATCATCCTGCGATTATGCTTCTCGATCGTAGCCATTCTCTTTAACATGGGATCTTTCTCTCCTTCGGGGTCTCGCTTAGGATCAGCCTGCTCTTCCACGATCTTCCTCTTCTAATCTTCTCTCTCCAATCCATTAGTCATCGCTTTCTTTGATTCGTTCAAACATAAACCAACAAGTTATGTTGCCAACAAACTCACTTGTGTAGGCATATTTTTATTGGCTACGCGGTGTGAACGCAGATTTACCTACCTCATTGAAGGGTTTTATTGAAAAACGTTTTGAAGTTGCCAACGAGTTTTTAAAGGAAGACTCATAAACCTAATTGGATATTTAGAAAACTTAGAGTGTATTTATTCCTAATACTCAACTTCAAACTCCGAGATTGTGCACTAAATTTGCCTACCTTTTAAATCTTCGGACTCACTTCGTACTCATTCTAGTTTTATACTTTATCCCTCATACTCCATCCGAGACTCACTCCATATTACCTTAACATTATTGAATCTATTTCCTCTTTGGACAAGTCTTGAGGAGAGTCGTAATTTTCAAGACTCATCCACTTTACAAACTACATTAAAGCCAGTTTGGTAGGAGTATGAGGGATAAACACACCCTTAGGGACAACTTGAGGACTTATCCAATGTAGATTTTCCTGTCATAACTTCATGATTTGTTAATGAACCAAAATTGAGTTTGGGGGTAAAGGTACGAAGATGATCAGGAATCACGTTCGCCCATTACTGGCCTCTACTTAATACGATTCATAGACAAGAAGTTTTATGCAATTAAACAACCAAGCATTCGATTTCAACACCCTAAAAAGATTAGTATAGGTCTGCTCATTAAACACACAAATGACTATTTTTTAGTGATATGTTTATTAGCAATCATATTACTGGGATCCTAAACCAATTGTCCAAATTATCTAATTACACTTTAGAATATTTATTAAGGTCTTGTAATTAGCAGTAATAAGCATGTGAGGTGATTAAAGCGATAAACCTGGAAACATGGAAATATGTACAAAATTATAAACAAGAGTTTAAGAAGAAGAATATACAAAAGACATGAAATTACTTAAGGATCTATATCATAAAAAGAAGATTTGTTTGGTTTAGCGGTGCTTAGGTGTTGCTTGCTTCCTGCTAGCTGTTATTTGTCTCAAAATGTCTACAGTTAGTTCTTACTGTTGGGTAGTGTTGCTTTAGCTTCTCTTTAGTGATGTTTGATGTTTTACGGTTGTTGTTTCAAGTTTTAGATTGTGGTTTTGAAGTTTGTGTTTTGGTTCTGAACATCCTGTATGGGATAGTTTAGTTAGGATGATTGTTGATGTTAAATAATTGGAATTATAGAATAGGAGCCTAAAGGTTTTGCTAATGGGTGTCGTCTCCTCCTTGAAAGGATAAAGTATGAAGTTTGTAGGACATGTTGTGTTTGCTGGTCAGGATGACTCTCTTTTCTTCAATAGAATTTTTGAAGATTACATTCTGCGTAGTATGTCAATTGTCAGGGAGAAAAGACTTGAGTGGGAGGGGTGTGGGTATTTTTGGGTCGGGTTTGTCAGTTTATGTCTGAGATCAACTGATGCTAATTCTCAATTTCGGTTAGCGATGACATTGGAGTTCATCGCTTTCAGAACTTCTTATCTTTGCACTGCTCGTCAATTTTTGGGGGTTCATAGCATGCTTACCAAGTCAATTTTAGTGACTCTTGTTGCTTGTGAGTGATTCACAAATCTGTTGTCTCCTGCTCAAATCATTACTATACTTCTATTTCTCTCTTTGTTCCTAAAGTTTCCCAAGTATTCACGTGTCTTCAATGTGTATGATTCCAACTGGCGCTCAATCATCTTCAATGAAAGTACTACCGATGACTTTGGAGGTTGCAAACCAAGTCATCTCAACAACCAAGGGTCCAACGAAGGAGTTTATTCTACCTTTTAATTTCTTGTAATTTCGTTCTACTTTCTCTTCTAAGTATTGTAAGGATCACTAATGACCCAAACAATAAGTAGTATGTAAACTTGTCTTTTTTTAAAATATGTAAATTTTCTCGATGTAAAAAAAAAGAGTTCAATATTGTGTACTCTTTTTTTCAGTGGCAAGATTTTGAGAGAAATCAACTCCACTTCTATTACTCTTATCGACCCACTCTCGCTCATAGACCATGTACCTATTTCTTGTTTGTCTGTAGTTCTGAAATGTATCTCAAAGCTTCTATGGAGTGGCAAATTTAGGAATTAACTATGTGGGTTCAGAATTGTTCGAAAAATGAACCATGATTAATTAATTAAATAATTAATATATTACTTCAAATATTTTTTCTAATCAGCTAGGAAGGAGGTGACTTCATTACTGAAATGTCATTAGACGATGATGAAGAAGGTGGAGCCAATCGACTCTGATCTAAAAAGCAAGGAAGGGGAAATACAAAGTGTGTCGCTGAGGTTACACACGATGGAAGAGAATTTGAAGAAGGAGGAGGAGCTTGCATCAGCAAACAAAAGGGATTTTGAATGTCAACTGGCATGGATTCGTCAAAACGAGGAAATCGACGCGTTGAAGGTGAGGATCGAAGCCTTAGATTTTGATAGTGGTGGGATCGAGTCTGAGACAACGGCTAGGGTGCGAGCTAAACTGATGCACCAATACATAACTAAGTAGACCTCATATCTTGGCATCCTACCAGGGATGTCGACTTCTACTTGTAGCATCTTGGTTCCATGGCAGATTTGATCGACAATGTTGAGGGGGTCAAGACAACGGCTGAGTCGTCACTGACGCTTCCCCATCTCGAAGATGTTTCGATGGTGTATAATGTTGTCGATGTCGCGACGGACGTCCCTGTTGATGACTCGGTTGTGACAAGGGAAATCCTTGCAATGTCCGGCTCTAAGACTCTAGGCGATACAGTCAATGTTTGATTTTATCGTTTTCAATTATGCTTGCTTAATTTAATAACTTTATGTTTTTGAATTTATCTTAATTGGGTTACATAGGAGTGACTAAAAATTGTGTTTGTTTCATTGTGGACTATTCCCCATTCATGGGAGTGGTTAAGACTATTTGCTTTATGTTAATCGTTTATTTTTGTTTGAATGCTTTGTCTTTGTCTCTGCCGTTTTTTGGCGATATTAAAGTATTCATGCGTCGTGGCACCATATGTTAGGCAAAAACATTCGTGTTTTAAAGGAAAATTATAAACAACTGCTTACTTGTAATTGCATGCTTAGATGATTTGTCGATACGAACATTGAACATGATGATTGTCATGATCGTCTTATTTGTATTGTTAGACACCCGTATTATCGAACTCTTGTGTAAAAATCTGATAAAAATTATGCTCACGACAAACTCCTTCTCCTCCTTATTGAATATCCAAAAACTGATGAGATAGTAGGTGCTAACATAAGCCCGTCACGATGTTGCACTGTCGTGGTATATTGACTACTTTATTGTCTCCGTAAAAAAAGAGGTTAAATTTGCATCGTCGCCGACGCCAACGATGTTGCGCTGCCAAAAGTCATCGTTAGATAACTTGCCTCATCATCTGGCAAGACATAATTTGTTAGATAATCAAGAATAAGTTTGGTCCAGTTCACACTTGCCTCGACGAGGTCTACGTCCGTTATCGCAACAGAATTGATGTTTGTCGTTGATGACGACTTCGTCATTGTTGGAGACAACAGGTGGCCCAGAGAAATGGAACTGAACGACGGGTCTCTTAGTGTTGATCCCAGATTGGCCAAGGCATCTGCTTGAACGTTATGGTCTCTTGGGACTTGATTTATGGAGACTTGGTCGAACTGCATGCTTTTGGCCTTCGCAATCTCGAAGTACGACATCATCTTTGAATCCTTTGCTCCAAACTCACCTTTTATTTGTCTGACTATGAGGAGTGAGTCACTGTAAACCTTGACCGACTTTGCCCCCAAGTCATTGACTAATGTCATCCCTGCAATTAATGTTCCATATTCTGCTTCCTTGTTCGTCGCTTTAAAACGCAGCAGATGACTTATACTATCTTAGCTTGTCCCTTTGTGGTGGCTTGAGCACAACTCCTAGTCCTGGTCCTCGAAAATTGGAAGTTCCGGTGACGAGCAAAACCCAAGTGTCGTTGTTAACATGGTTGATTTTTGTGACTTCTTGGTCAATCAACTTTTCCAGTTCTGGGCTAATGTCCGCCAAAAAATCGGCTAACGCCTGCAATTTGATTGTTGTTCTTGGCAAGTAATAGATGTCGTATCCACTTAGGGATATTACCCATTTTCCCATGCGACCTGTCAATTCTAATCTACGTAACACACTCTTTATGGGATAGTTAGTCATAACAACAATTGGGTGTTTTTCAAATAAATGTCGTAACTTTTTAGCAGCAATAACCAAAGCTAGGACAAGTTTTTCAAGTGAAGAATGCATGGTTGCGTCTAGCAAAGACTTACTGACATAATATATAGGCAATTGTTGTGCATCAGCTTCTCTCGCTAGTGCATTGCATACTGCCACGTTGCCGACATCGAGGTATAACTGCAAGATATATCCTTCGATGGGTTTGGATAGTTTTGGTGGGGTAGCTAAGTATCCACTCAATGCTTGTAATGCCTTCTCATGCTCTTCGTTCCAGTCGAACCCTTTGTTCTTCCTCATGACATTATAGAATACATGGCATTTGTCGGACAAATTAGAGATGAACCGGTATAATGCAACCACTCATCCCGTCTGCTTTTGAACTTCCTTGAGGGCTTTAATCTGGACAAGACTGGCTTTTATCCCACTTTGTGTCAGGACATAACCTAATAACTTTCTAGCAACAACTCCAAAGGTACATTTAGTAGGGTTGAGTTTCATACCATGTTAACGAAGCATATCAAAGGCTTGCGTCAGGTGCTCAACTTGGTTTGTCGTCTTCTTTGATTTCATTAACATGTTGTCGATGTATACTTTCAGCGTGTCCCCTTTTTGATCCTTAAACATCTTGTTGGCTAGCCTTTAGTATGTCAGACCTGCTGTAATACCCCTAGGTGTTTAGGATCCCACTAGTAGATATTGTCCTCTATGGGCCCTAATTACGTACAAATTTGTTTTGCTGTAGGACCGTAGTCCTACCCAAAAAGGCCTCTACTAGGTTAAGGTTTCCTCCTCTATATAAAGAAGGTTTTGTTCTCCTCAACTTCGGATGTGGATAGCCAAGATCTTAGGCACCTTCCCCCTCCTTTAAAGAGTATGCGTCCCTGTAGGCACTACAGGACACCGAAATGGAAACATGCTCTGATACCATGTGTAACACCCCTAGGTGTTCAGGAGCCCACTAGTAGATATTATCCTCAATGGGCTCTATCCCGCCTTTTTCTTTGGTGCAGGATCGTAGTCTTACCCAAAAGGCTTCTAATAGGTTAAGGTCTCCACCTCTATCTAAAGAAGGTTGTGTTCTCCTTAACTTCCAATGTGAGATAGTTAAGATCATAGGCACCTTTAATATCTACTAGTGGGTCCCTGGGGTGTTACATATGGTATCAGAACTAGGGCCATTCTGGTGTCCTGTAGAGTATGTGGGCACGCAGGCTCTTTAAAGGAGGGAAAAAGGTGCCTATGATCTTGGCTACCTCACATCGGAAGTTGAGGAGAACAAAGCCTTCTTTATATAGCGGTGGACACCTCAACCTAGTAGAGGCCTTTAGGTTAGGACTACGGTCCTGCACCAAAGCAAAACCTTGCGGTCTAGGGCCCATAGAGGACAATATCTACAATCGGGCTCCTCAACACCTAGGGGTGTTGCAGATGGTATCAGATCCCGGGCTCATTCCGGTGTCCTGTAGTGCCTGAGGGGACAATAGGCATGTTTTTATTTCACCTACGCGGGATGAGCGTGTATTAGATTTGACTACCCCACTGTAAAGGTTTTATTGAAAATGTTTTGAAAGAAGTCGCCAATAATTCTTTTTAGGAAGAATCATAAACCTAATTGGATATGGGAAAACCGTAGGGAAAAATTATCTAATGTAGATTTCCCCGTCCTGACTCCATAGATGGTCTAAATGAACCAAAGATTGAGTTCGGGGGTGAGGGTACAATACAGTCAGGAACCATATTGCCCATTGCTGGCCTCTACTAAATATCGATTCATTACAGATTTTATGCCAATGAATAATCATATAACGTTTTAAACACCCTAAAAATATTTAGTCTAAAGTTGGTTCAGGAAACACATAAAAAGACTATTTTTGGTGATATGTTATTTAGCAATCAATTTACAGGGAACCTAGCAGGTTGTCCAAATTAATCTGATTAATATTAGAACAGTTCTTTAGGTCTTTGATTAGCAAAAATAACATGTGGGTGATAAAAGCATTAAAACAGGACAATCATACAATATGAATAAAATGATCAGGCAGGCATATAATATACAAAGGCATGAATAATGATAATATGAATATAAAATAAAGCATAGAAAAGGGGTTAGAATATATAGTAGAACGATTATTACTTAAAGATCTACATCATGAAATAAATTGTTAGTAAATTCAAAGCAATAAATATAATTGATTATTCAAGGATCCTCAGGGATTATACCTATGCGGCTTAGATTGAAGAGCGTAACAATCTTTAGGCGGAGCAATCGTGAAACCAGGAACGCAGTATGATCAAGAATAGATTGAAGTATTGAAAGTATTTGAGTGGTTCGAAGTGTATTTCGGAAGTATTCGTAAGTTTATGTGTGCGTAAAAATAATAATCAAAAGCCGTCCGTAATTCGAGAAATCACGAGTATTTATAGGCAAAGAGATGCGTGCGCCTCACGCAAGCCCTGCTCCAGGCGCAAGCCTACGTGGCAGGCGTAGTGCCACGGGTCAGGTGCACATTGTTGTGCCTGACGCTGCCAGCTCAATTAGATTTTAACACATGTAGACGCGTTTTTGAAAACATAGAAAAGAAAGTTGCGTCTCACACAGGACTTGCGTCAGACGCAGGACTCTGTGTGAGTCACAAGTCCACGTGTCAGGCGCTCATTGGCTCACATGACGCGTTCTGGCCAATGAGCTGAACGCACGTGGCGCGCTGAGCGCAGCTGCCGCGTCCGGCGCTTATTCCAGCATATTCCAGCATATTCGCTTTTGATTCTGCGCGTCTTTCGAAGATAATTTTTTATTCGGGAATTGAACTTTACGGATTAAAATATGATTTTTGATAAAAAATATTATGAAAATATTCATTAAAATAATAAATATTTAATTGGGCTCTTAAAATGGACTTAAAATATTTTATGGGCTTAAAATACAATTAATCATCATGAACAATTAATTGGGCTTTAGAATATCATTTTAAAACACAATTTTGGATCGGTTCTTTAGATTGCTCTTCCATGGGTCGCGCCAACTAATACCGCGATATGTTTCATCATTGGATCCTTAAATGGGGAGACACGATTATGTGTCTACAGGGACGGAGGCTTTTTAAAGGAGGGGAGAAAGTTCCTAAAATCTTGGCTATCCCACATCAAAAGTTGAGGACATTAAAGCCTTCTTAATATAAAGGTGGACACCTCAACCTTGTAGAGGCCTTTTGGGTAGGACTACGGTCCTGCGCCAAAGCAAAATCCTTGAGGGCTAGGGCCTACAGAGGACAATATCAACAAGTGGGTCCTTAGGGTATTACAGATCGTATTAATGCTAGAGCAATTCTGGTATCATGTAGTTCCTACGGGGATGCAGCCTCTTTAAAGGAGGGGAGATGGAGCCAAAGATCTTGGTTATCCCACATTGAAAATTAAAGAGAACAAAGCGTTCTTTATATAGGATGGACACCTCAACCTAGTAGAGGCCTTTTGAGTAGGACTACAGTCCTGCACCAAAGTAAATCCTTGTGAGGTAGGGCTGAGAGAGGATTATATCTACTAGTAGACCCCTAGGGTGTTAAAGATGGTATCAGAGCCACGACCCTTTCCGGTATCATGTAGTGCATATGGGACGCAGGCTCTTTTAAAGGAGGGGAGAAGGTGTGTAGGATCTTGCTATGCCACATTAAAAGTTGAGGAAAACAAAGTCTTCTTTATACACCTCATCCTAGTAGAGGCCTTTTGGGTAGGACTGGTCTTAACCCAAAGCAAATCCTTGCGAGCCCCAAGAGAGGGCAATATCTTCTAGTGGGCCCCTGGAGTGTTACACTTGCATTTTTCAAACCGAATGACATAACCTTATCACAACAATACCTTTATCGGTGACGAAAGTTGTCTTCTCTTGGTCCTTTGGATGCATCAAGATTTTGTTGTATCCCGAATACGCCTCCATAAAAGTGAGGAGCTCATATCCTGCTATCGCATCCTTCATCGCGTCAATATGCGAGAGAGGGAATGGGTCTTTAGGACACGCCTTGTTCAAATCTGTAAAGTTTATGCAGGCTCTCCACTTCCCGTTCTTCTTGCTCATGACGATGATGTTAGCTAACTAGTATGGATACTTTACCTCTCTAACTTTTCCGATCTCGATGAGCTTTTGTATTTCGTCATTAATGATGTGGTTCCTTTCTCGGTGCAAACTTTCATCGCTTCTGCTTGACAGGGCTTATGGATTGGATCGACGTTTAGCGTGTGCGTTATGACGTCTGGACTTATACCTGTCATATCTTCATGGGACCACGCAAAACAATCTTTTTTTTGCTAAGTAAGTAAGTAGATTAATTGAACCAACAAATTACAACTTACATAATCCAACAAGGAGACGAACCAACTAGGTTGGACCCCCTCCTAGAAGGATTGTAAACAAGCCTATAGGCTATAACACTCTAAGCCCATTACCAACTGCTTAACCAGACTTCATCTTTTCTAGTTATCTTTTTGGGGAGAACAAAGAAGAACTCTAGCCCTAACAATACACTTACACTGCTTAATAACAGTAGCAATACTAGGTAAATTGTTGCTAGTATACAGAGTTTCTACTTTGCCATATACTATAGATCAAAGCTGCTAAAGTGGCATTAATCACTTGTTTTTGGAACTTTGTTCCTGCTTCCCCCTACGAATGTTCCCGAGTAGCTGCTGCATATCTTTTAATTGAGAATTGATACCAAGCCATGTCTTCAAACTCCTTAAACATTCAGTGTTATAATGACACTGGAAAAATAAGTGGCTATGAGTTTCGTAAAGCTCCCACATATAAGACATAGTGCATTCCGACTAATTCCATATTGAAACAACCTTGTTGTAGTCCCGTAGCTTGGATTGCATTACAAGCCATAGAATAACCCTATGCTTGGGCACACTAAGCATGTTCCACACTATTCGTCGTACACATATTGTTGTTCTCCTATAATCTTCTCATACATAACCTTGATTGAGTATACTTCCACTGAGCTGAATTCCTTCTGTGAGTACATCTGCTTGATTTGTTCTTTAACATGATACAACCTCTTCCAATACCAGCTTGCACCAGATTTAGGTGTATAACTCCACCGGTTGCACCCTTCAAATAAACCGAGGTAATTTATTTAATCCAAACACTTGTCTTGCTTAGATGCAATTGCCCATACATATTTACCAAGGTCGGGCTATATTTCACTTTATGATGTCCCCGAACCCCAGGCCTCCAGCTGCCTTAGAAGTACACATTTGATCCCATGACACAGAGCCACTCTTGTTACAGAAATGTTGTCCACTCCAAACAAATGATCTGCAAATCTTGTTCATTTATACCAGGAATTAATTTCTTAGGTAAAATGAATACATGTGCCCAATAAACATGTAGGCTCAACAGTACTGAATTAACTAGCTAGACTCTAGCTGTGTAAGATAAATTTCTTGAACTCCATACCCTTATCCTAGCTGTCATCTTTTCTACTAAAGCTTCACATTGTGCATTAGAAATCTTCTTTGCACATATAGGCACTCCAAGGTACCTAAATGGTAAATTTTCTTTCTAAAACAATCTTGGTTAGCTTTTAAGAAATCAATTATCTGACCTCTTAGTTCAGGAGACAAACGCTCTTATACGGATGACACGATCACAATGGTCAGGATCCAACACCACTTCGTCAATTTGTTGTTTGTCTTGTTCGTCTAGTGCTATCCACTTTACAATTGCGAGATCGTCGCCTGGGATGGCTGTAGTGACGTGTTGTATGTTCACCTTTGATTTCTTGGATGCCCCACTTAGTAGGGAATTTTGAATTTTTTATGGTCGGTCGAGGGGATCACCTTTATCTTGTGTATCCATGGGGTTCCTAGGATGATGTTGTATACTGAAGGGAAGTCAATGACTTCGAACTTAGTTTGTAGGTTGACTTCTTTGTTATACATCGGTAGAGTGACCTATCTAATGGTTTGTTGCGTTTCTCCACTGAATCCGACTAGGATTGTTGATTTTCTTGTCACATCCTTGCCATCCACACCCATACCTTCTACTGCACTTTTGAATAGGATGTTTGTTGAACTTCCACCGTCGACTAACACGTTCTTCAAAAGAAAGTTGTTTATGGTTAAGGAGATTACAAATCTGTTGTGATGCTCTTCATGTCAAATGTCATTGTCGTCGAACGTGATAGGCATTGCTTCCAGTCTCCTTTCGTCTTCTGACCTACAATCTTTAGGAACTTTTGGCTAAGGAGATTCCTCTCTTGCTAGCATTTTGGCTGCGGAATATGTTAGTCCAAAAAAATATGATCCACCACAAATAACGTTAATTACCTTGACATGTGACGGTGATGCAGGAGGATTCTTCTTAGGATCATTTTAGTCGAAGGTTGTTTTTCCTTTGTCGCTGAGTAAGTCTTGGAGATGTCCTTTATTTAGCATTTTCCTGCACATCATGAAAGTTATGTACCTGATTTGGCCGACTGTATGGATGAGAACTCCAGTTATTTCACTTAGGGAAGAATGATTTTCTATCACTTGAGCCTTCTGACGTGTGACGCGTGGGAATGTTATTGAGGATGACGTCTTCTTCTAACCTCATCTTAGCCAGGGCTCTGGACTTCACCTCTTCAAAGGTCGTACATGGGTCCTTTGTCAGAAGGTTGTACATCTTAGGCCGCAAGAATAGACCTTTTTCTAGCATTGTATTATCGTCTTGCTATCCAGACATTTGATACCGATCATCTCCTTGTTGAAACGGTTGTTGTAACAGCCTAAATTTTTAAGCAAGTGGATAAGCTCTAACATTCTTAGTGGTTAAGAAAGCTTGTGGATAAGCACTATCATTCTTAGTGGTTAAGAAAGGTCAAAGAGGATAAGGACTATCATTCTTGGTGGTTAAGAAAGCCTTGAGAACCAATATATAAGTTACAAAGACTTGGAGAGCCTTATTCCTTAAGATTATGAAAATCACATAGAGACCGTTTTATCGGGTAACAATGAACCTCCAGTTAAAGAGCCTTTTTGGGTTGAATTCGAGCTCGAAACCTAATCAAACTTGATATATGATATGTTTGGGATGTCTTAAGGATAAAATGGTCATTCACCATCAAAATTTACGTGGCTAAATAGGGTGAATTCCTTACATAGTAAGATCTGGCTCAGCTGAAATATCAGTTTGTACCTATCTTCAAAGAAAGCTTCTTAGCAGCTGTTTGAGTGTCGATCTCTTAAAGATCTTTTCATGCATGAAAGCCAACACATTAAGCTAACACCTCCAATAAGAATCACCTAGAAACTCCAAGAAATCGACCTTACCCAGAAGAGGTTTCCCTCCCCTGGGGGTACCGCCAAAAATGTCCTATAAAAGGGTGTCATGGTTCTTCGTCCTTTTCTCCTAAATCTTCTTCTTCAACACCTACTTCTATTTACATTCAACTCTTCTATACATAATTCTATAGTGTTTCAAGCTTTTGATAGAGTTTTCAAGCTTTGGGAAATTGTAGAAAACTCCATAGGAACATAAAACAGATTGCTGTAAGTACAGTTTTGCATCTCTCTTGTACTTAGCTTAGTTATTTATGTTCTAAAACTTGTTTAAACTAATCCTTATCACTTTACATATTCAGGGGAAGTTGTAGGAAGGATAAACCACTTGGAATAAGGAGTTTGAGTTACATTAAGCAGCCTAAGTGAAGGTACACACTTAGTTTGGATTGTAACCTAGAGATTTTCCTACATTTGGTTAGATGATTGTTTCTTTCTATTATGAAGCATGAATATGAAATGAAATCTCTTCTGATATACATATTAGTATGTGTTCTTTAAGTATATGACATAGATTTGGCATGCTATGGTTCACTTGAGATGTTTTACTTATCCTAAGCTAGGCTTAAACACTAAATTGCCATGTTTATGCTTTTAAATGGAATTTGTTAAGTATATGGAACTGTATGGTAATGAAACACTAAATGTATTGGTTTTAATCACGGAAGCGAGGCGTGAGCATACACCCGGGTTAGGGCGGGTATTCCCTAACTGTTACCCAACCAGGAGGGGGAAATCCTGGCGGAAGTGGGACATGTCCGGGTTAAGTCTTGCAAGCAGAACAGTAAAAGGTGGGGTGACGACCCTCAACAGTTTGCTACACTCACGGTCATATCAAAAGATTGATCTTATGAAATCTCTAAGTAATTGAAGTGATTATGACTACTTGCTATTATGACTATGTGTTATCAATTAGTTTTCAAAATACACCTAAACTTGTATTTTCTATTACACAGTGTGTACTCAGCTTTGCTGATAGTGTTGTCATTTCTGTGGCCTGTCACTTGGTGGGTGGCAGAGTCAAACTTTGTTGCAGGATTGTGTTGGAAGCCAGAATCGAGTTGAGAGTAAAGTTATGATTCGAATTGTGTATTGTGGGTTAAATTCCGAGATTTAAGTTTGTATATAGAGGAGTTTATTTAGGATTACTTATGACATAGTTTGTTCTTTTGCCTTGAAATTGGGATTGAATGACTATGTAATTGAAGCCTTTTATAAAGGATATTGTTTTGTGGGCCCATAACCCACAGGTCCAGGATCGTATATTTCAGGTTGTTTCCGCTACGAGTGCTATCTAATTCATAAGTGATTATTATTATTTTGGTGCTAATTGAAATTTGTGATTGCTAAGCGAGTTATGCTAGCAGCTCGGGAATCGGGCTGTTACAGTTGTGGTAGACGTGAACCAATTCTTTTGGCTTCTGCATGACACCATATAGGTAATTGGTTTGCTTATGGAGATTACAACTTCCTTCGAACTTGTCGTAGAACTTCTTGACTAAGGTTGAGAAGTTGTCGATGCTGCCTGGTGTCAGAGATACGAGCCACTTCAAAGCTGGTCAGGTCAAGATTGCTCCAAAAGACTTACACATACAAGCCTCAACCATATTCGAAGGGATGGACCACTGCCACATTCTATGCTTGTATTGGGCGACATGCTCAGTTGGGTCAATAGATCCATGATATGTAGCAGTCAATATAGGAAGGTAAAGCTTTTTTTGGTGCTTAGCCTTTGCGGTCTTCTCGATGAAGGTGACGCTACATAGCCATCCATTTGCTCAACGATACTTGGGTTTAGAGCTCTTGGGAGTTGAGACAACAGCTTCATCATCCTGCGATTATGCTTCTCGATCGTAGCCATTCTCTTTAACATGGGATCTTTCTCTCCTTCGGGGTCTCGCTTAGGATCAGCCTGCTCTTCCACGATCTTCCTCTTCTAATTTTCTCTCTCCAATCCATTAGTCATCGCTTTCTTTGATTCGTTCAAACATAAACCAACAAGTTATGTTGCCAACAAACTCACTTGTGTAGGCATATTTTTATTGGCTACGTGGTGTGAACGCAGATTTACCTACCTCATTGAAGGGTTTTATTGAAAAATGTTTTGAAGTTGCCAACGAGTTTTTAAAGGAAGACTCATAAACCTAATTGGATATTTAGAAAACTTAGAGTGTATTTATTCCTAATACTCAACTTCAAACTCCAGATTGTGCACTAAATTTGCCTACCTTTTAAATCTTCAGACTCACTTCAGACTCATTCTAGTTTTATACTTTATCCCTCATACTCTATCCAGACTCACTCCATATTACCTTAACATTATTGAATCTATTTCCTCTTTGGACAAGTCTTGAGGAGAGTCGTAATTTTCAAGACTCATCCACTTTACAAACTACATTAAAGCCAGTTTGGTAGGAGTATGAGGGATAAACACACCCTTAGGGACAACTTGAGGACTTATCCAATGTAGATTTTCCCGTCATAACTTCATGATTTGTTAATGAACCAAAATTGAGTTCGGGGGTAAAGGTACGAAGATGATCAGGAATCACGTTCGCCCATTACTGGCCTCTACTTAATACGATTCATAGACAAGAAGTTTTATGCAATTAAACAACCAAGCATTCGATTTCAACACCCTAAAAAGATTAGTATAGGTCTGCTCATTAAACACACAAAAGACTATTTTTTAGTGATATGTTTGTTAGCAATCATATTACTGGGATCCTAAACCAATTGTCCAAATTATCTAATTAGACTTTAGAATATTTATTAAGGTCTTGTAATTAGCAGTAATAAGCATGTGAGGTGATTAAAGCGATAAACCTGGAAACATGGAAATATGTACAAAATTATAAACAAGAGTTTAAGAAGAAGAATATACAAAAGACATGAAATTACTTAAGGATCTATATCATAAAAAGAATATTTGTAACTTCAAAACAAATAAATATGAAAAGGAAAGATTAAGGACCCTCAGGAATATACCAGTGTCGCCTAAGACTTAGAGAATCGTGAGGAGCAATCGTGGAGCCTTACAATGAAACCAACGGAAGATCAAAAGTATGTATGTGTCTGAAGTGTTTGAGAGTATTTGGAATAATATGCTAAGTGTAGGGGTGTTAATGAGCCAGGGTGGCTCGCAAACTATTCGGGTTCGGCTCGGTCAAAGCTCGGCTCGAGAGGGCTCGATTCGAGTTCGGGATCGGCTCGAGACCTTAACGAGCCGAGCCCGAGCTTAATAGGGTTCGGCTCGATAACTTTAAGTTACTATTTTATGTATTAATTTTTAATCCAACTTGGACCTAAACTAGTAGTAGTACTCCACCAAAAAAAAAAGGGCCCTACTTCCAATCTTAGCCCACTTAAAAAAACATACAAAGGAGATGTATCAGATAACTAAAATAACATAAAGGTCGTTCAAACTTCAAGTGCTCAAACAGTCAAACTCAACCCTAGATCCCTAATTCACAATACGTATCTCGCACACACCACTAAGAAAGGAGACCTTGTGTTACGTGGCGGCGAGCAGCAGGATTCACGACGGCGAGCGGCGGGGTTTGTGGCAGCGAGCAGGTGGTTTTTATGGAGGACAATGGAGGAAGACAATTGAGCAAATATTTTTTGGGTTATTAGTTTGCACTTAGTCAATTTCGTTGAGCAATTTTTGGGCTTTTTAGTTTATGATTGATGTGAATGGGATGACTTTCTTTGATTAGCACGCAGTAGGTGAGCAAATAACTGTTGTGAATGGGATGACGTTCTCCTATAATCTTCTCATACATAACCTTGATTGAGTATACTTCCACTGAGCTGAATTCCTTCTGTGAGTACATCTGCTTGATTTGTTCTTTAACATGATACAACCTCTTCCAATACCAGCTTGCACCAGATTTAGGTGTATAACTCCACCAGTTTGCACCCTTCAACTAAACTGAGTTAATTTATTTAATCCAAACACTGTCTTGCTTAGATGCAATTGCCCATACATATTTACCAAGGCTGGCTATATTCCACTTTATGATGTCCCTGAACCCCAGGCCTCCAGCTGCCTTAGAAGAACACATTTGATCCCATGACACAGAGCCACTCTTGTTATAGAAATGTTGTCCACTCCAAACAAATGATCTACAAATCTTGTTCATTTCTACCAGGACTTTCTTAGGTAAAATGAATACATGTGCCCAATAAACATGTAGGCTCAACATTACTGAATTAACTAGCTAGACTCTAGCTGTGTAAGATAAATTTCTTGAACTCCATACCCTTATCCTAGCTGTCATCTTTTCTACTAAAGCTTCACATTGTGCATTAGAAATCTTCTTTGCACATATAGGCACTCCAAGGTACCTAAATGGTAAATTTTCTTTCTAAAACAATCTTGGTTAGCTTTTAAGAAATCAATTATCTGACCTCTTAGTTCGGGAGACAAACGCTCTTATACGGATGACACGATCACAATGGTCAGGATCCAACACCACTTCGTCAATTTGTTGTTTGTCTTGTTCGTCTAGTGCTATCCACTTTACAATTGCGAGATCGTCGCCTGGGATGACTGTAGTGACGTGTTGTAGCATTCCCTAGCTGCTTTATGTTCACCTTTGATTTCTTGGATGCCGCACTTAGTAGGGAATTTTGAATTTTTTATGGTCGGTCGAGGGGATCACCTTTATCTTGTGTATCCATGGGGTTCCTAGGATGATGTTGTATACTGAAGGGAAGTCAAGGACTTTGAGCTTAGTTTGTAGGTTGACTTCTTTGTTATACATCGGTAGAGTGACCTATCTAATGGTTTGTTGCGTTTCTCCACTGAATCCGACTAGGATTGTTGATTTTCTTGTCACATCCTTGACATCCACACCCATACCTTCTACTGCACTTTTGAATAGGATGTTTGCTGAACTTCCACCGTCGACTAACACGTTATTCAAAAGAAAGTTGTTTATGGTTAAGGAGATTACAAATCTGTTGTGATGCTCTTCATGTCAAATGTCATTGTCGTCGAACGTGATAGGCATTGCTTCCAGTCTCCTTTCGTCTTCTGACCTACAATCTTTAGGAACTTTTGGCTAAGGAGATTCCTCTCTTGCTAGCATTTTGGCTGCGGAATATGTTAGTCCAAAAAAATATGATCCACCGCAAATAACGTTAATTACCTTGACATGTGACGGCGATGCAGGAAGATTCTTCTTAGGATCATTTTAGTCGAAGGTTGTTTTTCCTTTGTCGCTGAGTAAGTCTTGGAGATGTCCTTTATTTAGCATTTTCCTGCACATCATGAAAGTTATGTACCTGATTTGGCCGACTGTATGGATGAGAACTCCAGTTATTTCACTTAGGGAAGAATGATTTTCTATCACTTGAACCTTCTGATGTGTGACGCGTGGGAATGTTATTGAGGATGACGTCTTCTTCTAACCTCATCTTAGCCAGGGCTCTGGACTTCACCTCTTCAAAGGTCGTACATGGGTCCTTTGTCAGAAGGTTGTACATCTTAGGCCGCAAGAATAGACCCTTTCTAGCATTGTATTGTCGTCTTGCTATCCAGACATTTGATACCGATCATCTCCTTGTTGAAACGGTTGTGGTAGACGTGAACTAATTCTTTTGGCTTCTGCATGACACCATATAAGTAATTGGTTTGCTTATGGAGATTACAACTTCCTTCGAACTTGTCGTAGAACTTCTTAACTAAGGTTGAGAAGTTGTCGATGCTGCCTGGTGTCAGAGATACGAGCCACTTCAAAGCTGGTCAGGTCAAGATTGCTCCAAAAGACTTACACATACAAGCCTCAACCATATTCGAAGGGATGGACCATTGCCACATTTTATGCTTGTATTGGGCGACATGCTCAGTTGGGTCAATAGATCCATGATATGTAGCAGTCAATATAGGAAGGTAAAGCTTTCTTTGGTGCTTAGCCTTTGCGGTCTTCTCGATGAAGGTGACGCTACATAGCCATCCATTTGCTCAACGATACTTGGGTTTAGAGCTCTTGGGAGTTGAGACAACAGCTTCATCATCCTGCGATTATGCTTCTCGATCGTAGCCATTCTCTTTAACATGGGATCTTTCTCTCCTTCGGGGTCTCGCTTAGGATCAGCCTGCTCTTCCACGATCTTCCTCTTCTAATCTTCTCTCTCAAATCCATTAGTCATCGCTTTCTTTGATTCGTTCAAACATAAACCAACAAGTTATGTTGCCAACAAACTCACTTGTGTAGGCATATTTTTATTGGCTACGCGGTGTGAACGCAGATTTACCTACCTCATTGAAGGGTTTTATTGAAAAACGTTTTGAAGTTGCCAACGAGTTTTTAAAGGAAGACTCATAAACCTAATTGGATATTTAGAAAACTTAGAGTGTATTTATTCCTAATACTCAACTTCAAACTCCGAGATGTGCACTAAATTTGCCTACCTTTTAAATCTTCGACTCACTTCGGACTCATTCTAGTTTTATACTTTATCCCTCATACTCTATCCAGACTCACTCCATATTACCTTAACATTATTGAATCTATTTCCTCTTTGGACAAGTCTTGAGGAGAGTCGTAATTTTCAAGACTCATCCACTTTACAAACTACATTAAAGCCAGTTTGGTAGGAGTATGAGGGATAAACACACCCTTAGGGACAACTTGAGGACTTATCCAATGTAGATTTTCCCGTCATAACTTCATGATTTGTTAATGAACCAAAATTGAGTTCGGGGGTAAAGGTACGAAGATGATCAGGAATCGCGTTCGCCCATTACTGGCCTCTACTTAATACGATTCATAGACAAGAAGTTTTATGCAATTAAACAACCAAGCATTCGATTTCAACACCCTAAAAAGATTAGTATAGGTCTGCTCATTAAACACACAAAAGACTATTTTTTAGTGATATGTTTATTAGCAATCATATTACTGGGATCCTAAACCAATTGTCCAAATTATCTAATTAGAATTTAGAATATTTATTAAGGTCTTGTAATTAGCAGTAATAAGCATGTGAGGTGATTAAAGCGATAAACCTGGAAACATGGAAATATGTACAAAATTATAAACAAGAGTTTAAGAAGAAGAATATACAAAAGACATGAAATTACTTAAGGATCTATATCATAAAAAGAAGATTTGTAACTTCAAAACAAATAAATATGAAAAGGAAAGATTAAGGGCCCTCAGGAATATACCAGTGTCGCCTAAGACTTAGAGAATCGGGAGGAGCAATCGTGGAGCCTTGAAATGAAACCAACGGAAGATCAAAAGTATGTATGTGTCTGAAGTGTTTGAGAGTATTTGGAATAATATGCTAAGTGTAGGGGTGTTAATGAGCCAGGGTGGCTCGCAAACTATTCGGGTTCGGCTCGGTCAAAGCTCGGCTCGAGAGGGCTCGATTCGAGTTCGGGATCGGCTCGAGACCTTAACGAGCCGAGCCCGAGCTTAATAGGGTTCGGCTCGAAAGCTCGTAAACAGGCTCGATAACTTTAAGTTACTATTTTATATATCAATTTTTAATCCAACTTGGACCTAAACTAGTAGTAGTACTCCACCAAGTTTATCTCCCAGAAGATATCAACTGCTTCCTCCAATTTTTTTTATTACCATCTTGACTTTGGACACTATTCACATACACTCCTTTAATTGTATTGAATTATTTATACGTACGAAAAAATAAAGTCATGTAGATCTTGTTATTTTCTCAATATCAATCTTTTTATAATTATTATTAGTACACAATACAGACATTGATGCTCAAAATTGTGGGGCGGCAAACATGCAGATTAAAAATGATGAAAGTAGAAATGGAAACATTTAAAACTTGAAAAAGCAGAAGAAAAGAAAAAAAAAAGCATCTTCCCTTGTCAAAATCATCGGGACACCTTGAATCATAAATTATTACAAGGTGCGGATGGTTTAATAATTCTCTTTATTTTTCGGACTTTTTTCTCGGTTTTTTTGGATTCAGTTGAACCCAATTAACCTAAGTTGAATCTACCACTGCTCCTGTGTTCTAGCTTGAAGTTAATTTCGCGTTAATCATCTCCTAAAGTAAAGGTGGTTTTGTTGAAGGTCGCAACATATCTGGTGATATTCTTGTTAATCATGATATGATTTGAAAAGTATTGCACGCATATTGGTTTGCCTAAATGTATGATCATATAGATCTTAGGAAACCTATTATGTCATTAGTCAGAGGTTTTTTACGAGATGCTTCGGACATTTGAATTTTTTTATTTCTTGGATCATGGTTGTATGCCTGTATTTCTTTTCCAATATATCTTTGTGTTTCATAGAATCTTTCCAAGGTAATTTTCGTGAGAATAACGAATGCGGAAAAAGTGATCCATCTTACTTACTCTTTTGTGGTTTGCACAAAATATTTATCTAGACTTCTTACCAATGCTACAGATAAGCTTTGTTTTTCCTTTTATTTGCGATATATCCTTTTTAAAAGTAATAGATACTTGGTGAACAACTTTTTTTTTGAAATATATGAGATACACAAATTATTCATTGTCATATTCTAATATGTTTTAGTTATCTATCAAACAATAAACCCCTAATTGTGTATTCTTTCACAGACTTAGTTTCTTATTATAAAAACTTAAGATTTATTTTACTCTACAACTCTCACATTTTAAGGTTTAAGCGATTACCATATCTCTTACCGTCTTCCAGTGGGTCGGATTAAGTTAACAAAATAATAGAGGTGATCATGGGTCGGATCGGGTTCGGGCTGGGTCATCCCTAAAAAAATTGTCCATTAATTAGGCCGGGCAAGGCTAAATTTTTGTCATTTTCAGCATGACAAAAACCCGCCCCAAAGCCAAAAAAAATTGGGTCAGACCAGACCCGAAATCATGCCAAAAATTCTACCCAAACCCGAGAAAAATTCGGGCCGGACCGGACTCATTTGATCAGCTCTACAAAATAACTAGACAAATCTTGATAAAAACTTAAGTTTGGTTTGTTAGTTTAAGAAAAGGACCAATCCCTTGACTATTAATTATCATTCCTTATAATGTCAGCAAAATTTCAGGCTCCTGTTTCCCCAAAATCACCCAATCGAAGAAGGGTATCTTTTTGCAAGATCATGTAAGACTCAACCTAGAGATGCCGCATTGGAAAATGGAGAGTTCACATTATGTTTTAATTCTTTTAGTTCATAAAAAAAATTCTAAGTTGATGTCACCCAATAAAGGGAATGGAGCTTAAACCGGAAACTATGTAACTCCTGACCTACCAATCAAACAAAGGCACAAGCACAACTTCTTGTATGAATTCAATGTTGTACAACTTGTATTCTAGATTAAGAGCACAATGCATAAAAGCCAGTTTCTTACTTTTTTTCTATTTTTTAAGTTTTGACTTGGATATCTTCAATTGGGAGTTCCAATACATTAGTGTTCGTATTGTGTTCTTACATAGTACTCCCTCCGTCCCATAATATAGTACTTACATTCTTTTTTAAGTGTCCCAAAATATTGTGCCTATTTTATTTTTATCAATTTATTTGGACTAAATTATCCTCAATCTTTACCCAAATTCTCCAAAATACCTTACTTTTTCTTTTAAAATGTGTGTCTCTATTTATTACTTTACACCATTTCAAGGAACATTTATTGTTTTTTGATCTTTTTTTAAAAGAAAAAAAACTAAGGGAGTAGTTCCAAGACAAAAGTACTTTATTAATTTTTTTTTTTGAGATCCTACTACTCCCTCCACTCTCCTTAATTCCCGTGCAAAAAAAGAAGTAAGCACTATATTATGGGACGGAGGGAGTATTATGTAGATAATCCAGTTGTTTATTTTAATAAGGCTAATTGATGACTGAAAAGTCAAAGACGTGTTACGAGTCAATCACTATACTTATGTACTATAGGGTCCAACCGTCCAATTTGAGGCTTTACATACCACTGACATCATTTAACTTTTTTCTAAATTTTTTTTGGTGCAATTAAATTTTTTTATTTTGAATGACGTGATCAAGCGCTTGAATTGTATTTGTGCTTTTTCAACTTTATATCGTGTATCGAGAATTGGATGCATTATGTAAGGATCTCTTTAGCTTGAAGGTGCAATGAAGAAATCGCATTTCTCGCGATTTCAATTGCGGTATCCGTTAGCAGATTCATTGTTTAACCTTTTCTTTTCATGGGAAAAACTCAATTATGTATTATTTTCAAATCAAACTAAAATCTTTATTAACAAGCATTAGTTAATAACTTTGCCCCTTATTATATCCAAAATCTAACAACCTTGAAGAAGAATTTGACATGGGTGATTTTTTTGCAACTACATCACCTTCTCTTTTAGCTTGAAAATACAGTAGAGGAAAAAGTACCTACAAGTTTCAAAAAGTTTAAAACAATTGCTTGAAGGATTGAGTTTCATTGATGAGATCCTATAACTTAATCTAAGACAAACTATTCTCTTTAATACTTTTAATTTAGTGTATTTTCTCTCCTATTGCCTAAAATATGGTGTCTATTAACTGAATATAACTTCAAAAAATGGAGTGAGTATATTTTTTACTACGCAAATGATTATAGAATGAGTTACATGAATGATATTCGATGCAATTAATTGTCCATTAATGACAATCAAACCGTGCTTCGTTTGTGGTTCTAGTACACCACTTATATATCAATAGTATTACATTTGAATTTTATTCTAATGAACATTGGATTGGTGTATATCATTTGGTAGATTTTTCAGAAAATAAAATCATGTATGATTGTGAAAATATTAGTTATCAATATAATGCAATTTGTAATTCATTTTGGTGAACTATAATAAAGAGGTTCATAACTTCAAAGTGGGAGCAGGCACCATATAATTTGCAACATTTAGGGGTTTTTATGCCGGGATTTGGAGTGTGGATGTTTTCTCTCATTGTTTCGAGAGAAAATTAGTTAAGTTTGGATTGAGAATTCAAAATTATTTTAGACATTTCATTTATTAAAACACTAACACTATGCACGCGATGCGTGCGACAGTATATTAATATTAATAGTAACATCAAAAAGTGTTAAAAAACTAACTTTAAGAGTGTAATATTTATGGTGAATATTGATGAGAGTTATGAATTTTATTTGCATTGCTCTAGTGTAAAGAGTAATGTTTTCCATAAAGGACTATGTCGAGGTAGGATATGTTATCTTGAATTTGGTAGATGATACAACAACTCTCCTTTTAAACAATGATCTAGGTTATGTTTTTTATTTATTTAAAAATACATATATTTTATAGGCATATTTTATGAGTAGTACTTTAGTTTAATTTTGCTGGGTAATTGAGGTTCTTAGGCATACTATGGTGAGTAGTACTTCAATAAAAAAAGTATAAATTGATATTATCTGATGATGTATGTTTATCTCTTTATTTATTTATTATCCCAACTGATTGTGAGCACCAAAAAATAAATAAAAATGAATATTCTCTAAGTTTCTTAATTCTTTTATGGTTTGTTAATGCATGTTATTTGAAATTGTTATTGCAGAGAGTTTAGATAGTAAGAATCTCTGTAAATCTTTGCTTTTATAATTGATTGAAAATTGATTTAGTCATCAGTTCATATTTTCAATTGTGAGTTTCTTCTTTCTACATGTTTTTCTGTATTTCTTTTTGGTAATGTAGAACTTTCCTTATTACCCATATTTATAAATAAGGAAAGAATTAAGAAAATATTTTATTTATTATTTTTTGTGAGATTAAGGATATATAAGTCTTTTCATAGGGGGACACCATAGCTCCCCCTTGACTTATACTTCCTCCGTTTCAAAATAGTTGCACCATTTGTCATTTGGTCACTATTCATCAACCAACTTTGACAAGCATTCTCTCACCATTATATAAGAAAAAACATAGTCAAGTAGGATCTTGTTAAATTCGTCTCAATATGAGGATTTGAAATATCAATTTTTTATAATTTTTACTTATACGCAATTAGAGATATTAACGTTCAAAAAAGTGTCTCGGCAAACGTAAAAAGCCAAATGGTGCAACTATTTTGAAACGGAAGAAGTATAATAGAGATCAGTCGTATATGAATTTAAAAATAGTAAGAATACCTAGACCCCTCTCATGTCACTTTTCCAATGAAATTTTGGACTTCTAATAATCTTCTTGCGGTGGGCATCATTAGGGCTGTTCATTCGGATTATCCGATCCGATCCGATCCGAAAATTCGGATATCCAAAAATTTCGGATCGGTATAATCGTTATCCGGATCCGATCCGAAAAAAATTGGATATCCGAAAATCGGATATCCGAAATTTTCGGATCGGATTTTCGGATTATCCAACCCGTTTTACTAGATACTTAACTATGAAACTCAACAATTTTTTTTTCTTTCTGTCACTTACAACAACTACCAATTCATCCAATATTACAACTTCATACACTTTTTGCATCTAACATCAATGATAACAAGTTTTATCACTCTTTTGCATCATCAGATCTTGAGAATAAATCTAACTAATGAAAAGAAATTGACCCATAAACATTAAATTTTTCAAATGAAGAAGAGGAAGAGAGAGGAAATGCTTCGACGGCAACCGGTGGCCGATGGGCTGGTGGTGCCCGATGCTCGACGAGAGTAAGAATGTTGCGAAGAGGAAGAATAGGTGGAGCGGTGGTGGCACACAACAATGGTGGTGGTGGCTCGAAGAGGGAGTGTTTGTGAGTGCTAATTGATGAGTTACTGCCTACTGGTTGTCGGTGGGGTGGTACTGTGGTGGTTGCGCAAAGAGAAAGGCTGGGTGACTGGTGGCAGGGGATGAGCGACTGGTGATGGAGATTGGGCGAAAAACGGTGGGGGATGTCGAATGAGATCTGGGTTTCATGGGTTTGGTTGAGAGTTGTAGATGGATTTTAGGTCAACTGGGATGGAGAATGAGTTTTAAGAGTACAGACTTCTCCCTCAAAAACGAAGAAATTTGATTTCATAAAAACTTTCGGATATTTCGGATATCCGAAATAAAAATATTCCGATCCGTATCCGATCCGATTTTTTTCGGATATCCGATCCGAAAAATCCGAAACTTCAAAATTCGGATCGGATATCCGAATTTTCAGATCGGATCGGCCGGATCGCGGGTCGGATCATCGGATCGGATTTTTTTGAACAGCCCTAGGCATCTTGAAGTTTATGTTCATTTATTTGAAAAAAAAACAAATAGTGCCAAGTTCATGTTAGTAGTTGTAGTGATCCAAAATTTATATCACTTAATGTAATCTCGTCATTTCCTATAATACAATAATTGGTAGTTGTGATATTCTAACTCAATTCATGACATGTTAACAAATAAAATGTAACCCATTACTTATATAGAGTTAGGGAGTGATAGTTTCTTTACTAATACAACACCAAGGACTATGAAATTTTATTATATGTGCGTACAAGAAGAATTAACGATATTCGCTATTAAGAAACAATAATAATTTAACATTCGTCATTGGAAATAAACAATATTAGTCAAATGGGCGAAGTTAATGACTAATTCATGAATCATGAGGTCCTCGTGGGAGCCCAATGGATGGTGCTCCCACCTCCCAACCACGAGGTCGGGTGTTCGACTCTCATCACTCCCCAATTTGGGGAGTTTGTATAAAATGTTTGCTTGTGGGTATAAATCCCCTCTACCCAGCCAATGAGCTGGTGTGCCCTGCAGGCTAGTAGCCTAGCAGGGGTTGGTCTTCGGACCAATTATCTTTCCTGAACAAAAAAAAAAAAAAAAAAAAAAAAAAAAATGAATCATGATATAGAGTTTTGCATGATTGTTAATATAAGTAGCATGCATACTACTCCCTCCGTCCCATAATATAGTGCTCACATTCCTTTTTGGGTGTCCCAAAATATTGTGCCTATTTTCTTTTTTATCAATTTATTTGAACTAAATTATCCTTCATTTCTACATAAAGTTTCCAAAATACCCCTACATTTCTTTTAAAATATGTGTCCTTATTTATTGTTTTACACCATTCCAATGAACATTTATTGTTTTTTTATTTTAATTTAAAGGAAAAGAAAGTAAAGAGTTAGTTCCAAGACAAAAGGTACCAAGAAAGTACGTACTCCTTCCATTTTCCTTAATTCTCGTGAAAAATGAGAAGTGAGCACTATATTATGGGACGGAGGGAGTACTATACTAGCATGCAGAGCGCAACACACTACCAATCCATTGATTCTGCTGTCCAGGATGATCCTCGCATGTGGATATGTCAAGACTAAAGAGATCACGTACCGAGCTGTAGAGGTAGCAGAAATGGGGGATGGGGTGCTGGGTCGATTGCCTCTTATTCGAATACGAATGCTCATTTAGTCATGTAGTGTGTACATTTTTTTTGAAATCAGTAATATTGTAATTTATAGAAGTGGAGATAATAGACTCTCACCTTTTGATCTCCGACCGTCTATTAGAACTCTACAAGCAGGGGTAAAACCAGTACGTGATTTGTTGTGACTTTTGTGGATAAAATTTGCAAAAAAAGAAATTATGTGAATTTTTGTCTGTAATATGGTATTATGTGATAAATAATGTGAATTGTGAGATCGTTCTGGAGTTTTGAGATTTTGAGCTAATATCGGTCTCTACGTCGAGATATTATGTAGTTAATATGAATCAAGGGCTAATTAGGCCTAAATATCTTCATTCAGGTATGATACATATTTTGAGGATTTAGTTAAGTATAATTCAGGATTAGAGCATAATTAAAAAGAAATCAATGTATTAGGAAGACCCGAAAATTCTGGCGTGTTCCTACCTTGTGAAATGACGATTTTACCCGTCTTACTGAGCTCGAAATTACGAAATTACCCCGTCCATTCTATATAAATAAGAACCAAGGGTTGCTAGTTTACTGAGCTGATTTGTATCATTTTCAAACACTCCAAAATTTCCTCTTTCATTTCCTCTCTCTAACTCGCCATTTCCTGCGAGTTTAGGCGTGTTCTTCTAAGCTCATTTCTCGTCCATTTTTTGTTTGTTATAGGTCTTTGCATGCAAGCCTTGGTTAGAGTCTTCCAAGTATACCCTGATATTGGGCAAGTGTTAGTTTGAGGTTATAAGGCTGAATTCATCAAGAGAATTTAAGAAAGGTAATTCTATTCATCCGGTTAGTAAACCGTGTATATTTGAGATATTTCCTTGATTATTTTGGGATAATTCTTGACTTATAAGTATATGCATGATGTGTTTAAGGTCTTTGAAGATCATTAAGAGGAAGTTGTGTTTTGGGTAGAGAAGTTGTGGTTGTTTAAGCACCCATTTAAGGTATACAAGAACCACCCCTTAAACCTTATTTTTTTAAGCTTTAGTTTTGAGAAATTTATTATGGATATTTATATATATTTAGAATTATATGCTTTGCATGTTATCAAAACTGATTTGCATGTGAATTATAATGGTTGTTGTTGAGTTAAAACCCTTTGCATGTAAAGTTCCCTTAATTTTGAATAACTCTCTTGTTAACCGAGTATAACTATCATTCTAAACCTAGTCTCTTGTTGAAAATTATAAAGTTATTATGACATTGATCTTAAGCTACAACCTTGTTCTTTTCATCTAATTAAGCCTTGGTTAGCCTTTAAACTTGGATTATACTTTCTCTTAAAACTCGATTGTATCAAACCACTTCTAAGTATTGATAACGTAAATTTTCCATGTTAATAACTCAAACCTTTTTTATAAAAATGTCTAGAGAGAAAAAGAGTGAGAGAGAGATCCTGAGTAGAGAGAACCCATTGTAGGAATCTAATCAAGGAATCTGGACCAAAGTAACGAGAAGAAAACTTTCAAGAAATCAATCAAACCCAACCTCAGCCTCAAAAACAATCTTCATCTCATCCCTACCCCCTGATACTTTACCTTCGGACATTGGAAATCTCTTCAGTCAATTCAGAGATATATCAAACATTGCCATCCCACCTATATCAAAGCCAAATCCCAGTTACAGATATGCCTTCACAAAATTTGTTGAGGCGTCCTCTTCAAAACAAGCAATCCTTGAAATGAATGGAGTTAAACTAGAAGGAAGAAGATTGAAGGTTTAACCTGCGAAAGTTGACAAATGTGTCTCTATTTACCCCCCATTCTTGTGAAACAATCCCTCAATCCACCCACTATCATAGCCTATGGTCCCCCCAATAAATCTCGACCCAATTCCATGAGAGACCACCGATCCTATAAGGAGGTCTCAGCACCCAAACCACAACAAATTCACCATAACCCTCAACCTCTAACTCCCAAATCGAACCATCCAAAATCCCCAAGTCATCAAGAAAATCTCAACCAAGAACCAATCCAAGTCACTATGCCATATAGTGATATCGAACCGCAACCTGATTTTTTTGAAAAAGTAATGAGCAAACACAGGATTATGAGCTCCAGGGTTCTTGGAGAAGAAGTTCTCAAGGCGAAAGAAGACACTGAAATTAGAGAAACTGAAGGTGATTATGTTGTAGTAATAAAGGGGCAGGAAAAACCCTGAAAATGAAGATTTGTTCAAGAAAAGTGCAATTGGGGTTGCCTCCTCTCCCCTTTCTTCGAGTGCAATTCGGACCACATCTTGGTGAAGGAGTTACTTGTGTGTCAATTAAACCGATGGGAGGTATGCTACACCTCCTTATATTCGAATCGCAAGAAGACAAAAATCAATGATTTACGACCAATGGCTCCAAAGATGGTTCTTGGAGATACGCAATATAAATGATACTTGTGCCTCATTATGGAGGGAAACAACAATCTCGGTCTATGGAGTCCCTATTGCAGCTTGGAGCTATGAGAACTTTCACAAATAGGCTGCCTCTACGGAAGAGTGACATCAATAGATTACTCCAGGTATGATTATGCAAAAGTCAGTCTAATCACAGATTGTTTCTTTAAGATAAACAACAGACTTTTATTCGATGTTGAGAATAAAAGATTTAACATTTTTGTCTTCGAGAAAAACATCAATGAATATCAGTCTGCAATGATTAGTCCTGGAAAAGTCCCTCAAAGCAAACCCCCTTTTCCTGATGATTCTGATGATGTCGACGATGATGAAATTGAAACCTTTGATCAAGGTTATATGGCTGACAACAATCACGTCCCCATGCATGAAAACCAGTTGAATGATGATGATTCATCTTCCAATGATGAGTCACGTGACAAAAGCTGCCATGATCAGTTAACCAATGAACCAATAACCAAAACCTTCCCCCCTTCCCACCTCGATTCTCTCAAAGTCGTCCCTTGATTCTCCCAACAACATTAATAAAAATGCTCAGAAACCAATCAGCTCTCCTACAAAAACTGTACTCTGTCACAATAATCCAAGCCCATCATTTAATGCAATCCCTCGAAATTCCCCACTTTCAGCCGCCAATTCCTTCTCACAAAATCAACCGAACCCTAAAACATCCACTCCCTCCAGACTAAAGCCCAGATCCCTCTCATGCCCTCCCAGCCCAACCATAATCTCAAACATGTTTGGGCCCCTTTCTAAAACTAGGCCCAAAAACTCACTATCTTCATCAACATCTCTATCTGGGCCTACCTTCCCACCAGGCTTTGAAGACCAAATCCCTCCCTCAATTAAATACCAGCATGAAAAAAAAAGATCAAGGAAACTAAAAAAAAAAAGAAAATCAAGCGGGCCCATTCCTCATCCCAGCCCATTCTCCACGTTATCCCTTCTCAATCTCCCCCATCCCAAGCCCAGAGCTCCACATATATTCTTCTAAAAGAGGTCATTGACCTAGGCCTGCAGCTAGGCCTTAACTTCCCTGGGCCACTATCAGCTTTACATAATAAGATTGGTGAAATCTTGATCCGTCAACAGGAGAACTGGGTTAACTCCCAATGAAAATCCTCCTATCAATCTCATACCATAGCTCTAAATGATTTTGCTCTCATGGAATTTGCGAGGCCTTCATGCGAAGGTCAAGAGAAGCATGCTAAGGAAACTACTTTCTAAGCACAAACCAATCTTCTCATTCATCCAAGAAACAAAAGTTGAGAAATTTGAGCCCAGATTCATCAAGTCTTTTATCAAAGACGAAAATCTTCAATGGTGTAACAGCCCCTCTGAGAGGAATTCAGGCGGGCTAATTTCCATATGGGACAAAGCCTCTTTTACCATTGAATCATTCCAAACTAGCAGGAACTGGATTGCCATTTGTGGATCTCTTATCTCACAAAATTTCAAATGCTTGTTGATAAATATATACAACCTATGTAGTGCAGTTCTAAGAGAGGATGTCTGGAGGGAAATTATGGATTGTTCATCCCTCATAAATCTCTCAATCTTAATTGTGGGTGATTTTAACGAGATCCTTTCGGAGGCGGATAGGGGAAGTCAATTCATTGATAATACAGGTGCATCTGCGTTCCATGAATTCATTCAAGATATGCAATTGTTAGAAATCTCAGCCTCAAACGGATGGTTCACTTGGTTTAGAGGGAACTCAAAAAGTAAACTTGATCGAGTGTTTGTTCATCCGGAATGGTTGGCAATCTCCCCATCTCTGAAACTTCCCCTTCTCAAATGGAATGTATCGGAACACTGTCCGTTACATGTCTCTTCTCAATGGCTCGACTGGGGCCCAAGGCCATTTCGCTTTCTTGACGCATGGCTAACTCATAAAGACTGCCTAACAATTATAAAAGAAGCATGGGGTAAGGCGGCGAGTCCGAACATCATGGATAAATTAAGATATGTCAAAGTGGATCTTAGAAAATGGAATTTCAAAGAATTCGGGAATATTGATGAGTCCATCTCAAAGCTGGAAAACCGAATTCAAGAATGGGATATGGTTGCAAACAACAGGATGCTCGATGAATCTGATTTGAAAGAACGCTCCTTGGCACAATCTGCACTATGGGATTGGTTAATGAAAAAGGAGATGTATTAGGCTCAGAATTCCCGAATCTAGTGGCTCAAGAATGGAGATCGAAACACAAGATTTTTTCATTCGATTGCCTCTTTGAGACGAAGACAAAATAGACAGTTGGCTCCGTTATTTATCGTGAACCTGAGTAAATCAAAAATCAAGTTGTGGTATTTTTCAAACAATTATTCAGAGAAGAATCTATCACTAGACCTACCTTTGATGATCTAGGCTTCTCCAAGATATCACAATCACAATCTTCACTGCTCACTGCACCTTTTACCCATGAAGAAGTTGACAAAGTCGTGGCATCTTGTGACCCATCCAAGGCCCCTGGGCCCGATGGGTTTAATTTCAAATTCATAAAAGCGGCCTGGAGCACTATTAAAGATGAAGTGTACAGCATTGTCGATGAATTTTGGGCCTCCGGTAATCTTCCGAAAGGATGTAATGTTGCTTTCATTGCCCTCATCACGAAAATAGAAAACCCAACTGGACTCAAGGAGTATAGGCCAATAAGCATGGTAGGGAGTATATATAAGATCATCTCAAAGCTTCTCGTGAGCCGACTAAAATTAGTGATGAATGACATAGTTGCAATCAGCATTCATTCGAGGTCGGCAGATCCTCGACGGGGCACTGGTCGCAAGTGAATTAATCGACACATGTAAAAGATGAAAGGCAAAGGCAGTGCTTTTGAAACTCGACTTTCATAAAGCCTTTGATTCGATTTCCTAGAATTTTCTTGATTGGGTTCTCTCTCAAATGGATTTTCCTCCCTTATGGAGGAAGTGGATAACTTCATGTATATCATCTGCCGCAGCATCAGTTCTCATTAACGAATCACCTACAACACCTTTCAAACTTGAGAGGGGCCTTCGACAAGGAGACCCTCTCTCCCCTTTTTTGTTTGTAATTGTTGTTGAATCTCTTAATCAGTTGATCAAAAAAGCTTCTTGCAGGAATTTATGGGAAGGAGTTGAAGTATGTAAGGGAGGGCCCAAACTCACACACTTGCAATACGCCGACGACACCATCATGTTTTGCCCTCCCAAGATCGAGTATCTTCTCAACATAAAGAAGACTCTCATCCTCTTTCAACTAGCCTCGGGGCTACAAATCAACTTTCACAAGAGTGCGATTTTGGGGATAAACATCGAAGAATCTTGGTTGAATATGGCAACAGAAAAATTATTATGCAAGAAGAGTGATTTTCCCTTCACTTACCTTGTCTCCCGATAGGGGCGCTATTTCCGATTAAGCTCTTTGGGAGCCGATTATTGAACGTATGAAGAGGAAATTGGCAACGTGGAAGGGAAAACTTCACTCTTTAGGGGGGAGACTCACCCTAATCAAAGCTTCCCTCTCAAATTTGCCATTGTATTATATGTCGATTTTTCCTATTTCTCATGGTGTGATTATCAAAATTACTAAGCTCCAAAGAGATTTTTTGTGGTGCGGTTTTGCAGGGAAAAAATCACTACCACTTATAAGGTGGGATGTCATCCAAATTCCGAAAAATAATGGTGGATTGGGGGTGGGCAATTTGCTCATCCGAAATCTTGGCCTTTTCTTCAAATGGTTATGGAGGTTTTTCCATGAACCAAGTGCAATATGGAGGCAAATAATATGTGCCGTAAAGTAATAACCCCGAATCTCATAATGGTCGACTTTTCTTTCATTGATAAGGGGGTCCTTGCGATGGTACTACGTAATTCCATCCTCTCTCCTGAAGAAGCTTAGCCATGAAGTCTACGGCCCGAAATCGGTCGGTTGCGGTAACGAAACTTTGTTTTGGTATGATATATGGATTGGTGATGCCCCTCTTAAATCATCATTTCCCCGACTTTTTTCCATCACCATCTCCCCTATGGCCTCAATTCAATCCCTTGGTTTTTGGGATGGATTTGAATGGAAGTGGAGCTTCACTTGGAACCGTGTACTTAGATCCCGTGATCATGAGGAATGGAAAAATCCGCAACTTCTCCTCCTTAATGTTTGCCTAGCCCGATGGCATAGATAAACTAATGCAGACTCCGGACAAGGCGGGAATTTTCTCCGTCAAATCTTTCTATCATGAACTAACAAAGCACTCATCCTCTCAAGTGCATGATGCCGCCCCTAGATTATGGAAAGGTCTTGTCCCGCATCGTATTGAAGTTTTCACATGGCTAGCATTGTTGGGAAAGCTAAATACAAGAGAAAAGCTTATGCGTATCAATGTCATTCAACCTTCGGAAAACAACTGCGCTCTTTGTGGTATGGAATCGAAAGTCGCTCATATTTTTATTCACTGCCCAATTGCTTGGCAAATATGGAATTGGTGGTTCAAGATGTGGAGCTTATCATGGGTTCTACCTTCTACTATAAAAGATGTCTTCATTCAATGGCAGCACCCGAATAAGAACAAATTTTTTAAAAAGGCATGGGCAGCTTCATTCTTTGTGATTCTTTGGTCTCTATGGAAAGAGAGAAATGCTAGAGCCTTTAACAATTCTCCAACATCCATCCCTAAACTGCAAGAATTAATATTGTTGAGACTAGCATGGTGGATTAGGGGGTGGTCACCTTCCCTTCCTTATCCCCCAAATGATGTCCGTCGAAATCGCAGCAGTTGTATTCAATGGTATAGAGGACCTCAAAACCCCCCAAGACCCGGCTCATTGAATGGTGCCCCCCCCAATGGTTGGGCATCTAAAATGGAATGATGTAGATGCTTCTCTCAACCCATTATCTCACCCGCTCAACTATCGGAGGGGTTCTTCGAAATGAAAAAGGGGATTTTTTATGCCTTTTTTCCCCCCAATCCCCCCCTATGGGAAATCAATGCTGCTGAAGTTCTAAGCAAACCATAGGGCCATTCAAATCACGCTCAACTTCGAAGCCATCCGAGCTCATCCCATTGTGATTGAGTCCGACTCCCCAACGCGGTTCGATGGTGTAGTAAGATAGCTGAAGGGTCGTGGAATTTAAGATTCATCCTCAACTTTATCAATTTAGCCCCCTTTAGAGGCCTCAGCATCTCCATCACCCATAGAGGTAGAAGTTCAAATGCTGTAGCAGATGCTCTTGCCAAGTCAGGGCTGCACCGAAGTTCATAAGTCGTGGCTTGGTTATAGCTTTCAGTTAGTGTCTGTCCTTAGTTATTTTCTCCTTCATGTAGTCTCATTTTCCTGCTTCGTAAACGGTCCAGAATGAATGTGACAATCCATGCTGCAGCTTTTGTAATGGTAAACTATGATTGAAAAAGGAAATGAAATGATACTTTAATTATCAAAAAAAAAAAATAACTCAAACCTTTCATGTAAACTTAAAATCCTATTGGGCAGCTTTTAAAACTCTTTATTCAGGCTTGTAAACCTTGTTAAATTTCGTCATTTGCTCTCGGTCATCGTGAGCTTCTCAAACCATTCTTTGATTTTGTTCTCTTTAATATAACCCAATTATATTATGTATCCAAGAATCTTTTCTAATAACCTTTGCATGTTGTTGAGTAATCCTTTTCGAGATAGCCTAAGCTATTTATCTAACCTTTGGTAACCATTGATATTCCTTAATTGAGCCCCATTGAGAATCATTCCATGCTATTGTTAGGAGGAACTTGACAAAGCCTATTTTAAATGTATGAGTTGATTTTTGAAATTAAGTATAATTATTTGAGTTTCATGAATTTATTATAAGTATTTGAGTTTTATGAATTTAGTAAAAGTATTGAACAATATGAATCAAGTATAACTTTAAGTTTTGTTTTATGGAGGAAGTAGTTCCGTGCAGTGATGAAGACAATTTGTGGAGCGAGTTGCTCATTATGTGATTATGGAGCGTAAGCTCATTAAGTAGAGTCATAACCTAAAAGTATTGCAAGCAGAGTTTAAGAAAGGTGGGAGACGTCCTTCAAAAGTCGGGAGACATGGCCTAGCCCCTCCCCATTCGTGTTCCTTCCCTGAGTTATGTTATGTTTTGTGATAAGTATTAAGAATGGTATTTGTGTTATGTATTGCGAATGATATTTGATTTCTTGAGATAAATCTTTAAAATATGACTTTGGTACCTAAAACGTATTTCTATATATGGAAGTTTAAAGGAAAGTATCAATGTATTTCTTAGCAGATATAAATGTACTTCTCAAAGTTTAAGTATTAGGAGTGAAGTTAAGAAATGATTACGTATTTTCAGCCACCTTATTACTTTGGAACCCGTGGGAATTGTGTACCAGCGTAAGCTGACTTGTTTTGTTCCATGAATCTGCTCTAATGGGGGCATATTCATCTGTTTTGCAGGATTAGAGTGAAGGTTGTAATTAGCTTTTGTGTGCAAATGTGAGACTGTGATCAATGTGCTTAGTTCCGCTGCTATAATATTGTTTATTGTATACCGTAATCTTGGCAAGTTAATCATATATTTCAGATGTATAATTTAAGTACTCAATATATGTTGCAATAACTGCTTCACTTCAACTTATTTTCGTATTATGCTTAGATACTATCGAATTTCCCATCTTTCTCTAGCAAGAAAGGTGCATAAGTCTGCCGTGACAACCTCTCTGATTAGTGGCTTAAGTTCGTAGTTAGCAGTACTAAGTCTTAATTAAGCTACTGTTTGGAGTGGGTTATTACAGTTATCTTCTCAAAACTACGTTAGAATGATAAACACTCTAATATAAGGATGCATGATTCAGCGTACAAACGGGGGATATACTATATTGTCATATCTAGTCTATTATTATCATAGTTATCTTATTTGATCAATTTAGGTTGTGTTTCGTTTTTCTTTAATATTAATTGTAGATGTCGTATGGCTTTCGATCAATGAAATTTATCTTACCCCTTCAAAAAAAAAAGTAACCCCTTCAAATCATAAGAGTAATTCCTAATAATAATAACCAATCCCTACTGCATTAATAAGTAACCCCAAACTAATAAGTAACTCATAGTATATTAATAAGTAACCCCTAATAATTTCTAAGACAAGTAACTCCAACAGGGGACATAACACATAAGTAATAATATCCATAATTATAAAAAAGAACATAAGAGAGGAGATGGCTCATAACTAGAGTTGGCAATCTCTTACCTGAGCCAAACCTGATCCAAGGAGAGAACCCAAACTCAACCCAATTTGACCCAATGATCATAATTTATGGTAATTTTAAGTTTTACATTATCCCTGATATTTTTTCCAGCATAATCATAAATTGACCCAAAATCAAACCCAGAGCCGACCTATTGATCCGAATTGCCACCCCTACATAGAGCCACAATATGAGTAGTAGGTATGTCTAAACCATTTTAAGGTCCTATGCTATTTAATAAAAAAGGCTTTATAAATTATAAGAATTGTGCATCTGATATTGAAATTTCAAAATGAATTGTATTTGCAAAATATACTTTTTATGAGAGTCATTTTACGTGACCATATGTCCGTATGTATGAAGTCAATATCAGAAACCTAAGTCAACGCACTAGAAAATAACAAATATATTAAGATGACCCTTAATTCATTTTTCTTCTTAATATTAGGTAAGAAAATGAATATTAGGAGGCTATCTTGGGAGGAAAAAACTTGATTATGATTGTTGAGTAGGTGACACTAAACTTTGGAACAATTCCAGTTTGGGTCTATTTCAATTCAAATGAAAGTGAACTGAATTGAGGGCCAATTCTCCCCAACTTATTTTCAGTTCAATTCCTAAATTATTATCATTACTATTAATTAGTTATAATTCAGTTCAGTTCAGTTTAATTGTTTTATACCGAAGAGAACAAGCCCTGAAATGAAGTGAACTGAACTGAACTGAATTAAACTGAACTAAACTGAAAATAAGTTGAAAAGAACAGGACGTAAGTTCACTTAATTCAAGTAAAGCTCAAATCGCTTGTATCATATTGAATTTCATGTGGAATTCGGGTTGCCATCTTTGTATCCAAAGTGGTTCTTGTATTAAGTCATTTAGTCGGGTCTGCTTTCTTTCCCACGCCTAAATTTTAACCAAATTTGAATTTTAACTTTGTTGAGACTTGAGAAAAATCAAGTTAATTTAGATTAAATGTGGAACCGACCGTTGGGAAGAAAATCATGTGGTTGGGAACATACATTATTTATTTGAACGTCACCGCGTAGGGAAGAGACTCGTACATGTGAGTGTACGTGAGAGGTTTTTTTTTTCCTTATCGTTGAAGAGAGGTTCGTATTATTGCATATCACACCCCGCTATTCGCACTGAAAAGGCTGTTTTTTTTAATTATACAATGACTAGTGACTAATGTGAGAGGGAACAGACCAACAGAGCTAACCCTTGGCCCACCCTGTGCTCATAATTATTGGAGATTTAACTAAATTTGATTTGGCCCCATCTCCTTGTTCGAAAACATACACACTAAAGTGATTATAACTTTACTATAATAATACATTAAAAACTGAACTGAAATTAACTGAACTGAAATTAACTAAAATGAGAGAAATTGAACTGAATTATATATTTAATTTTCTAAAATAATAATAATCAATAATAATCAATAAGTATTAACATAATACTCCCTCCGTCCCTAAATAGAGTGCCCATTTCTCCAATGCACGTTTGCCAATGCACGTTTGCCAATGTACGTTTTGTATCGTTAATATCTTTAATTACATATTAGTAAAAATTATAAATGTTTGATTTTCTTAATGTACGCAATGAGGCACGAATCAACAGCATCATGTATGTTTTTTAGCATGAAGTATATTGGAATTTTTTTTTGAGGCGCTTTCTTTACCTTTTGAATAATGTCAAAAAAAGAAATGAAGACTCTATTAAGGGACGGAGGGAGTATTTTCAATACTTATTATTATTATTATTATTATTAACAATAATAATATTAATAATAATAATAATAATAATAATAAAAATAATAATAAAAAATAATGACAATAGAAATATAAAAAAATAAAAAATTATTGTTATTATAATTATACTCCCTCCAGTCCTAATCTGCTTTTTACACTTTCCTTTTTCATAAGGCCCAATCTCTTTTACACTTCTTATTTTGGATATGACTCATTATTATTATAATCGCTCCTACCCTATAAGCGTTGGCGCACACTCTCTCCTCCAAATAAAATAATATCACTCCTACTACCCACCAACTCTAACCATGATACACTCTCTCTCCTTAAAAATAAAATAATATTACTTTTACTAACTACTAACTCCTTTCACATCTAACTTTTCAATATAATAACAGATTGATAACCAAAGCAACAACTTATCATCTAAAACTACGTGCATTGATAAGTGTCAAGAGTATTCTGGGACGGAGGGAGTAATATTAATAATAATAACAATATTAATAGTAATATTGAAAACAAAAATAATTATTAAAACATTAGATAAGATTGAACTGAAACGAAATTAACTGAACTGAAATTAAATTAACTGAACTGAACTGAAATTAACTGAATTGAACTGAAATTAAATTAACTGAACTGAAATTAAATTAACTGAACTGAAATTAACTGAACCGAACTGAAATTAACTGAACTGGACTAAAATTAACTGAAAATAAGTCCAAAAGAACAGGGCCTAAACAGTAACTATTGCTAATTGCTAGTTTTGCACCAAACAAATCTAATCCAAATGCTTTGTAATTGGGTCTAGTGTCAAGTGCCAACTGCTAAGTCTATGATTATAGATATAAGTATATTATATAATCATGTTAGCCATGATAAGGTTATGAGAAGAGAATGAGAGAAAGCTTAATCATATTAATGAAATGGTACAATTATATATATTGTTACAAAGAGAGCTAATCTAATCTAATACAATCTTTATTCGCTAAAAGATAAGCCTGAATCAAAATATATACAAGAGATAATATCAAAGGTAATAAGAGAATGTATCAATGATAATTACATAATAATATCTACAAGATATTTCCTCTGTTTTTTTACTTGCAACATAGTTCCTTTACACGCAATTTAAGGAGAAGATTAGAGAAGGTATATGGACAAATTAATCAAAATAACTAAAACACCAATGAGAGGGATGAGTTAGGATGCTAAGGCTCAAATTATTTTGATTAATTTGTCCATTTACATTATCTAATGTTCTCCTTGAAGTGTGTGCCAAAGAGCTACGTTGCAAGTAAAAAGAAACGGAGGAAGTATATGATATCTCTTATATGTCCCCACAAGATGTACGGCCAGAGGAAAAGTCCAATCTTGGAAGATTAATACACCATTATCGCATGATTGGTAGATGTCGCGAGACAAATTTTTTTTTTTGAAATATGTTTTGAGTGAGAGAAGAATGTGGTGGTATTGTGGTTCTCCGATAGGGTTTGAAGAAAGCCAAAAAAAAGTGTAAGAGGAAAAGAAAGGTGGGTATGTTCGCAGTGTTTTGTTCTAGTTGCACATACTAAAGAGAAAAGTAGAAGTGAAATGTGGTGAAGTGTAGGAACACAAGGGGTGGGTTTTTTTTTTAAATGGGGTAAAGTCGTGGGTATGGATGTAACACCCTAGGGGCCCACTAGTCGATATTGTTCTCTATGGACCCTACCCCGTAAGGTTTTGCTTTGGTGCAGGATCGAAGTCCTACCCAAAAGGCCTTTACTAGGTGGAGGTGTCCACCTCTATATAAAGAATGCTTCGTTCTCTTCAACTTCCGATGTATCGTGTGATGTCCCCCTAATTCTCTTCTTCTCAACCAATCTTTTGATAGCTATTCACACTATTGTATTTAATACGTCGTATGCTCACCCTAATAGGATAATCAATTAAAGATGAAAAGGTTATTATCTAGCATTATTTTCTAGTTGTGATTATATTCTCTCATATATGAGCTATAATTTAATTGATCACTACTCGAACTGTCACTAAGGATGATATGGATCACCCTCTTATGTATACTCTACGAAGTGATCCATCGATGATAGATTGAGTAAAATTAGTTAAAGTTGTGTATTGGAAAATGTGCAAGTCAGAATGTAACATCTATTTACAATTGGAGAGAGTAAAATACTATTTATGAGTTAATATCTGTCAAAACTCCCATACACAAGAGTAGATCATTTGTGCAATTCGTAAATAGTGACCAATGTTCTCCCATAATTATGTGAATAACATGGAATGCTAACACGCTTTATTTAAATTGAATCGACTATCCAATAAATGTCTTCACTTTTAGTGGTCAAGGTTGCTAAACATCGTCCTGTCTTTATCAAATGCTCCTCTACATCTTCAATTTTTTTTACTTAAAGCTCCCTTGACTTTCACTCTCTTTCGCCTTCTCTCAATTTCCCCCCTTTTCTCTCTTCAACTACCACCATCCACCACTACCATCCACCAAGTTGCCACCATCTTCGCGCACCACTGTCCACCAGCATGGTGACATCACCAAAAAATCATCGCCACTCTTATTAACTAAGACAAATGGTACAAGCAAGTAGATTTTTTTGTATCTCATCGGAAAACGCTAAGGAGCATAAAATTTACGCTGCTTAAGTAGAGAGAACAAAAGTAACTTGGCGCAGCCTAGGATAAGGCACGATCACTACAACAACAACAACAACAACAACAACTAAGCCTTATTCCCAAAGTGATTTGGGGTCGGCTAACATGAATCGTCAACTGAAACCGTCACCAAAGGAGATGGCATCGCCAAGAGTGATAAAAAGTTTTTTTTTTTTTTTTTTTTTTTTTTAAAGCAAGGTTTACACCAACAAGTTTTAAAAGAGGTTTTCAACAAAAGGTTTTAATACCAACACAATTGAGAAAAACAAATAAATGCATAAATCACACCCCTTCCTCCACATGGATCTTTGCCCTCCACTCACTTCTATCCAACGTCATGCTCTCCTCAATCCCAAAAGTAACCTCATATCACTTTCAATTACCTTCATCCAAGTCATCTTGTAGGTCTTCCCCTACCCCCTTACAACTTGGTTACTCCTCCACTCTTCAATTCTTCTCACCTAAGGCATCACCCGATCTCCTTTTCACATGACCAAACCATCTTAACCGATTCTCCCTCATCTTTTCTTCAATGGATGCAACTCCAACTTTTTCCCGGATCACTTCATTTCTTAATCGGTCTTTCCTTGTGTGGCCACACATCCACCGCAACATACGCATCTCCGCCACGTTCATCTTATGGACGTGGCATTGTTTCACCGCCCAACATTCGGTGCCATATAACAAAGCGTGCCTTAATTGCCGTACGGTAGAACTTTCCCTTCAAGCTTTGGGGAATACCGGAATCACAAAGGAATCCAGTGGCTTTTCCACTTTAACCAACCCGCGTTAATTCACATGAGCCACGTCTCCATCCGGGTCTCCATCCTTTTGGAGAATGGATCCTAGGTGAACGAAGACGTTCGATCCTCGAACCACTTTGCTATCCAAAGTGACCGCCCGCCCTCGCCGCTTGTAACCCCACCGAACTTCGCACCCCATATACTCCGTCTTACTTCTGCTCAATCTAAAACCCCTACTTCTAATGTATGTCTCCACAATTCCAACTTTCTCTCAATACCTTCCTTTGTTTCATCAATCAACACAATATCATCCGCAAACATCATACACCATGAGGCACGATCACTATGGGGCTTTTTATATGTGCATGGTACATACCTGCCAAGGCGGCGACGCACATTTATTAAACCCTATACTAATTGAGGCAAATTTTTTATACATTGTTACTCGATTAAACGTGATCTAATTTAAATTAAATGACTCGTCTTTATAATACAATTGACCTAAATCAAACCCAATCAAGATGGTGGGCTTGCCACTTCGAGACAATATTACAAAGTCTTATTAACTAACTCCAGAGATACAATAACTAGCCTACCGACGACCAAAAACATGCGTTAACTAACATTGAACAGTTAATAACGAACCATATTGTACAATAAATCATTAAATCTCCTGTACACGAAGAATACAAGGGTACCCAATTACTTTTCTACGTCCAATAAAAAGAGCCTCAAAGATAGGGAAACTTTGAAGAGCTCAACCAAGAAGATGATGATAGGGTGGGCAAAGAAAAATCAAAGCTCTCATCAACCAATGAAAGAGAGTGTATACAAAATTAAGGGAGGTTCGGCGTCACATTCCCAAAAAGTAAAGTTCGTTCACGTGTTGAGTTATGTAGAGAGCGTGCCGCATGTGCTTGCTTCAGAACTTCTTATAATACTTAGCCCCCATTCATTTATTTACGCTATTAATCTCTTCTATACTACCTCCAACTTTTTAATCTACACATTTTCCTTTTTGAACCATTTCTTTTTAATAGTTATATTATTACTTTATCTATATAAGGTAAAATACCCAATCATTATTCACCACTTTTATCCCCCATATGGTTTCTCACCAAATAAATTAACCAACTTAAAACCCTCCACCTACCCCATTTTTCTCTCTCCTCTACTTTTTATTTACCTTTTGTACTTCTTACTCCACACTTTTCATAATTCCTCTCCCCTCTCCCCTCTCCCATACTTTTTCTTTTTTCCTTGGTTCTAGTGAAAAACAGAGTGTGTAAATTAAAAACAAAACGGATGTAGTATATTGGAAGAGGTGAAACACAAAAAAATAGAAAAAAAAACTACAAGAAACTAACTACTTTAAATTCTTTTAAAATTAATTAGACAAAAGAAAACACAAGAGAGAAAGAATCTCAATTATATAAGGCAATAGGGGTTAGGGGTGATCATAAATATCCGATCCGGTTTTTTGATTTTCGGATATTTCGGATCGGATATCCGAAAATATCCGAAACATGAGAATTTTTCGGATATCCGATTCGAAATATCGTTTTTCAAGGCCGGAAATCTGAAATATCCGAAACTTATTTTATGAACTTTTGCTTTGAAAAATTCATTTTTTTAGTGTTCGGATATCCGATCTGAAGTTTCGGATATCCGGTTTTTTCGGATCGGATCCGGATCGCATTTTTCCCGATAGGATATCCGAATTGAACACCCCTAACAGGGGTGGGACACGAAAAAAATAGAAAAAGGAAAAAAATAAAAATAAAAAGGATATGACTACCTTACTTTTAATAAAATATTTAAAAAGGCACAACAAGAAGAAAAAAATGGTGAAAATTTACAACACAGTCATATTTCCCTGTCAACTAATTTTTTGAAAAAATTTTAAAATTCCTAGTTTAGTGGGATAAACTATTTAAAATTTTAAATCACTGATTTGTTAGATGTAATTAAAAATTAATTTAATTTCCTACATATTTTCGCACGCATCGCGTGCATATAAAGGCTAAGCTAGTAACTAACTAACTTAACTTTGATAATTATTTAATCAGACAAAAGAAAATACAAGAAAGAGAATAACTAACTAAGTTAATTTTGATAATTATTTAATCAGACAAAAGAAAATACAAGAAAGAAAGAATAACTAAGTAAGTTAACTTTGATAATTATTTCACGCATGACGCGTATATAAGCATTAGCAAAAAATTAATTTTACGATCCTTTTTAATTATGACCGGTTTGTTCTAAAAGATCACTTCAACTTTTTTTTTATTATTATTAAAACAACCTTAATTGTGAATACTGTTTTTTCAAAATGGTCTTTATCCAAATTAAGTTCTTCCATTGGTTTGTGAAATTTTGTTCTACATAATTAATAGGTTAATTAAAGTCAAATACTGTCTTGAAAATAGATGCCCCAAAGCTGATAAATCAAAAGTTGTGACCTTTCAAACAGACTGAATATATTTAAATCTGATGCTATCAATTTCTCTTATTAAATAAATAAAATAAAAGACAAAATAATATGAAATAAATTAAAGATCATGTCATCCCTCTTTCTTCTCACCCTTTCTCTTTGGCTCATCTCACGGATCTTGCTTTCCTTTCCCCAGACCCTTATCTATATTTTTACTACTATTTTTTTTCACTTTATATATTTTTTTTTGGGGGTGTGGGGGCTCCTACATACCTTGGTATATATAAGACCCATCTTGAAGAACTAATGAGAGGTCAGGTCAGTCCTTTCTGCAAAAAGAAAATCATCATCAAATATCATCAACATCATCTCTTTATCTAGAGTGTCATCAGCAAGAGCTAGCACATTCATATAGTATATATATATATATACATACAAAAAGGAAATAAGGAAGCAAGGAAAAAGGAAAATAATGGCAGCATCTTGGGTTAAAACAATCACATCTCCTTTCAAAAAAGCTTGCACCTTTCTCAACCATCCACCTCAGCCAAAGGATAAGAAATCTAAGCAAGGTAATGCATTCAAGCTCCCAAATTCTACTTTTGAAATATTTTATGTTAGTATTTAGCATATTGTAAATGAATGTTTTCAGCTACTTAGTAAAATTATATCAATTTTCCTTATTTGTAAGTTAAGTACATAAAATCGGTATGATACATTAAGATATACTACTTTCTGTTAGGTACTAATTCTCACGTTTGAGCAAGTAATATCGAACAGGGTAGTTTTTAAATATCTTCATCTTGATTGAATAGATGATTAATTAGATCAGTCACTCACATAAATGAACTTTCATTGTAAAATTGAAGAATACTTTTACCTTAATAAGATCTCATATATTTAGCAGGTGAATTAATCCTTTGATGGGTAGAATATAAATTCAACTTATCCATTTATAGCCTGATTGATAAAATAATGGTAATAATTGTATTATGTCAATAATCAATATACTTCCTCCGTTCTGTTTTAAATGAAACATTGGGTGAAATGACACTATTCATTGATCAATTTTGACTCCAATTTATCGCCATTATATAAAAAAAACATAGTCGAGTGGGATGTTGTTAGATTCGGCTGCGATACTATCAAATTATAACTTTTTTATATTTTTTAAGTGTGAGACAACTAAAATATTAATGATTAAAGAAGCGCGTTGGGTTGCGTGAAAAAGCAAACGTTTCATTTAAAACAGAACGGAGGAAGTACATGATAATTCTTGTCCCAAAATTGAGATTCACACAGAAGTGATGATATTGAGTGGAGTGAAAATTTGTAAAAAAATATCACATGTTTGTGGATGGAATTCCTATTATTACCGTTATCACCAAATAATGCCTATGAAACGGACCGTCAAAGTCATAGGTTAGAGATGACATATTCACATGAAATGTACATTAACCACAACTTGTAGGACCATATAATATATATAATATAAAATTACATTAGAACTATGATTTATTTTGAATGGAAGATAAATCTAATTTTTGTTTGCTCAATGATTCAATCAACAGATAATGAAAATACAGTGATGGCCCTACAAGGAGAGGTAATGGCATGCACATACGAGGATGTGCAGGTTATGTGGTCCATGTTGGATAAGTCCAAAGCCAGAACCTGCAATATGACTTCTTGACTCCTGAGTTTTGGGCTTGGATTGGGTTCAGTTATCCATTCCTAAAGGCCCACTTCATCTTATTGGCCTGTCATCTCGGCATTTGTGTCCATGTAGATAATATGTTATTTTGGATAATGCTGTTGAGGAGCCATATTATATGCAAATTAAAGAAGACAAAAATATATTAATGTGTAATAGTTAGGAGTATGGTTATTTGCCATGCCCAATGGCTTCACCATCAATTCGGACTTAGGGTCTTTTAGTTTCTCCCCCTAATTTGTAATGTGGTTATCAATAGGGAATCCCCGTGAATATTATTAATATATATCACGGCGAGATTTTATTAAGGAAATTCTTAATTAAATTTGATTTTTTGTTCTCTAATTGTTACAGCGTTTTTGGTGCCATAATTAAAATCTAGTTTTCTTTTGAGGGGTTTGCTTTCCATTAAATGTGTTGACATGGATCAACTTTAAACAATCAGTTCTTCTGAAGTATTCTAAATTTCTAACTCCCTTTATTCTTGAATAATTACTAGTTACAAACTTACACATAGTTTTTGTAATTTTTATTTTTGTTTTTATGAATAAGGACAATTTGGCCTATAAAATTTCGGTATATAAAGTATCATGGGTTTAAGTCGGTATTGAGAAACACCAACTATAAGTTGGGTTGTGCTACATAAGACATTAGTATATTTAGCCGGATCATAATGAATTTTAAAATTTTCTATTTTATTTTAATATGTAATTAATGTGACGGCTCACCCTTAAAGGTAGCTTTGACATTCTATTTATGTTAAAATAAAATCTACATTATATTACATACTAGTACTACATATACCTGTAGATATCCACTATCATATGCATTTGGTTTAAAAGTGTGAACGTTCTTTTTGTCTGTTTTCAAGCCCTTCTTCTTCCCCTTTACTCCTCTCTGCCACCATAACATCCACATTCATGCACGTGCATCTTGAGGATATACTAAGTTATACTTCATCCGTTTCAAAATAAGTGAAACACTTCTCTCATTTATGTGAGAGCTTTTTGACACAAGTGTTTCACTTAATTTGAAACGGAGGAAGTATGGTATTAAAGCAATGGCTTGGACAAGCACTTGTAATTAAGAGGATTAGTGGGCTGCCTGAGTAAGCAAGAGGGTGGGGAGGAAGGAGTAAGATGAACAAAGGAATTAGGGAACAAATTTTCTTTCAAAGATGATCATGGCCAATAGTTCATAGAAATGAAGCAAAATCTACGATGACGTGTTATGGAGCAGCGCTCCCAACTAATATCATATTTGCCTATTTGGGACTATGGTTGCTAAATGCAACCTCAATTTACTATACACAATTCAATAAAACACCCAAAATACCCCTCATAACTCATAACTCCATTCTCCATCTACCCATTTCTCTCTGCTTTCTCCCTCTACCCATTTCTCTAGCGTTTTTAAGGCTAATACCACCATAATTTTTCCATCTTTCTCCATTTTCATGCGTGATTTCCCCATAAGAAAACAACAAATTGCGTGATTTTTGTTCCTCCTTTCTCCACCGTTTTTCTCCATTTTCGTGGTTTCTTCGTATTCCTCTTCCTCCTTTCTCCATTTTCGGAAGGATGGAAATTGCAGGTTTTTTGGAAGGTAATTACCTAGTTAATTGAAGGAAATTGCGAGTTAGAGTTTGGAAGGAAATTGCGAAATTCATTGAAGGTTCAACCTGTTTCTTTCAAGTTGCACAAAACAGCTTTATCTATTTCATACATTCTGGAAGAAACATATTAGCCTGTTTCGTTCAATCTGTACGAAGCTGAGTAATCTATTTCACAAGGATTGCACAAAATAGGGCTAAGTGTTTCATGAGAATAGCACGAAATTGCATAGTCACAGAACAAAAAAAAATGAAAAACTTACATCATATTGAAGTTCGTTTGGATCAAAATTATCGTTCATTGAGTATCAAATTAAAATTTCTGAATTGGGTCTTGTGTAATTTTTGTTTCTCTAACTGTTGGAAAGAAGGAGGAGAGAACATTTATTAGAGAGAAGATTTTTTTTAGTTTTTTAGAGAGAATATGATAATGAGGGTTTTTAGGGTTGCGTTTAGTAAAGTATTTTTGGGACTCTTTCATAGAACCGCTTTTCATTTTTGATGCACCAATCACCATTGCACCAAAGTTATATTAGGAATTTTAGCAAATTTCTCCCAATGAAAATATTACTAAATAATTAGTTTAATAAATAATAATATAGAGGTGGCATTAAGCCATCATCACATCTAAAATTTACTTTCTCCTTCCTAATAATAGTTTGAACACTTTCCTTAGGTTTTTACCAAATTAGTTTGAGCACTTCGGTTTTGACGACCCCATATTATTATATTAGTTTTTTTCAACCTTTTGGCCCACACTCTAAGTTTATCATTGAAAAACTACCTAGTTTTCTCTCCTTCAATAAAAATATGCGAAGAACTCCCTATCACATCCTACTTTTTTAATAAAATAACTTTTGATAACCACACAACAACTTATCAAATTAAATTACAAGCGCCAACAAGCGTTCAAATTATTTTAACACGGAGGGAATACATTTTTTTAATCAAATTATGTTTCTAGGAAAAAGATTACAAGATTTAAAATGTAAACTAGTAATGTAAAAATCTAGTTATACCCTATTCTGTTCACCTGATTTTTTGTCAAATTAAACTTAACATTTTTTTTACTAACCTGAAAAAACCTGAACTGAACTTATTAGACCTGATTGACCCTTATTGGAACTTATTTTGAGTGTTGAGTTAGACATGATCAAACCTGATTACACCTGAACCGAACTTATTGGACCTGAAACTTATTTTATATGTTGAAGAGAACACACCAAATTGAACATACATTTAGAGATTTTCTGTTACTTTTGCTTGTATGATTTATTGATTTTTGGTGAGGTAAACTTATTTTAAAACTGAAGTTTATTTTCACTATTACGATTTTATGGCCGGTAATTTGATCAGTTATTTAAAAAGATCAGGAAGTCGAGTCATATGCATCGCCACATGATCGGTATCTTGATGCTTGGGATGCAGTAGTCAACTAGTCATTACATTTATTATCTTAGTTGGAGGAATCTCAATGATTAACATAAACATGTGCAATCCAATAATTTATTCCATTGTGATTCTATTGAAGTGCAAACTAAGATAACTGGAAGAAAAAAATTGACCATATGATAAAATTACCCATAACCCTAAGCCTAATTGTAGGCGTGTTTTTATTTCGCCTACGCGGTGTGAGCGCGTATTAGATTTGACTACCCCACTGTAAGGGTTTTATTGAAAATTGTTTTGAAAGAAGTCGCCAACAATTCTTTTTAGGAAGAATCATAAACCTAATTGGATATGGGAAAACCGTAGGGACAAATTAGGGACTTATCCAATGTAGATTTCCCCGTCTTGACTCCATAGATGGTCAAAGTGAACCAAAGATTGAGTTCGGGGGTGAGGGTACGAATATGGTCATAATGAACCACATTCGCCCAAAGTTGGCCTCTACTAAATATCGATTCATTACAAATTTTATGCCAAAGAATAATCATATAACGTTTTAAACACCCTAAAAAAATTTAGTCTAAGTAGGTTCAGGAAACACATAAAAAGACTAATTTTAGTGACATATTATTAGGCAACCAATATTACAGGGAACCTAACATGTTGTCCAAATTAATCTGATTAATATTAGAACAGTTCTTTAGGTCTTTGATTAGCAAAAATAACATATGGGGTGATAAAAGCAATAAACCAGGGACAATCGAATAATATGCATAGAATGTTCAGGCAAATATGTAATAATACTCCCTCCGTCCCAAAATACTCTTGACACTTATCAAGGCACGTAGTTTTAGATGATAAGTTATTGTTTGGTTATCAATTGTTATTTTATTGAAAAGTAGATGTGATAGGAGTTAGTAATTAGTAAAAGTAGTATTATTTTATTTTAAGGAGAGAGAATGTGGGCCATGGTTAGAGCTGGTATGTAATAGGAGTGGTATTATTTTATTTGGAGGAGAGAGAGTGTGGGCCAATGTTTAAAAGGTAGAAGGATTAAAATAATAGTGGGTCATATCCAAAAATAGAAGTGTAAAGAGTATTCTGGGACAGATGAAAAAGAAAAGTGTAAAGAGTATTCTGGGACGGAGGGAGTACAACAACAACAACTAAGCCTTATTCCCAAAGTGATTTGGGGTCGGCTAACATGAATCGTCAACTGAAACCGTTACCAGAGGAGATGGCCTCGACAAGAGTGAGAAAAAGGTTTTTTTTTTTTTTTTTTTTTTAGAATTTTTAAAGAAGTTTTTTTTTTTTTTTTTTAAAGCGAGGTTTTACCAACAAGTTTTAAAAGAGATTTTCAACAAAAGGGTTTTAATACCAACACAATTGAAAAAACAAATAAATGCGCAATGTCACCCCTTCCTCCACATGGATGCCGCCCCTCCACCCACGTCTATCCAACGTCACGCTTCCCTCAATCCCAAGTAACCTCATATCACTTTCAATTACCTTCATCCAAGTCATCTTAGGTCTTCCCCCTACCCCTTACAATTTGGTTACTCCTCCACTCTTCAATTCTTCTCACCTGCATCACCCGATCTCCTTTTCACATGACCAAACCATCTTAACCGATTCTCCCTCATCTTTTCTTCAATGGATGCAACTCCAACTTTTTCCCCGAATCACTTCATTTCTTAATCGGTCCTTCCTTGTGTGGCCACACATCCACCGCAACATACGCATCTCCGCCACATTCATCTTATGAACGTGGCATTGTTATTATTTAAAGATCTACATCGGAAAGAAAACTGTTAGTAACTGAAATGTAAAAATAATTTGTTTAAGGATCCTCGGGTA
>CANSZD010001935.1:0-259346 GCA_947648045.1 Beta corolliflora | reverse complement strand
TTCGAGAACCAATTCATCCCCACTAACTCTTGCTAAATCCGAACACTCACATCTTGACTTCTCCGCATACTTACACATTGTTATCCCCTTCCCATAATCTATATTTATTGTCAATATGATAATCAGTAGTCAGTACCTATTCAACATCGTTAAAAGAAAAAAAATCCAAAAGGTAAATCACTTGCAGCATTTAAATTAAGTGCTATCTTAAATTAGCAAGTTTTTTACCTTTCAATTAATAACAGCTTTTGACACATTTTCTTATCTAAAATTCTAAAAGCGCGGTAAACTATTCAACAAAACACCAATAGTACCTTGAATGGTAATTGGAATATGAGCAGTTTCAGCAGCAGAATACTCTTCCATAAACATGGCATAGTCGGGACCAGCTTCAGGTTTAGTCCTGAAAGGTTCTCTGGAGCTATCCATGCTAACCCAAATACAGAGCCTCTGTTCGCTCAACATACTTGATAACTCCATCAACAAACATGAGAAGCGTTGTACAACAGGTAATTGTTACGGCGAAGAGACCGAACAAACACATAGATAGTAACAGCAACCTGTGCTGCAAGTTGAAGAGCGTGTCGATGCCATGGCTCGTTGTCTTCCAAAGCTAGAGCAGTGATGGTGTCAAGGACCCCAAAAAGAATGTAACAAAAGAAATGGTGCCCAAAATGCTAGTAGATCTTCCCTTTGAGGAGAATCATCATCGCCGTTGGCAATCAAACCAATGGTGAATAATGCAGCTGCATCAGCTGACAAGTAAAAGCAACCACATTGAGAAATTAAGGAAGCCGCTTGCACTTCGTTTCCGGCGAGGCGCTAGGATTGTGAGCAATGCTTGAATGAGAGACTGGTTAGCATGAAATCCGGATATCCCATGTACACTCCATAGCTCCTTCACTCTCTTTAAGTTTCCCCACTTGTGTCGTCCATTATTTTCTTTCTGTCCCTAGATAAAACTTACTATACTCTCGAAAAACATTGGTAAATTGATAATGGATGGCCTAATTCTAAGTAAAAAAAAATTCTAATGAGAAAACAGACAGATTTGCGTTGTGTTTGCTACAAGTCAACTTCCATCATGCCAACAGGAGCAACTTGGATCTAGATTAATCAATAAAAAAAGTCACTAAGTCTTGGTCATTTTTTATAACTTAGTAATTGTTTTGCTAATTGCATAATCATCTTTTGTACGGAATATTATTGTTATCACCCTAACCTTCTCATGAGAACTATTGTCTTTTCCCCCTTCACGTACCCCTCAATTATTTGGTCCTTTTAGCTTCCTCTCCCTCCCCCCTCCTAATTTACAAGTTATGTGCATGTCTGTTAATTCATCGCAGTATATTAAGCCTTTCTTTTTTTAATAGTTACATTTTACCTTTCACGCTTGTTAGTGTAAATGTTTGAACATTAATATCTCTAAATTTGCATTTGTAGAAATTATAAAAGTTGATATTCCAAAAAAAACATATCGGAAGAATCAAACAAGATCTCACGTGACTATGTTTTTCCTTACCCATTAATCACATATAATAATCACACATAAATTTGTGAATAGTGTCAAAACTGAAAGTAGAAACCATAAAAAGAAACGGATGTGTGTGTGAAGTTGTTAACACATCAAACACCTTACTACAACAACAAAGGGGAAACTCTGTCTAAACATGTGTTCAACTTCTCTATTTCTTCCACTCTTTCTTATTTATCATATTTGTTTCACCACTTCCAGTTTAATTGTGTGTATATAGTTATTGAAACTTGGGTATCCAAATCAATGTATGATAATTTATTGATAATGTTGAAAAATATATTTACATTATTAAGAAATGACATTTATTTATCGCGTGACTTGCATCTACATATGTAAAAAGAAATTTTAAATCAAAAGGTAAAACAAAGTTACTTGACCTGTTTATATGTATACATGTACAATTGAGTATCAATCATAAAAGTAAGGAAAATTTGATTCTAATAATCCAAACTTTGCATCATTCGCTTAAATTAATCCCACATTTTAATAATCCAACCTTTTAACATAATCGCAAATTTTGAACCTTGAAACCGGTAACCTACTAAAATTGTAAAATTAATTTTTTTATTTTCTTTTGTTCTTTTTTTTTCATTTTTCTCTTTTCTTCTCTAATCTCTCTTCCTTTGTTTCTCTCTTTACCTCCATTACTCTCTACCTCCCCCTCACCACCGCACCCTTTCACGGTGGCGGAACATAGGGGTGCGGGCCCCTTATAAATTACAAGTATAATCTTTTGGAAATTTTTCTTTTAATCCCCCGATAATTATTTTCGATTCCGCCCCGCCGTCGCCATGATCCAATCCCCACCGTCAAACCCCAAACGCCCAAAACCTTCCTCTTCGTTTCCCCTTCCTCTCACCCTTCCCCCCTCCCAATTCTCCCACACCCGCTAAAAACGCAAACGCGTAAATCCTCAAATCCACCGGATTCAAATCCTCCAAACTCTCGGCCCTCGAAACCACGACTCACATCACCAACCTCTTCCTCCCGAGTCTCGCAGTCTCTCTCCACCTCCGCCGCCTCCCACGACTCCCATCTCGGTCCGTACTTAGCGAATAGGACTTTTGAATATTGTAAGACCCGACTCTCCTAATAATCACAATCAAACAACCGAACAATATTAGCTAAACTTAAAGGGAAAATTCACATAAGTTTGATATTGTTATGAAATTATGACTCGTACCTCCATTGATGTTTATCTGATACACCGCATCACCGCCATTGACGCCAGAAGATAATTTGTATTCAACAACTTTGCCATATTTACGAATCAAATTCTTGAGGGGTTAATTAAAAAAAATTGCGGAAATAAACAATTTCCTAAGCAATTTGAGCGAATTAGTAAAATTTATTCGAAATTTAGGTTTACAAATGCGGATTGATGGCAACCATGAATCGGAGGGAAGCCGCATTTTATAGCAGAGAGAATTGCAATTTTCTACTTTAAAATTTCAATATCCTCGACATTGATGGAATTTTGAAGTGGGGTGGTGGGACAAATAAGGTTGTGGAGAGAGCAGCAGGTGATAGCCTAATGGTGTTGGCATCACCTCTGATCCCAAAGATCGTGGGATCGAGTCTCACCCCCCTGCAAGGAAGATCCCATTTCCCCCTTGGACTTCATCTTACCTTAAAAATAAAAAATAAATAAAATAAGGTTGTGGAGAGGTTTGGTGGTGGTTGGTAGTGGTGCGACTGCGTGTGGTGGTGGTGTGGTTAGTGGTCAAATTAGTTTTAGTTAAGTTAATTAGAATAAAAATTGATTAATTAAATTAGAATGAATTACACTTATTTAATTAACCCATTTCACGGTAGGGATGGCAACGGGTCGGATTTGGACCGGATTATGCATAATCCGACTCCGACCCTACAAGAAGTCGGATTTTAAATCCGAGTCCGACTCCGACCCGACATCCGACTCCGAAAATCCGACTCCGATCCGACTTAAAATCCGAACATCCGACTCCGAATCCGACCCGACGTGAACTCCGCACATCCGACATAAAATCCGAACATCCGACTCCGAATCCAATCTGACTTATTTTTCCACCCATTTTTATAATAGAAAAGTCTTCTATAATGCAATAATCTAATCATTACAATTTTTTTCTAATAATCATATGGAAATCTTATATAGTACAAATAATCTAAATATTACTATTATTTTTAACAATCATTTCTTCAATGGGAAAATCTTATATAATACAATTGGGTCGAAAGTTGAAGTTAGGTTATACATAAATAATACATTAACATAAATCGAAAAAGGATTAATTCACTTAAAGCTCCGAGTCGGATTCGGATGTCGAATTATTTTATGAGATCCGACTCCGACCTCTCCTCCGACTCGGAGTCGGACTTTTTAAATGGAGTCGGATTCGGATTATTTTTTGTCTCGAGCCTGGCCGATTTTTCCTTCGGATCGGAGCGGAGTAGGGTCGGATCCGGGACTGGATTGCCATCCCTATTCACGAGTCACCAACCCGTTTCAGGAGTCGTGGATCAAAATGAACGATTGTGCTAAAAGGTTGGATTATTAAAAAACGGTTTTTTCACCATATACCCCGACAAATTGGAAAATTCACCATATACCCTCAATGTTCCGGATATGCACCATATACCCCGAGTTTTCGAAACGTTCATCATATACCCTTGACATTTCAAAACTGTTCACCAAATGCCCTTTTTGGTAACGATAGTTAACTCACCGTTAACTTTATTTACTATTTTGCCATTATTAACCCTAAACCCTAATTCTAATCTACCCTAACCCTAATCTAACCCTAACCTTAATCCAAATCTAACCCTAATCTAACCACTAACCCTCCTCCCCCTCCTCCCAACCCCCGCCTCCCCCTCCCCCCTCTCACCCACCGCTGCCACGCCCATTCCACTTCCCGATCGCTCCCCACCCCTCTTCGCGTCTTGCTCCCGCCCCACCCCAGTTCCGCTTCAATGTTGCTCCCACCCCCCCTTCCCCCCTTCTACCTCCCTCCCTTCCACAAGCCTTTTGCTCCCCTCCCCCTCCTTCCCCTTCCTTCCCCTTCCCTTCCCCTTCCCCAGTCGCTGAATTTCACTCAAGTTGCGGGAAGGGGAGAGAAAGATGCATGGATTTTGTCCCCAAATTTTTCGCCATTGAATTTTCGATTTAGGGTTTTTGATTTAGCGAACAATGTTGATGAAGATGTTTGATTTCTTCGACGGGGAAGGGGGGAGGGAAGGGGGGAGGGAAGGGGAAAATCAACTCGGGGCAGGCGACGGGGAAGGGAGGGAGGAAGGGAGGCGGGATGGGGAAGAGGAAGGGGAAGGAGGCACGGGGGAAGGGAGAGGGGGAGTGGGGTGGGGAGCAGCTGACGGGGAAGGGAGGGGATAGGGGGGGAGCAATGACTGGGAAGAGATGGGGGAGGGAGCAAAGAACTGGGAAGGAGAGGGGTAGGGGCGGGAGCAATGACGGAAGGGACGCAAGGGGGGGTGGGGAGCAACGACTGGGAAGGGGGACGTGGAGTGGGGTGGGGGCAGCGTGGTGGAGTAGGGGGGTGGGGCAATGGTCAAGGAGGGGAGTGGAGGGGCGCGGCGGTGGAGGGGAGTGGGGGGGTGGAGGGTAGGGGGAGGGGGCTGGGTCAGGGTGGAGGGGAGGGTGGTGGGCCGGGCCGGGGTGGAGGGGGAGCGAGTGGGATGGGGAGTTAGGGTTAGAATTAGGGTTAGGATTAGGGGTTAGAATTAGGGATTAGGGGTTAATGGTGGCAAAATCGTAAATACGACTAACTGTGAGTTAACTAAGCAGTAGGAAAAAGGGTATATGGTGAACGTTTTCAAAACTCAGGTATATGGTGCATATCCCAAACATTGAGGGTATATGGTGAATTTTTCAATTTGTCGGGGTATATGGTGAAAAAACCGTTAAAAAAATAATCAAAAAGGTGTGACTAATGTGAGCCGAACGACCCAAAGGCTAGGTTATTGAACCAATTTTTTCTAAAAGTAAAGATCATTAATTTTACTTTGTCAACGCTGTACTTTGACATTAATATTTTTAATTATCTTGGAGTAAAATTATAAATAATTGATCAAAGAAACATACATCGATACGAATTTAACAAAGATCTCATATGATTACGTTTTAAATCACAAATGATAGTCAAAGTTAGGATTGGACATGGATCCAAGACTAGACTCGAACCCTGTCAAACCTAACTCATTTTTTAGGGTTTGGATCTAAAAAGACTAAAACCCAACTCATTTTTTAGGGTTTGGATCTAAACCTTTGAGATGTATTGAGTAGGGCTCAAGTGTGGGTCTAGGTATATAAAAATGGGTCCGGGTCAAGGTGTTTTATGAGAATATTATAACTAACAGGTAACTGTTAAGACAATAAGTGCACCATAATGAGTCAGCTTTCCTAGTTGACTCTAGTCAAGTCTGACCAAATCTATCATTCTTTGTTGAACCAACAGTAGAAGTGAATAAGTGATAGAACTTATTCTACGCTACTCAGCTGAACTGGCCTGAATGTTTCAGAAAAAATGGCTTCAGCTCCTATAATCCCATAGCTCACAAGTTTACAGCATGGGCAAATGAACAACCCAACAGAAATTTTCCAAAGTACTTCAAATTTTGTACAAAAAACAGCATTTTTGGCTTCCTGCACAGGAAAGTATATGAATATACTTGTAAGACATTCTCTCTGGAACTAGAGAAGATTGGCCTGAGGGGAACTCATTGCAGCAGCCCCAGATAAAGGAATGTCGCATACTAATCATGTAGCAATGATTAATTGAAGAGTGATGCTACAACGAACAGCAGGATTAAGGGCTAATTGATCCAACATCTAGATAATTGATCCAACATCTCAGATAATTGATCCAACATCTAACAACTTATCAAGATTAGATAATTGATCCAACATCAAACAACTTAAAACCAGAAAACCAACCACAATTAGATAATTGATCCAACATCTAACAACTTAAACCAGAAAACCAACCACGACTTGACCTAGTACTCAAAATAACACTGATGCACACTTAGACATAGTTCATTAAAAAGACAAGGTAAAAGTAAGCAGGACTAAGGGCTGTAATATTATGTCTGAAGTGGGGTTGATGCCAAATAGAAGCCAAAGCAAAGAAGAATGACAGGCTGGAGCAAATGCAAAAACCAACAGTGCTGGCCTTAATCCTCTGTATGGTAGACAACCTAATCAGATTAACTATCAGAGCAACGGCTACAGCTTTTTTTGCCGTCCCGACATAGAAAACTATCAGTTCAGCAGAAAAGAAAGATGAAAGGGCTTGATTGGTGATGCAATTTGGATGACATTTCCGCTGTCGATTGGGTGGTGTACTTGAAATTTGAAAAGCAAGAAACCAAGGGATTATTACAATTTGAGCTTGATCACATCAATGAATACCGCGCCAAATTTTTATGGTTATTGTAGAGCTGGAGGAGGGAGTATTTAGATCACACCAGCACTTGATACTCTAAACGCTCTCGAGATTTTGGCTCAAGCCTCCTTTGCATGCATAGGGTGGCCATAGCACCTCCATGGTGCCTTTGTTTATTTTTTGGAAGGGATGGTGTCTTTTTTAAAACATTTCTTAATAATTGCTAGTGTATTTTCAACATCAATATAATTTCATCTTTTTAATCCAAAATCCCCATCTTACAATTTCAAAGTTTTCCCTTTTGGAGTCAAATTTCCTCTAAGAACTGCCCTCATTGAGTTGTGGTTCATTATCAGTATTCACCATTATGTCTGCAAAAATATTTCAGATTACTGAAACTCCTGTACTTCTAGAGATACTACTATGTTCAGATTTTGGCAAATTTGATGCAGACGAAGACTTTTCAAGAGGCATGCAAGCTAGTAGCCACACTTTTATCCCCACCTGCGATATACTTCCTCCGTTGCTTTTACTGCATCACTTTCCTTTGCGAAATGTCACAATACTTCTGCAACCGTTTCAAAATGGAAACTATTATATACTTTAGATGCCACATTACCCTTACTTAGTTAACTAATTCTAACATTTAATCATCCCTAATCCCATCCCCATATCGAGTTTTCCACTCTCTCTCCTAACTCCCCCTCCAAACCCCACACTTAACTCCCAACCCCAATCAGACCCCCACCATCACCACCACTCACGCACAACCCCCCACCAACACCTCTACCACCACCCCTAGTTTTCCGGCAACTTCCTCCGCCATTTTTCCGGCCCCCTATTTTCCGACGAGTTCCTTCATCTTCTCCACTCTCTTTCCTACATTTTAATGGCCCTTTCTTTACACTCTTCTACGACGGTTGTCATGGCGGAAATGGACCATGCAATTTCCGGATCTGGAACGTGAATGGTCGACGGTCATTTCACGCCCTTTAGATTGCGAAAATAGAGGTTGGTGACTTGTGATAGTGGTGGTGTTATGAAGAAAGAGAAAATTTTCGACGGTTGGGTTGGGTTGGTGGTGCGGCTAGTGATCTCGGGATGGTGGTGCGGCTAGTGATCTCGTGACGGTAGGCTACTATTGGCTCGAGATGGTGGTGACGCTGGAATTGGCATTTGTGCCGGTCTTTGTCGGACGGAGTGGCGGTGGTGGTGATGTGGTCGGGCATTGTTGGTGGTGGTACGGGAGCCGGTGCGTGATGGTAGTATTACAGGGGAAGAGGAAAGGTTGATGGGGAGGGGACAATTAGTTTTGTTAATTATGTATTTGATAGATTAGATTTGTTGATTAAATGTAAAATGTCATTTTCAATACTCTCTCTCTCTTGTTGGCTAAATACGGTGCAAACCCTCTTCCACTGCAAAGATATAAAACGGAGTAAGATTGCCCCAAACAAGAGATGAGAGTAAAATAAGCTCATTAAAAGATAAGGGGGGGAGGTAAACATCTTACATACCTACTCACAAGGTGCGCCCAACTGAAACATTTGACGATAAAACCTAGACTTGTGCTACACAGAATTGCAGATCCAGTTAAATATCAGAGAGGAGCAAGAAAGTAGAAAGTAACAATAACTTGCAGCCGTCCCAAACGATGAACAAGAATAAGCCATGTAATAGATTTATTTAATAGTTATAGGAAACAAATTCTCGGGTTTCATAAACGAATTAAGATCCCTAAATTAACTATATGGTCCAAACTAAAGCAGTACAACTGAAAACATAGTCAACCTATATTCAAAATGAGAATAACGTACAATTGGAATGTCAGAATCTATGAAGGGTGTTCCTGAATCTGTTTCATGAGTTTCTAAACCCGATTCCAACAGGAACAAACCTCATGAGCTTGGAATAAGAATTGCCTTCTTGCAGTGGCTCAACAGGAACAGCATATGGAGAATTCCAATCGGCATCAAAGATTTGTTGAAGTTGGGAAACTATAGAAGGGTTGTACGTGCCAAAACTGACACCAGCTGTTGTGTAGAAATAATCCCATATGAGATTGCTCGTCCCAATGTGAGCTCTGACATCACTAACTGCATATTTTCCATGATTCACCCTTGTATAGCCAGGGTACAGGTTACCTGTTTTAGTTTCTTTGCTAAGGGCTGGTCCTGTTGAGTTGTAACCAGGCACCTCGTAGTATTTGATTTCTACTTTGCCTGAGCAGTGGTTATACTTCGATGAATGGCACAAGACATTAGTGTATAGTAGAGACTTCAAATATTGGTCTGTACTGTTTATAAATGCGCCCATCGTGCCACAAGGATCTTTACTGTTGCATTCTTCGAGAAGACCACCTATTTCAATGAGATGATTAAAAAAAAAAAAAAAAACAGATAAACATCAAAGAGTAATAAATATGTAAGTTTAAAGAAATATCATGTAAAGGAGTTAGCTTTAAGCATGTAAATTCATGTAATCATGTCATAAAGAGCTTGACTGTTGCTCTTATTGCAGACCACCTACTACAAAGAACACGAACTTTGAGAACAAACAAAATTGAGAAACAAGTAAAGATTTATTGTCCTTTAAACAGCAAAAAAAGTTGTTAGGGACTGAAAAATATAGCTAGAACATGATATAACACAAATTTACAGCTCTGGTTTGTGCTAAAAAAAAAAGGAAGAGGGAAACATCAAATAATAAGACCCACAGATGCAAAGGATTGCCCACAATCTCCAAAGTCCAAGGATAAGACAAGGATATACCTCTGATATAGCAGAAGAAAGAGTAGACCAGTAAATAGTTTGCTTAGTATATTGAGACTGACCAAGCCAATCCATCGTACTGATCCTAACAGTACCTCCAGTTTCTACAGATGTTATAGTATCCAACCATGCTTGTTCATCCGTCTGAAACTTGTCAAAGGAGAGCTACAGCATAGAAAAATCACAATAAGGTAACCATTAGCCCACTGAAAATACACAAAACAAAAGGAAGGACCAAATTATCACATATAGGGATGTGAGGCATTTGAAATTTTGAATACAATAGATAGCAACATTATTTCAAAATTGATCAAAGATGCAAGACCAAACAGCTTTTTACAACAAAAGAAAGAAATTTATGGATTTGGCATAGGTGCGAATGCAAATACAAATTTCTACAGTCCCTAAACTGGGGAAGAAGAAAAAAGGCATCGAATAACAAAGAAGAGCTGCAAGGAAGAAATGGAAAGAAATAAAGAAAGAAAATATTTCACATCCACTGGCAAGTAGTGCAACATGACCAGTTTCAGCTTTTTCTGTAACAGTTAATGAGGCCCGCCCCTACCAAGAGAGGGGGTAGGAAGGGAGGAATCTCAACTTGCTCAGGATGAGCTTTGATCCCTCAACCGTGACAATAGGAGGAGAGGACCACATGTACACATCACTGCTCTTGCACTCCTTTCACTTTCTAGTTTCAGCTTGTAAATGCTAAAAGTTATTATGCAATTCCATAATTTCAAGAGAAGGGAATAAACAGGCGGGAAACCAACACCTCTAGACTCTGATAGTAGGCAAAAGCATTTCTAAAAAGTCCAACCAAAAAGCCAACAAAAAGTTTCAACTTAACCCAATCACCTCAGGAGGAGCAAAAGAGAGATAACTGGAGGACTGCCGAGTGGTTGAATTAGTGCTGCATCCAGGAGTCTGAATACGCAATTGGAACATATAGGGGTCTGACAGCAAAGGATAGCCAGCTACATGCTTAACGAAAACGTAATCATGAGGGAAGAGGAGACCTGCGACATCAAGATTCAAACGTCGTATTTTCTCCTTAGAAAGGGGAGTACTGAAGAGGCAAAGTTTGTGTAAAATCTACAGAAAATTTAGTTTCGTGATCATACTTGCATCTTTCAGCAGGAGTAACAAAATGCGACCAGCAAGGAACTGTTCTACTAAGCTGCCATTGCTGGTCCCATGTTGTTGTCGTATGTGCTGAAGCATTTAGCAAACCGAGGTCCACAAGTTGTTATAATAAACCTCAACTTTCTTGGCGATTGTTGGACAATCAGCAATATAAATGCCAGCTTCTTTCACCCTACTAAGATTCAGAATCACTGTGAGCACATGTTATATGCGAAGAGGAGTAAGAGACTGTCAAATTTGCAAAAGGTGGAGCATAGATTGGCAACCACGAATAAAGTTCTGATAAAACCTGAGTGAGAGATTTCCAATCATTATTGGCAGATCCAATGTAAACATCACGTTCGTCAGATATCCAAACTTTAGCATGGAGTATGCCAGATCCCCACCATTTGCCAAGTAATAACGTAACACTCTCAACATTTGGCCTCGTTGCAAGGTCAGATGGCTCTAAGGTATAATCAGGAGATACACCTGAATGCTGCAAAAGCCTATAGTAGATCACATATAAATATAACCACACGTTAGTTTGCAATATTCTCCTAGAACGAAGAAAAGAACATAAACATATACCTGATTTTAATATTGCGGTCAGCAGCATTTTCAATAGCTTTATATACACTAACACCTTCTTGAGCTCCATATCTTCCATATCTTCTTTTAATTACCCATAATCCCCGAAAGAGGATTATCAGGTCCAGCAACCAATTGCCAATACTGTGCCATAATGTCCAGCTTTTTAGTTGAATTACCGGCCAACCACCGGAATACATCAGCTAAGAAAGTGTGTAAACATTCAGTATTATTATCAAAATCAAAGGTCAGAGTTACCACGATATTCCCTAGATCAATGCAAAAAGAAAAAAAAGAAAAGAAAAAAAACAGAAAATGAATGCTACAGAGCTCATAAGTTCTCAATAATCTCAGCTGCTTCACAAAAAAAAAAGGAAAAAAAGCTTATGTCAAATAACTACACTATCAGGACTTCATTGGGGGAATACCCTTAAGAATAAAGGTCTTGTAAATCCCCCCCCTTAGTATCTTCATACATAGCAATATACTTCTATCTATATTGCCGGCTATTTGCAATGTACTTTATGTACTCAAAATCAATAAATTAAATTGAAAACAAATCTAATCATTAAGATATCATGAATGCTCACGTCCACTCCATAGCTTCACAAAACAAAGAAAACAATAACAGCCTAATTTCAGGGAACGAAAAAAAATGCAGAGAGGGAAACAAAGCAAGATATCTAGCAGGCCCTTTGATCTAGCAAATAGCCTAATTATGAAGTCCGCAAGCTCAGTTGACACTTGACACAACCTTGCCCCCAGAAGGCCTGGACTATGACCTAGAAATGTGCAAATTGCTGTGGTAGAATACTAGAATGTACACTCGTGAAGTAGCTTAACAATACTAGGTAGCAACTAATGTTTCCGCACCCATATCGTGTGCCTAGTGGATCATAAGAGAGCAATTGAACATAAATAAGCTCAAACAAGATTGAACTGGTCATCAGGACTCGAGGACGCAGTCTTACACACTGTGCTTTGTGAAATAGGACTGTAATTGATATCAAATCTCCAACATTAAACACTGGTAAGCACCCCAGAATATATAAGAACCTTAATTTCCTAATTCACAAGTCCGGTCCAATTTTTATTTCAGTCATTTGTCATAAAACTTAATTACAAACAGAAGTAAGCTCAAAATCTTCCAACAGTGCCTGAAAAAGAATTCTTTTGACCATTTTCCTCCCTTCACCTTTGCTTTTAGCCAGTTGAATAGGCTTAATGCTACTACATAGTCTAGTAATGATTAAATAGTATACCCACATGCTTGCTCCCATTGATCAGATCACTGATAAATACCTCCTCTCATTCATAAACAAATGCAATACTTTGACATGTACAATATTTATATACTAACTTTGATCATATTTATTTACAAACTTAACAAAAAAGATTATTATGTTAAATATTGTTGGATTAGTCTCACTATATATTTTCAACTATGCAAATTAAACATTGCATTAATTTAGTAACAGATGAAGTCTAACAAAATTGACAAAATCATACTATTAATGTACCACATCAGCAAAATTGCATTAAAAATTGAAAACAAAAAACAGTTAAAATAAAAAGGCTCAAAGTAATATAATTAGGTATATTAATTAAAAAAAAATTACCAGTGGAAAGAACTCCAGGAACAAGAGAGAGTTCAGGCATGTCGGTGGGAATTGATTGAACAAGCCATGCCTTGCATTCTTCCTTCCCCGTTGATGATAATGATGAGGAGAGAGAAAATGAAGCAAACAAGAAACCCCAATTGAAATTACTACTAAAGATTTCATCTTTTTCATAAACAATTTCATACCCACTTCAAATTTATGGATTTTTTCTTCTGGGTTTATCTCAGAGTAACTGGAAGTTGAGTTGTGAGGTTGAAAAAATAAATGGGTAATTCATTTTAGCTTAGATTTTGGAGGTCAAAGTAATTTTGGATATTTGTTTGAATTTGAATATTTGATGACTAAAATCCCGAGAAAATCTCAGTTTACAAGTTGACTTGTTGAAACTTGAAAGTTCCAATTTTCCCGGGTTTTAATAGTGAGATTCATGAAGAAGAAATGAACTAAGCTTAAAATTTTCTGATTTGTTTCAATGAGAGAAAAAATAATCTAAAGTTTTGATAACGATGTAGATGAAGGTAGTAGGAAGGCCCGTATTATATTTGGAACTTGAACCAAACCATATTTATTGGATTTGCCTTTTAGGCCCATCATTTTTTCTGATGTGTGTTAATGAGGGAAAAATCTCAATCATTGAGAGCGATTTTTGTAGAACCCCATATTTATTGGATACACTGCCCAAACACAAGATTAAAAACAATTTAGATGGGAAGCGAGAAGTGCCCTACCTAACCAAGATTTCACACAAGTTAATTCAACCCAACTACACAAGGTGAAAAGACTTTAAGTGAATGGGGGTTAAGGTACAGTGAATTCCACCCCCAAGCCTCTAGGGTTTGATCCCACAACCTTGAGGTTGCGACTTATGAGTTACGACATACAAACCTTATCACTAGACCAAGTACTATTTGGTCGAAACACAAAATTAATGTTTTGCTATCAACAAGTACTAGTTAAAAAATTGACTAGTATACTTTCATTTTTTTACTAGTTCATTAGTTTCCGAGTTCCGTGTAATTTGTGGGGTATTAATCAATAATCATGTCAATGTGCAATAAAATAAAATGATGATTACAAATTATTGTAGATATAAATGAAGTAATGATGAATGAGAGAGTAACAAGAAATGATAAAATTTTCATAAACTAAAGAGTGGGGGATACATTTGTGGAGGAGAATGTATGTATTTAGCTTTATTTTTTGTAATAAGTGAAATATATTATTAATTTGGGTTGTTATTTTTTTTCTTGTCGTATTTATTATTTCTTAATTTTGACTTGTAATCTATTTATAATATATTTGACATCAATAGGATTGATGGTAAGGATCATTTATATTATTCATTGAAGGTTGCGGGTTCAATATTTCTTAACATGCTTCATGTACAATCGCCTCTTTAATTTTATATTGGTATGGATTTAGTAATGAATTATTTGATCCAATGCAATGCACGAGTTTTTTAAAAGTGTGATTTGTGGCTTACTTTTGCAATTTTTATACAAGTGGATGAACTATGAACTATAGTTAGGAGACAATATTGGGAAGGGATGATAATAGAATAGGGTGAGAAGTAACGCATTGGAAGATGTTTACAAAGAGGTAAAAATTGCTACAATCGACTCAAAAGTAAGAATCATAGCATAGCCCACATGCTTGTTGTGTTGGATCGTGTCGTGCCAAGCCATGCTTCTGCACATATACAACAATGCGGACCTAAAACATAAGCCACAACGTCGCACACATAGTACCATAATGTGTCATGCTTGCTCAGTGCCTCTGTCGTTTCGTACATTTTCATGTATTACGATAATTGTAACTCAATCATCTGAATATATAAATGATTCCAAACTAAGTTGTGGAAACCAAACCAAATTTTAAGTAAACGTTTTTCTTCTTCCAATTCCCATTGCTACTCAATTAAAGATGTTACAATTAGTTAAAGTAGGTAAAAAGGAAATACACTAAATTTTTTTTTAGTGTAATCAAGGTTTGGTAAAGATCTACTCAGAAAATATGTGAAAGAGACAAAAAGACTAGAATAAAGGGATCAACAAAAAGCACAATGCTCTGACTTGTGCCAAATCTAAAAACGACAGAATAAGACACACTTGTGGGACCACCTTGTATCTTTCATTAGTCCATAACTCCATATTATATTTACGTGTCAATATGTACATTAAGCTAAGCTCAATCTTTTCCTCTCGACAGTCTGTGTCACTTTGGAAGGTTGGCAAGAAAAAAGCATGGTTAAAAACATAGTATATAGTATCATGCAAATCTCTAAATCTCTCGTCTCTTCCTTTTTTTCTGTTAAGAGAAAATAATTAATTCAAACAATAATAAATTAGGGCCCAAGTTGGTGGCATCATAAAAGGCACTTACAAAAGGAACTGATTACATTTTCTGCACTTAGAGAGGGCCTTTTTGTTAGTTATATCACCTCAATTCCCTGATTTTTTTTTAAACATATCACCCATTAACTAAGCACAAAAAGGAAAAGTTAATCCTACTACATCTTTTTTACACTTTAAAGTTCATCAGATCTCCTTAGCATATCAGGTTCTAAGAGATAGAATGCCTCCTGTGTCTCGAACTCGAACCAGAAGACTTAGTATCACCCGGAACTATTGAAGTAGTTGGTGACTGCGAACTCCCACTGCTTTCGGGAGCTCTTGCTCTCGCCGTTCCCCTTTCCTAAACCCCACAGCTTATCGAATATCCTCCTTGATCGAGACGGAAGCAACTGGGCCCCACTCCGACTGTTTTTACTGTTGTTCTTCTTAGCCATGATTTTCCCGTTTTTCTGAACTTCCTCATTGTCCTCAATCTTCACTTTGTCTATCTGTTTCCTCAGTGATTTGCAGCTTTCTAAGGTTCTTTGATCCCATTCTTCCTCTTCATTGGGTGTGGAAGATGAGGTGTTGTTGGAAGTTCTATTAAGGGTTTGAGTTGTGCTAGCCGACCTCATCTGCTCAAAGTACAGAACTTGGACCACAACTCGGAGTGGAAGCCGCTCGTTTTGTGCTGCGTGCATTGATGCATCCATAGTGAACTTTTTAACATCCATCAGCCCACATATATGCTTTTTTCTGCTTTCGTCAAGTCTGGATGATCCTGAAAACGACAGAAACACAATTACTTAACAAGAAGCATAAGTGTTAAATGCTAATTACCAAAGTCAAAACTAATATCACTAACAAACGATGACAAAAATGGCATAAAACAAGAAGAAAAAGGCAGAAAAGTTCCTTTGATTTCCTTAAAAATTCACAAACAAGCAGTCCAGCACATCTCAGATTGCACAAATAACATTTCTCACATCATGCTTCTTTAGAAATGATTACAACGACGGAATAGTAATTCACCCGTTAGAGACCGACAATTGCAAATATATATTTTCTATTGCCGAGTTGGACTCCACTTAAGCGCTAATGTTCACATCTCTAGTGGGTAATTCACCCACGGGCCACAAGATAGAATAGGTTTTTTCCATTCTTTAGCAATAATTAGGACAATATAATGGTAATTTTGCAACTTATTGGTTTCTAGATCTTCTCAAGTGAGACAATCGTATTCCATAGACTAACGAGACGGAGTCAATGAAACAGTCGCTGAAAAAAACAAAGTTCAATCATAATAATTCAGCTTATATATCAATAAGCCATTGCAAAAGACATACCTTCAAGTACATATCAATAGCCCGGTACAATCCATCGTGGATTGGTCTTGCTGACTCGGGTACCAATCTTGACAATTCAATGAAGCTCGATGGAGTCACATTTGGATCAGAAGCAATTTCTGTGAGATATGCATCAACCAGTCCACCAACATTCAACCAAGACCCATGGTTTAGACCTAACTCTAGTTCACCCTTTTCGTTATTCGCATAAATGTTTAAATCCCAGCAGTTCTTTCCTGCAGCACGAATCTTTTCACAATGGATAAAACCAGCTCAACATCATAAACAGTAGTTTGGGGAGGCCTTGCTGGGATTAAGAGGTCCTTCACTGATGCCTGATCAAGCTTCATACTAATTTTCCTCACCAAGTCTTCCCTAGCTGAATCATCTGCTTCAACTAGAACTGCAACTTTTAATAGCTTAAGCAAGAAGCTACAAGAACAACCCATCGATCTATCAGGTGGTAACAAGCATACAATTGTTTCCACCAAGGATTTATTTCTTTGGATATGATGATCAGAGAGCAAAGCATCAATAGAATCTGGCAGCCATCTGATAGCATAGATCTTCAGAGACTCCCAATCACAGAACTATCCATTCTTCCCTTTGACTTTATAGCAATCATAACTCGCTTGTACATGTTGACATCTAATTCACATATATCTTCAACCCACCAATCTTTGGGAACTGATTCCATAGTATCATGCTCAATGATTCTGTCTTGCATAGCCAGTTTTCTGTTATGTGTTAAGACCAAGTAATTTTTGTAGGGTCTACCGAGGTCTTGGATGCAATTGAGTCTATGCATCTCCCACAATCTTCAGATCTTCAGACCACGGCAATAGAGATTTAGCAGTTTGAAGGACGATGATTGAATCTTTCCAAGTGCGGAATATACTGGAATTCAGAAAAACCTCAATCTTGTATACGAGATTTCCTCGATCTACATCCTCAGTCATCCCAAGGTACTCCGCAGCACAACGTGCAGCAACGACATTATAAGCATTGAGAGTAACAGTCATCCCATAGCAGAATTTGGCACAAATATCAAAAGCTTTTGGCCCGCCAGGAAAATCAGCCAAATCAACTTCATCGCTTTTTTCTTCATCGGCTTTCACTATAAGCTTTTTGGAGGCGGCTGCTCTTTGAGAGTAGAGGAAACTGTGAAATGCATTGCAGAGGCACATGAACAAAAAGTTCAGTGAGGAGTTTGATTATTTCTATGACTTCAGAAAAGATAAGAACAGAAACTGAAAAGAGTCATCAATTTTATTCCAAACTTTGCATACTTAAGAGGAGTCTTGTTTTAAGAACAAAAAGCCAAAAAAAAAAAAAAAAAAGATCAAGAAATACAAAGCACCCATTTAAACAAATCTCATTCAGCTAAGACTGAGTTCATACCTTGTGAAGGTAGAACTTCACTTCACCGATATTTACAGCAACATCAGTGGCAAGATCAGAGGAGACATATCTGCAAGGACAGGTAATGAGAAAGTTAGGGCAGAGAATTTTATCGGCTAAGACGATGAAGCTCTACAGAAAACATATTAATAATTTTCATCCTAAAGTCAATTAGCCACATTAGTTTTGAGGTAAGAGTTCCCTCAAAATATAATATTAACTCAAAGATCAATTTTGACAAAAAATTAAAGGGAAGAAGAAAGCAAGAAGAGATGGTATACATCCATATTCAAAAACATTTGGAGTCTATGGTATTGTCATGGACAGATACTTGGACGACAGAGGTGCAGTCAGTTTTCTCAATATTAAATAGACGATGAGAACAACAATCATTCAGTGACAACCTTTTTGGAGGCTTGGAGCAAGAATAAAAATGGGTGGAACACCACTATACATAAAAATTATCATGTTTTTCAACAAAAATGGAACTTCAAGAGGCTTCATTACTAGTAACTCAGGATCCAAGTACTCCTGTCCTAAAATAAGCATCACAATTGGAAGTGGCACGGAGATAAGAAATGCTTCGCTCCCATTAGGGTTAATATCCACATATACTATATTAAAGATGTATGGTAAAAGTTAGCATCTTTCCTAATATAGTGCTGGTTAATGGCCAAAAATTGCTAATATGAGACAACAAATTAAGTGATCGAGAGAAAATATAAGTAATATAATTCCATGAGGGGACTTTTTGTAATTTCATGTGATATCTTCAATTATAAGGGGTTAAGACAATGCAACAACTAATTGCAATCCAAGGAAATAGCATAATACGGAATAAAAGTTGAAACTAGGTAGACAGAAAAGAAAGTAAGAGTGTTGGGGAAAGAGAGAAGGGAAAAGAAATGTAAATAGAGTGTGAAGATCTTTTTTAAGACACTTTAAAATGGCAATGTTCGTTCATTATGGGATGGAGGAAATTGTAATCAAGTCATTAGTTATATAAACTTTTCAACCAAAGACATAACATTAGGCACATCGGCAATGCTTTACTGCTCGTAGAATTCCAAAGTAGTGCCGTCATACTTGGGCTTTCAATCCAGAGGACCTAATACCAGGATATCCCACTAACATTATTGGAGCACCAAAACAACCAACAGATAAATTATTGAACCAGTAAGTTTGTGCTCATCCAAACCAGACGTCCCACACCAATGACAAAACATTTACAATGCCCCATAATGTATGGTAATCCATAATGTATTGGCTGATAAAACAAGGACAACAGACAACTTAATGACTGGAAAATTAAGAAGGGGCCACCCCAGAGCATGCACAAACACAAAAATTAAAAGCCTTGCAAGTCTTACAAGAACGGGGTAGTTGAAATTTCCTACTCCCCTCGGTCCCTCCCTCCTGTTCAAAATTTCAACTTACATCTGAATCTTAAGGTCAAACCTTACCAACTTTTATCATGCTTAATCATTTAATACATATATTTATCTTAAACTGATAATTTGTGATATTAATTAGTAGAAATACTTTGTAAGGAAAACCTAGCAATGCACTTTAACATCAAGACCATTACAGATTTTGACAAACCATCTTAAATCAGCAAACCAAAATCAAACGACCCATTATTTTGAAGGATGCATAGCACATTTTACACTTACGCCATAGTAAAAGCATTAAAACAGTCTACTATTCGACCATCCCAGATGTATGGAAGTTGAACCTCGCTACACTCATAAAATGAGTGGCACTCAGGCTCCCACATCCTGCTTGATCCTCACTGAGAGGACTTTGAAAAATCCAACTCTAATATCATAGAAGATAGTTGGTAGACAAAATCTTACATTACAAACAAAACAACCAACTAATCAATATTCCATCTTTTGGTAGCAAGGTGGGGGAAGCAAAGGCCTTCATTTAAGGCCAACTTTAATTAGATAAAAGGTATAATCATCATTTCAACCATGTGTCACCAAAAAAATCATGATGAAAACCCATATTACACATATTTTGGGTCTTTTACTCACAAAAGATAAAAAATTGCACATGCAAAAGATAATTGTACTTCTGTAACCGAAAACTCCCCCCTCCTTACCTCCAAATAAAATAATTTCCCACACTAAAATCGTAGAATTTTATCAGAAAATTTTCTATGCAACCATTGTATATCCTCTGAGGCACAACTATTTACCTATTACCCAATTAAATAATTTTCAATTTTGTATTTTATATAATTCCCCAAACCCCCTTTTCCGAGGTTACGAGAGGATTGCATCACCACGTAGCATAACCATTGCATGAACGGAAAATCTTCTGCACTTTCATATCCATTTTTACATTATTGTTTAAGCCCTACACACCCAAAAAAAAACCATTTTATGCCCATGATTCTGAAGGGATCCATAGTTTTATGATACAAACAAGGAGCAACATTTGTGTCAGCAGAAAAAGGAGTGGGGCTGAATTTACAGCCATATGACAATTCATTAGCTTTTGGAATTTGGAGTTTAGGACCACCATCATCAATATTCAAGAATGGCTCAACATGACTGGACCACTTTCCCAATCACGCCTGAGTTCACCTGACTCTCTTTCTAACCCCCTCTAAAACCCTCCTTAGTCTAGTCTAGTCCAGTCCTCACTTTTCTGTCCAAATTTGTGGTATGCAAAAGAACAAACTGACATGACCAAAACATGCACTAAGCTTTTTCATCTGCTACATCACACACACCATTTAAAGCCACTGAAAATTATCCCCACAAAAATTTACATGTTTGCACAGTAATCAAAAGAATTCTCCCTAAAATGAGCTTTCTTTTTCATAGAAGCAAAACAATGCACAATAGTTTTTACACAATAGTCAATCTAGAAAATGAACAATTATGTAAAAGAGAAAACATGTTGCAACAATAATAACTTCATAATTAGCCAAAGTATAGTAATCAAAGAATTCTCCCTAAAATGAGCTTTCTTTTTCATAGAAGCATAACAATGCACAATAGTTTTTACACAATAGTTAATCTAGAAAATGAACAATTTTGCAAAGAGAAAACATGTTGCAACAATAATAACTTCATAATTAGCCAAAGTATAGTAATCAAAGAATTCTCCCTAAAATGAGCTTTCTTTTTCATAGAAGCATAACAATGCACAATAGTTCTTACACAATAGTTAATCTAGAAAATGAACAATTTTGAAAAAGAGAAAACATGTTGCAATAAAAACAACTTCATAATTAGCCAAACTATATAATAAAAAAAAAAAGTTTGATGAAACAAATTACCTGATACAGCTACCATCAGATTGAAAAGTATCAGGCTTTGAACCCAATTTCATGAACTTCATCTTCTTCACTCAAAGAATGTTAACTACTCTTCTTAAATTAAATAGACAAATTTTCCCACAACAAAATCTTGAATATTCTCACAAAACAAAGAAAACCCACAAAATTTCTCCCTTAAACAAACAAACCCAATTACTTTTTTCTCTCAAAAACCCTCACCAACAAGCAAATCCCCTGCTCTTCCCCCTGTTTTTCTCTCTCCAAACACAACTTAATGAGAAACAGCAAAAACCCAGCTCAATTTCTCTTTATCCAAACTAAAAAATACCAACCAAATCAATTAAATTTCCTAACTTTTTACATATGGGTGTAATAAATAACATGTCCCCTCAAAACCCATCTCACTTTCAGACCACATCACCACGTATTTAACTCTTAGCCGCCTTTACCATTACTTCTTCTCTTTCTCTCTCCTCTGAAATTTCAGAACTTTGGAAATTTTTTCTTCTGACCCAAATCTCAAGATCAAACAATTTTTTTTGCTCTTTTTTTCTCTGTATTTATACTTATAGTAATTTCTCTGGGTGATGTAAAAACAAAGATAAAAATTTTCCCTCCAAAATATTATTTACACACGTTTTGCAGAGAAATGTAGAGAGAGAAAGAAGAGAGAGAAAATGTGCAGGGAAGAGAAGAGAAGACTAGGGAGGAGAGAGAAAGAGGGCACACTGTATATTTACAGAGTGTATCAGAGGAGAGAGAAAGAGATGGAGCTTTTTTCTGCAGTTAAAGCACGCCAGTTGTGAATTTACTGTTTTACCCTTTGTTGCTTGTTAAATTTACTATTTTGGGTTTTTTTTAGTATGTTTTTGTTTGACCTTGTTTTATGGAGTTTTTATCTTTCTTCTTTTTTTGACTTTTGAATGTTTAAGGAATATTAAGGGGAAATATTGTTTATTGTATTTTTAGCGTTTAGTAATGTTGAATTGCTTAATGTTTGACTAGTGTGACTTCATAAGTCTGATGTTGACTTTGAGTATCTAGATTATATTATGTGGTGCCATTATTCAGTGTCCATATTTAGTGAAAGTCTTTTGACGAGGATAATAATTGTTGAATATGGAGACAAGTATTTGGTAGTTTAGAGATTACGATGTTTGAGTGAGTTTATAATTTATGAAAGATGGAATAATGGTGTGTTTGTCTATACTCTAATACAAAATCACGAAGTATATAAGAAGTTAAAAAACCTGGTATAGTTTATAGTGTGCTTAACTGAATTAAACTTTAATGATTGAAATGGATTTATTCTATTATTTGATTGAATTTTGCTAATTGACTAATGTTTTCTCTCATAGTGTGAACTAAAATTATTTTTTCATAATATTAATATATATATAAAGGTCAACTGAGCAGACCTGGAAGATGAAAATATTAAAAGTACTAATAATACCGGTTAACGCGTTTTTCTTGTCATAAACTTCAAAACTAGTGTGTTTAATGCTTATTGTTAATCTATCGAACTTATGTATTAGAACTATTAAAAGAAATACTCAATGGACTTCCATTTTACATAAGAAAATGAATAGTATAGGCCATTTGTTAAAAAAAAAAAAGTTTTTCATGTCAAAAAAGGAATCTTATGTATAAGCAAAAATTAATTTCAACAGTCTCAATTATTGTCCTATGTATGATTTGTGATCTCATATTGCTTGTGACCTAATTTTGTAATTTTATTATATCTACAAATTCCGTGGATTACACATATGTGTTAAAATGACTCTTAGATATTGATAAGAAGGTATGGTTGATGTAACGCTAAAATTGACAACTTGTATGAGTGTAGGTTTTGTTACCTAATATGCATATGTAGAACTTAGTCATAATCTTCACCTCTAATTTAATGCTCATTTAAGTGCATAAATGGTTAGACCTCCTACATTGTATTGACACGCAATGTATAGCATTAAGGCCATGTTCTTTTGAACTCAACTAAACCGGCATCAAACGAATTAATTGGATCAATTGAACTAAAGCAAATCAGAGAGAGCAGTTAAACTAAACCAAAACAAACAAAACTGAAACTGTGCCCAAACCTATCTAATCTAAGATGATGCGTCATGTATCTTAGTCCACTAGTCTTCACTATAGAGTGAGAGCGTGTTAGCCACACACGATTACAAAAAATGGATGGAGACCAAAGTCAATAATGGGCCGGGATGTTGACTTCCCACCGAAAAATTAGACTCTAGGTACAATTGAAGTATAATTTTAGCTTTAAAAGGTAATACCTCGGAAAATTAAGACACTTCAAGTTCTCGCTAAATGTTAGTCTTATAAGGTAGTATTACTTGACAAATAAATAAATAAAACCCTATAAGATGTTATGACTAATTAGGCCATGTTCTTTTACGCGCAATTTTAGTTCACCATAGTTCAGCTTAATTCAATTCAGTCCAAAAGAATAGGGCATGAACCATATTACTGTATGAAACAAGCTAAAAGTCTGTTTTAAAGCTACTAGCAATTAGGAAATAGTACTCCCTTTGTTTTTTTATCCTTCTCACTTTCCTATGCGCGTCTCCCAATACACATCTTTGAGCTTAAATATCTTTCATTCTATATTAGTAAAAATTATAACGATTGAATATTAATAAAGTACTAATTGAGACGAATCAAACAAGACCCCACATGACTATATTTTTTCTTATAAAATTGAAAAAAAAAATGAGAAGATTCTCTCTCTAAGTATAAATAGTGTCAAGATTCCAAGTGAGAAGGATAAAAAAAACAGAGGGAGTACCAAATAAGTTTTTTTTTTAAAAAAAAATTCGAAATAATACTATAGATGAAATTGTGTTGTGTAACTTGTGCTGCCCATTTAATAAAGATGAAGTACTTCTTATTAGCACTAGATGACTAGATGTAGAGGTGGGAAACATTGATGTCATGAACTTTCTCTCACTATCCCTCCACTGGCTAGTGGCTACCCTGTGAATTGTGATTAGAAGGAGGGGACGATTAATTGGCGAAAGCACCTTTCATGAAGCTGTGCAGGATGATGCCATAAATTCGTTTAGCAAGCAAGATGGTCAAGCTGGCAAAGCCAACCAACCCCATTTTGAATTCCTACATCTTAATTGTTTCTTTGAATCTGGAATTTTGGCTTTGGCCTTTATGTTTTGCTTGGTCCCAATGCTACATTAAGAGGTCAAATTGAGTAGAGGTCGCTTTAATTAGCTTATAGGTTAGTAGTTAGTACTACCCTAGCTAGCATACTCCTAATTTCCATATATTAAAGCATATATTTCTTCCGCTTTAAAATTATTGCAACACTTGTCTTTTTAAGAAATACTTTTTAATTACTGTAGTACTTTTATATATGGAAAAAAAAGATGTATCTACACATTGGACCATTCACACTAAGGCCTTGGCAAAACAAGGGCCGTGTTTGGTAAATGACTTTTTCATTGGCTTTTGAATTTGGTCAAACTAACAAAAAGTGTTTGGTATTAGATTTCTTTTGGTTGGTTTAAAAGGCTGGGCAAATGTGAAAAAGCAGGCTGCGACGAGCTTTTTGATTGAAGCTTTTGGCATTGTTGGCCCACAAACTCTAAATAAACGTAAACAACCACAATTAATTTTGCCAAACACTTTTGAAACAAATTGCTTAAACATGACCAACTTAAAAAGCCGATACATACAAAATGCTTCCAACCAGTCAAACAAGCCAACTAAACCAACATAAAAGCCCAATGTACCAATGGGTGACAGAAACAAATTTTGCAAGGCCTTAGAAGAGTGGATGAATTTGTAGCTTGGCTTTGATTTTTGTGAAATCAGTTGAAGCTTTGTATCTTGTTTTTGTATCAGTTGGGGTGAGTTGTTGCTTCTTGGGAACAACTCGCCTACCACTGCTCTTGTAAGGCATCAATCTCATTAATGAAATAAAGATTTTTTTGTCTCAAACTACCTTTAACTTTTTGTGAGAAAAACTACCTTATAAAAAAATTGTTATCCTAAACTACCTTACTTTACAATTTTGTTGTTGACAGCTACCTTATGTCCGTTTCCGGCATTTACTTTTGTTTTTTCAGTTCAAAATTATGGAAAAACAAAATTACCCTTGTGGAAATTGAGGAGGGTGATTGTTTCAATTTTAGTTTAAGTAGAAGAGGAATTTAATGGTGGATTGGTGGTACAAAGTGTCAAATAGATATGAGAGAGAGAAAGCGCGTGCACACGGGAAATGGGGAAATTAGGGGTGGGGAAAATTAAAAAAAGGGTTTGAAGAGGCCGAAGTGATATAGCGTGACATTAAAAAAATCGGAAAAAACAAAAGTCAACGCTTAAACCTAAGTAAGGTAGGTCAGCCAACAATAAAATGGTAAAAGTAAGGTAGTTTGGGACAATAATTTTTTTATAAGGTAGTTTCTCGCAAAAACATGAAAATTAAAGTAGTTTGGGACTAAAAATTTAACTACTAAATTATCAAAAAAAATTCAGGGTTGTATGCATCAAGTCATTTTGTGCACTACTGTCTACCTTAATTAGACAGCTTTATGACCTTGGAAGTTGGAATTATGAACAAACCCCTTTACAAGCTATTTGTAGGCGAAAATCCCCTTCGGCTTTATTCTTTCCTCACACCATTGCCAATTTGCCAAAAGTTTCCGACTTGCGAAAAGATCATACTAGAGGCCAGAGGGTCGATAAGACATCAAGGCCTCGTTTGGTTCACATGGGAAGTAATTTCCCATGGGAATTTACATTTTATGGGAAATTCTTTCCCTTGTTAATTTCATGGAATTAAGCGAAATTGTTTGGTTGACACCATGTGAAATTGCATTTCTAGGAAATTACTCACCAAGGGGGCTTGGTGAGTGATTTCCCATGTTCCATGGGAAATTTTATTCCCTTGGAATTTGTATTTCCCATGCTTCTTTCATTTCCCTCCAACCAAACACAACACCCATATTGTATTTCCTAGGAACTTGTATTTCCAAGGGAAATAGCTTCCAACCAAACAACACCCAAGTTTCATTGTATTATATATTCATATTGCCTACCCAACAAAAAAAACGAATTCTACGTACATGGATGGATTGGTGATATTCTTTAGCTAGTACTACCTCCGTTTTTTTTACTTGCTATATTTTCTTTAAATGGTTGCTTTTTTTGCTACATTGTTTCAACTTTCTTTATTAGGAGACTTGGCCCACCAAAAAGTAATACTATTATATTTGTTTCCCTCTTTTTCCACCAAAAAGTAATAATATTATATTTGTTTCTCTCTTTTTCCACCCAAAAGATTACTTCTTTCACCTTTTCCCCATCTCATTTAATGCTAAAGGGGTCAAAAGGTACACCAAAAAAGATTGAAAGAGACATCTCCTAAAAACTAGTGAAAACAACAATGTAGCAAATAAAAAAAAACAGAGAGAGTATTTTTGTCATCTAGTTTTGTATATTCAAACATTCTTATATTCGAATAGGATTTTTGTAGGAGAACCTCTCAAGTCATAAGTCATTGAATATATGTTCGAATGGTCAACATCCAAACACAACTAAGTTGCCTAACTCTACTATATTCGGATTGCATGGAATGATGTCAATAGTTCCTCTCATTGTCTTTCAATGAAAGTGAGAGAAGAGTCTACTTAGCGATATACTCCATCTGTCTTTTTTTTTACTTGTTAATTATGTTTTTTTCCATTTTTCAAAAACACAACTTCAAACCTTAATATGTTGAGGTATGTATTACTAGTTTTAGCGCGCGATGCGTGCGGCAATTTTTTCATTATGATATTTCGTAATATCGGGTAGTTAGTTTTACGTACGGCGATAACTCATTATGGTAGTTTAAGTTTGACGGTTTTTTCAATAAAAGCGCTCAGTTTTGTTGAATTTATTAGAAGTTATTTTCAAAAATAAGTTCAAATCGGTTCAATATAAGCAAAAATAGCCTTATATGCACGTGATGCATGCGCCAAAGATATTGATATTAATAGTAACATCAAAATGTGTAAAAAAACTAACTTAAGAGTGTAATATTTATGGTGAATATTGATGAGCGTTATGGTTTTTTATTTGCATTACTGTAGTGTAAAGAGTAATGTTTTCCAGAAATTTAAAGGACTATGCCGAGGTAGGGACGTATTATCTTGTTTTTGGTAGATAATTCAACAACTCTCCTTTTAAACAATGATTTATTTATTTAAAATACATATACTTTATAGGCGTATTTTATGAGTAGTAGTTCAATTTAATTTCACTGGCTAATAGAGGTTTTTAGGCATACTATGGTGAGTAGTGCTTTAGTAAAAAAAATTATAAATTGGTATTATCTGATGATGTATGTTTATCTCTTTAATTATTTATTATCCCAACTGATTGTAAAATAAAATAAAAATGATATATATATATATATATGTATATATATATATACATATGTATATATATATATATATATATGTATATATATATATACATATATATATATATATATATGTTGGAACATTTATAGTTTAAATGTGTCTTGTTGATGATATGTGATGAGAAAGAAGGAATAACGAAAAAGTAAGTCAATAGAACGCTCACTCTAAGTAGAGCGCACGATCAAAATTGTCAAGGAATTGGAGTTTGAACCAATTTCCTTGACAGTGCTGAGGAGCGCCCGCTCCAGAGAGGAGCACTGACTCCTATTCGTCAGTTTTCCTAACGAGGTATTTCTTTCGTGAAATGGTGTATGTCTTTTCGTATATGGTTGCGTCTTTTCTTCTGTAAGTCTTCCCTAGTATATATAGGGACATATCACATGTGTAATGGGTTAGAGAGAAATTATTTATGCTTGCTTAAAGTGTGAAATCATTCCATGGTACTTGCTTAGAGAATGATTTTCTCCTGTGTTTTCTCTAAACAAAATCAAACTAGAAACTCTTGTTGGGATTGTTTCTTGTTAACAACCAAGATTCAATGTTTCTTCTTCGTATCTCATAAGTGTTACCGTGATACTCTGTTGTTCCTAGTGGGTCGGTAAATAACTTATAGGAAAGCGTATCTAATACGTGCTTGGAGTTCTAATATCCTGTTACTCACTGTTTATCCACACACACCTCTAACAATATATATATATATATATATATATATATATATATATATATATATATATATATATATATATATATATATATATATAATTCCTCCGTCTTTTTTTTTACTTGCTACATTTTATTTAGGCTCTGTTTGGTTGGATGTAAAACATTTTCAATGTAAAATGATTTTTCATGTAAAATATTTTACAATGGAAAATACACAATAGTAAAACTAATTTTCCTTTGGTTGGTTCAATGTAAAAAAGCTATGGGGAAAAAAAAAAGAAAAATGGAAGGAGAAGGGATAGGATGGATAAGAGGAGAGTAAAAGGTTGCTAAGGAGGATGGAGGAAAATGTGTTTTCCCTTCTTTCTACGAGGAAAATGAATTTCACCTATACAAGAGCTTTTTTTCCCTTTATGGAAAACTTGTTTTACATCCCTTACCAAACCAAACAACGGAAAATGAGAGGAAAAGGAAAACTCATTTTCATGGAAAATATTTTACACCCTACCAAACGGAGCCTAGCTTATTGGTACTATTCAAATGACAATTTTGACGTTTATTTAAATTTTTATACGTAAGGAAAAACACAGTCATACAAGGATTTTGTTTGATTTCTCTCAATGTGTACTTTCGAACTATACAATTTTAATTTTCTCTTATCTCTATTATATAAGCCAAGGGGGGAGCTATGGTGTCCCCTCTTGAAAAGACTTATATACCTTAATCTCACAAAATAATAAAGAAAAGATTTTCTTAATTCTTTCCTCAATTACAAATATGGGTATAAGGAAAGTTCTACATTACCAAAAAGAATTACATAAAAATGTGGAAAAAGAGAAAACTCACAATTGAAAATATAAACTGATGACTAAAATTAATTTTCAAACAATTATAAAAGCAAATATTTACAGAGATTATTATTATCTAAACTCTCGGTTGCAATAAAAATTTCGAGATAACATGCATTAACAAACCATAAAAGAATTAAGAAACTTTAGAGAATAATATATATATATATATATATATACACATATATATATATATATATACACATATATATATGTATATATACATATATATATATGTATATATATATATATATATATATATGTATATATATATATATATATATGTACATATATATATATATATATATATACTTCCTCTGCTCCCAATTAATTACAACACTTTCAGCTTTTGGCACTATTCACAATCACTCATGTAACTAGCTTTTGTGTTTTATATGGATGGAAAAATATAGTCATTTGAAATCTTGTTGGATTCATCTCAATGTGTACTTTATTAGTATCTACTTCCTTCGTTCTTAATCTATTGCGACAATTGAGTTTTCACGCTTGTCAATGCATAACTTTAACAATTAATATCTTTAATTATTTTTTAGTTAAAATTATAAAAATTTGATATTTTAAAGCCTATATCGAGATGAATCTAACAAGACTCCACATGATTATATTTTTTCTTTACGTAAAAATCACAAAAGATGGTGAAAGGGTGGTGGTTAAATAGCGCAAAAACATAATTGTTGCAATAGAAATAGAATGGAGGAAGTAATTATTATAATTTTTACCAAAACATTACTAAAGATATTAATAATATAAATCTATACTAATATATTAAAAGGCGTTCCTAAACAAGGAATAACGATGCCAAATGGCGCTTTCCCTTAGAGTGTTTAACTCTAGGTAATCCACATACAATAAAAAAATAGAAAATGCATTGTATAAAATTCGATCTTATGATCACAAACATATATACTAAACTCTTAACCACTAACCCAAGTGAACTTGATGTTATCATTTTAAAGTTAAATATTAGTAAATGAAATATATAATTACCAGGGGTGTAGCCTGGGCCAAAAAACTAGTTTTAAATTGAAAAGCGTGAAATTGAGAGTATTACAATTAAATGGAAGCGGGGAAATATAAATTATTTGATGAAGAGTTCATTCATCACACACCCGCAGGTACCATATTCATATGCATGGTACACCTAAGACTAAACTTTGCTCATTTGCTCATTTGAAATTCTCTTTATTTAGTATATTTTGCTCATTTGGATGATTTCAAATGAAGCAATGAGTAAAAAATAGCGTTGGTATACCATACTCTCATGATACACCCTTTGTATGATAAACTTTTCGATCAAAAATATGATTGTGTTGATGGGGGTAGGCCTCCAATTATCCTAATGTCATATTAAACTAATTGGTATATATAGTTGATATTAGTAAATAGTAAGAGATTCCATGTTCGGTCTTCAAGACTCCCAATTCGCAATTTTTTTTTTCAATTTTTTCACTATTTTTGTGTCATAACCTCATCCATGTTGAGCATTTATATCTCTTTCCATATAGACTTAGCCCCCTCGTAAATATGACCCTAACCTCACCAAACTTGCAAATTGCAATATGATCTTATCATATTACTTATATTTTTCTTGTGATAATTGCCTTTGGGATGACTAAGTCTTAGAAGGACACACTTATATTATTAACTACTACATATGTTTCTTTTCGATATGATACCTCATCTATACTATATATTAAAAGGTGTTCCTATCAAAGGAACGATGACACGTATGCTATTCATTATATATGCGCCACGTAGCCTTCACCATATCATCTTATGTACTACGTAGATCGTTACATCATCTTACAAAATAAATATTGTTTGCCACTAGGTTTGAACATGCGACCTCTCGCAAAGAGAAGTTTGTCTTTTTACCATCTCAACCAACTTTTTAAGTGCTTCATAAATCCACATAATGTTATATATTCATTGCAAACATAAAGTAAATTAAATGTTATATTTTTAAAAAATTAATATATACAAGAGTGGAAAAAATACATATCAATTGTAAAGAAGAAAAAAGGTAACATCCGCCCGGGCCAACACAATAGTTTTCTTCTTAATAAGCTGCACAATTTGGTGTTCATGCTTGTTAATGCTGAGTTTTGATCATTAATATCTTTAATTATTTATAAACCGTAAATATTGTAAAAAGTTCATATTTTGAAAATATACATTGAAATTAACGAATCCAATAATATCATACATGATCACTAAACTTTGACTTATATATTAATCTAAATCAGTAATAGTAGCCAAATAAAAGTATAATTGTGTAAATAAAAAGAATGGAGTACGTTCTTTGTAAAAATTCAGTTCTAATTCCTTTGGGCCTAAAGGAAATAAAATCTCCTTCTCATCACACTTGCTTTGGGCCCACTTTTTCATGTCACGAATCTAGTATTATATCAATTACTTTTTTTTTACAAATTCAACAATTCCCGACTACATTTTCTCCTTTGTCATTCTACGCATCTAACTAAAGAACATCTCTATTTAATTCCAATTTATTTAATTTGAAGTTAGTGTTGCCAAAAACTATATTAATTTCTCATTTACTGCAATTTTATTTATTTATTTGGAATTATTTAAATTAGCAAAATAAAAAGAACATATTATTATATTGTACTACTCCCTCCGTCCCATAATATAGTGCTTATTTCTCATATTTTACGAGAATTAAGGAAAGTGGAACATGAATGATAAACAATTAATGTTGTGGGAAAAAAAAACTGATTTTAGGAGAGAGAAATGGTGTATAATGGGTGAAAAGGCATTAAATATATGACTAATTCAACCCTTAGGTTCAATAAACAAAAAGAAAATACTATTTCCAAGGAAAGAAATAAATGATGGTTGCATGGTTTTTTAGGCAAATCAAGGGAATTGTGGAATCAAAAAAATAGAAACAAGAACAACATTTTGGGACACCCAAAATGGAATCGCAAAACTATATTATGGGACGGAGGAAAGACTAGGTTAAGTAAAGGATAACATTTAAATGTATTGCCATATTTTTACATCATTAATTATGGTGTAACAGTTATATCTAATAATTTGTGTTTTTAATTAGTTTACCAATAAAATTAATATAGACCAAATTAACATAAGAAGATCTAGGTTTTTCTTTAGCAATATAATCAACTTTTTTGCATGCTCGCTCTTCTTATATTCACTTGATGTGCTTGACTAATTGGTATTAGAAAAGTTGGCAAAGCCAATAAAAAATATCAATTACCAGACAAGGCCATAGCAGAGAAAATAGCATGTCTTTTCACCTCATATTATTAGATACTCCTATCTAGGAAGATTCAACTAAAAAGTAAAAACCCCTTATAATTACTATGGTATGTCGTGATGAAAATGAATTTATATGTAATCTTGCCAATAATACGTCATGTCAAATTATCAATACATATGGTGATATAGAAAGAGAGTACATCCTAATATTTTCTTCGTAAATTTTAATTATTATTCAATAATAAATTTAAACTCGTAATAGATAGTAATGAAGTCATATCTTGAGATGGATAAACATCATCCTTCGTATTAATAGGAGGCTTTATTTTACAAAACTATATATAGATTTATCACCAATATACCATCATTAGTTACTTTCTATCTATCAAGTAAAATATTATTATATTTTCTTTTTTGTATACATGATTGAACCCAAGTAGGGTGATTTGATCATTGAAAACCTTCAATAGACCGACTTGAATAGTTGAAATAATTTCTTTATCACCATCATTAATCCAAATAGCCAAACTTTTATACTAACTATAACAATATAATGATGGTGATGAACTTTCTCCTACAGTATTACCCCGTAATTAAGAGGGAGAAATAAGCAAAAGAGGAGAAAAGGGGATTCTATGTGCATATTCATGAAATGATATGAACCCATGTGTGTGACTCTAAGGAGGCAATTATTGATATTTGGAAAGAGGAAAAGAAAATGAAGCAATATGTTTTAGGCGTGCGCATGCAAAACCTAAAAACCAATCATCATCATATATCATAAGAAACTTATGATGATTGATATTTTGTATAATAATTTCAAATCTACGGGCTCCATTACTTATGATGACTTTGGTTGGCTAATTGAGGCCTTTTGGCTGCCCACCTTACCTCTAAATGTAGGGACCATATATATATATATAAGCATCATATTTGCATAGTAGAATAGCTTTTAGTTGGCTTCTTCTCTCTTCATCTTTCTATTATACATTCAAGTTGGCAACTCTTTGCTATTTGTCCTGAACTTGCAAATTAAAGTAGTCTATACTCTAGTGTGTAAAAGAAAAGGACAACTAGATGTTAATGTGTGTCTATTATTCTCAAAATAAGTGGATTCAACGACGATAAAGCTACAACTATAGATGTTTATGTATATCTCATATTCTAAAAAAACAAGGTAATTCTAAAAAAACAAGGTAATTAATTCCCCCGTTAATTTTAATTTGCAAAATATGGTATTACTACATATTACTCCCTCCGTCTCTTAAAGATTGCTCCATTTGACTTTTACAGAATTCGATTAAGATACGCCTAAAGGAGGCAGGAGCGTGTGCTCTTCTTTAATTAGTAGTTAGAGAATATAATGCCAAAAGACCTCTGAATTACGACTAGTATATATATATTGAAAAGTAGCTCGTAGTGTTTAACCCTTTCCAACGTTATTATAATATATAGGTTTAATTGTTGTTACCCTTCGATAGTTAAACTCACAATAAGGCCTCGAAAAGAAATATATTGAGTATGTTCTCCATGTTAGAGGTTAACCAAGAAGCAATGGCGGTGATTCATTCATTCATGGTTCATTAGTTTGTGATGATTAGTTTGTGAAGAGAATAGTAAGCGATATTAATGAGCACATAAACATACTTGAGGTAAAGAGCTCAGAAGGTCAGAATAGAAAAACCCTAACTCATTTATTCGAATTGGTAGCTCCAATAAATATACCCTTCACCTTCAACGTTCAACCCCTTCAATTCATTGCTAAATATACAAGAGATGATCATTTTTAAGTTGTAACCTATGCTTGTTACTTACTCTACAATTAGGCGCATTTGCCACAAAAACTTAAAGATGAGAGAGAGATTCTCTCCAGGTTTTATGTACTTAAAGGAAGGACATAGTAAACTTTTGTTTTTTTGACAAATAGTAAACTTTTGTACATGGCCACATCACATGGACCTTTTGCTTCACCCTCAAATCTCTCTCCTTTTTAGCCTTCGCTTTCTCTTATAGTACATGTTGGTGCTTTTAATTAAGGACTTTTTAATCTTTACATGATTTTTTTATATAGTGGTCTCTAAATGCAAGTTGATCTGTCCCAGTAAGTAAACCAACCAACCACCACCCAACTAAATAAGATATATTGTATGAAGCATGTCTCCAACATCGACAAAATTCTCTTCAAATATATTGGCTTATCGAAGTTCATATTGGCCGGCATGCTTAATCTCCTTTTTTGCTCCTTTATTTAGTTATTATGATTCATGACGCGTTTAACTATACAATTACAGTAATTTGAAGCATTTTGTTGGTAGTTAATTAACTTTTTTTTTTCTCAAAAGAAAAACGTGTTTATATACTTGTATGTAAAATATGATTTGCTATGGATTTATGATCAATCGTACGTGGGAGGAAGAATTATTATGATTCGATGGAGAATGTAGTACAATTACTAGTCTACTAGGTAGGTAACACATTACACTTGAAAAGACTAGGTAGGTAACACAACAAATTAAAGTTCAACACGAAATCTAATTTTGTTTATACTTCTATCCATCATGAATTATACACGATGAGAATATTCAAAACTAATTACAATCAGAATATTATACTTTAATCTTTAAATAATATCAGAATGGAATACCCTACATCTTTTAGGAACTAGGAACAATTGAGAAACAATTATGCACAAATACATATGCTAAGGCCAAACTAAGAAAACACTACACCATATAACAGGGAACATCAACACACATAGTACAATATATTTTTGTTTTGCAAGAGTACACGTGGTAGAATTGGATCCTCGCCTCGTGCAATGCGTAATCCATGCCATAAAACACTTCAATTTTGTAGAATAAAGTAAAGAGCAAAAATATCTCCGGATCATGGAGTTTGTCATGATGCTGGATAAAACTTGGTTGACCCAGTTGGTAAATTACGCACTACTAGTAGAATTTAATATAGAGCGAAATCCAACTCAACATTAATAATTATATTTTAATAATCTATTAAAAGCATTTAATCTATTCAATGAATAGATGTAGTTATGTCCAGTCCTATACATATATCCGAGTTTGTAAGATTCAATTTTATAAATATATATTGCAAACAAAATATAACTATCCATCCGTGCATCACACGAACTTTTAAACTAGAATGTACATATTGCCAATTGGTTGACAAGAACAAACAACGGAAAGTCCCATCTTAACTTAATTAACCACGATGCATCTGTAATCCTCCAAAAGCTAAACTTATGTTTCTTAAATCTTACCTATCTTTAATTAGTTTACTTCGTTGTTCTTTAATTTATGATATTCAGAAGTCCTCCGGTTACTTGATGTTTCACAAATATTTGTGTTTGGGGTAAAATGACCCAACTACTTGAGGCAGGCTCGCAGCAAGCGTATGCTATATCTCGGCCTGTTTGACCCAAGAAACCGACCGAAGCCCACTAGTAACAGCCATGTCTACTACGAAGAAATCACTGAGATTTTTCCATTACACAGCCCAACATCACAAGAGTTTTTTTTTTTCGACATTGAGTAAAACCACAAGAAAACAAAGACATAATATACACAAAGCAATTTCCTAGTTCTTCCTAACCAACGCAGCCATACTATGGGCTTTCTGGACTTCGGCTTTATCTACCTTTCGGATCTTAACGCATACATAACAATCCGCCCAATTTTGAATATCCCTAGTAAGGCTTTTGAGATTCGTGGCCACTGAGTGTGGGTTTTGCAAATATTTTTGCAGATTACAGACAGTGCTGTTGAAGGAGATTTCACACCGGCTAATCCATATTGCACATAAGATAGTTATGAATTGTACATGAGCACCTAACATATCTCTGCTTCTGTTTATTAGGTAGGAAATATTATTAGCCACCCACTCCTGCAATGGAATGTGTCGTTGCCACTCCACCCTTAGGCCTAAATATGATGATGCACATACATGTTGTGATACAGAACAATCCCTAAAAAGATGTTCAAGCGTCTCCTCTTCCTTGTTACACATTTTACAGCTAGGGTTCATATGGATTCCCTGTCTCCTGAGCTCCACCATAACTGGTACTATTCGTCTCAGCATCTTCTAGATGAAATGTTTCCATCTTGGAAATATATTAAGTGCCCATATCTTTTTCCAGACGCCGTCTCCTAGTGATTTCCCCTGTGAATTAATCAGGGACCAGTACCCCGACCTTGTTGTGTATTTTCCTTTAGGGGAGGGAGTCTAGATCTCTTCATCTTGGTCATTAGCAGACGCAATATGTGTGGCGTGGATGGCTTTCGCTGTGGTTGTTGTAAATCCGTCATATATCATTTTCGTGTCCCATGTCCCATCACATTTTCTGAGTGCAGCGATGAGCTTCCAACGGAGGTCTTCCTTGCCACACTTCAATTGAGCCTCCATATACCCTTCCTGTCCTTTTAACCAGAACCTATCCCCTATTAGGACCCTGTCACCTTGCCCAAGCCTGTAACCCACCCTATCCTTTAATTCAGCAGCCACCTTAATGGCTGATCTTACTGCATATGATGCTTGTTGTTTCCCTTGACACTTTTTACCCAATAATACCGTTGATTGTGAGTATTTTGCATGTAGGATACGACTTACTAGTAGATCCGGATTCTTATGCATCCGCCAGGCTTGCTTGAACACTAGGGCTTTATTCAGGGCAGTTACATCTCTAAGTCCAACCCCCCTTCGAACATCACAAGAGTTGATTAAGCCAATTTCTAACTCTCGTACATTTCTTAATTGCTTGCGCATTTAGACACGCCTCACCCTAATAAACACCAAAATCAAACTCAAAATTAAAATTATGCACAAAAGAATTAAATAAAGATGGTTTTGATCCAGAGGCATATCCTATCTTTGACTGAATTTAATTTGCATGAGTTCAGATTTCATTAATAAACAGTAGCTTTCAGAAGTTTTTCCAATGATGAAAAACAATTACATTCTTTTCCATGCAAAAAGTTTTCAATGGGAAACATAAACAATAGTTTTTTAATAGTTTGGATTTCATTAACATTTTGTTGAATGTAAAACATGTGTAATGGAATATTATTTTCATTGAAAGAAGTCTCTAATGAAAAACATAATTTTAGTATAGTTTTCTTTTGCTTGATTCTTGTGTGTGAATAAATTAGGGAGAAAAGTAAGAATTGAAAATAAAAAGGGCAGATACATGATACGACTTGGTTGGGAGGAAACAAGTGGAAGGTGAAAAATAGAGAGGACACAAATTCTTTAAAATGACGGTCTTTTTTTTTTACAAATGGAAAAGAGGTGCCTTAGCTTCCTTTTCTGGTATTGTTAACCAGTAAGTGGGCTTTAGACACCTCGCTCTTTTTAACAAACGAACAACAAATGAAATCAAAGTTATTAGCTAGAAAATGTTGCTGCTTTATTCTAAGTTCTTCATGGCCATGACGAGTTCCTTGCAGTCTGTTTTGGTTGAAATAGCTCTAGTTTTGCTTACCCATCCTTTTAGGCAATGGTAAATAGCTAGAGCTTTTGCTTGAATAGGCGAAGACGCTAGAATTTTCATCGTTTCATGGTTGTTGTTGTTTCCTTCTTCGACCCATATGCTACTGCATCATCTCATTCATTGGTGTCTTTCTTCTCTTTCCAGGCTCCGCCCACCTAGACACACGTAAGAATTGGGCTTCTAATCATACCTTTACTCCATGCTAGGTCTTTTTCCATAGAATTATTGACTTCCTTGTGACGTTGAAGGTTTTTGAAATCTTTTAGCCTTTCGAGCATCTCATTATAAATGCCCATTGTTCTCTCGGGGTTGGGGCTATTGTTCCTGAAGGCTATTTCATTTCTATGTAACCAGATAGCCCATGGCGTTGCAATAAAAGGATCCTCACTGGTGCTTGTAGAACTTGACTCCAATTGTTGAGTTCTCTTCTCAAATAGTTTAATAAAAAAAATTATCCAAACTCCTATGGGAATGATGCGCTACCTATGATGGGCTTGATGCCCAAAGTGGTCAGCCAAATTTTCATGGAGAATTGACAATCTCTAAAAAGATGCTCCATAGTTTCTGTTCCAGAATTACAGAAATTGCATTCTGTATTAATCTGGATTTTTTCTTTTGACAAGGTTAATTATCAGCTGTTGGTATAGCTTTGTTGATTATCTTCCATATAAAGATTTTCCATTTAGGAAAGATGTTCATGCCCCAAACTTGTTTCCAAAAACTATCAAGATGATGGTTGAATATACCATTTGAGTTGATATTTGTCCAATATTCGGATTTTGTGGTGTAGTTACCTTTCTTATTTGGTCCCCAGCTATACCCATCTTCAATTGCATGACTTAGTAAGCAAATGGAAAGAATGTTTTAGGCATCCTCATGCTTGAAGTTCCTCCATATCAAAGAGGCATTCCATTGACTGTTCAAGATGAGATCAGAGATCCTTGCATTTTGAAGTGTAGTTGTTTCTGTTGTGCTTGAAAGGCCAACTTTCTCGTTTCCAACCCACCAATATTCTGTAATACGAGTGTTGCTACCATTGCCTATATTACTCTTGAAATGATTCCTCATATCATAAGTAACCTTGCATAGGCTCTTGAAAGCATATGAAGATATGGTGGGAATACTTCCTTTAATGCTTGCTGTAAGGGGGTCAATCTTGTACTTAGCCAAATAAAGCTTGTGAATCAAATAATTTTTTGCATTATAAATTCTCCAAGCCTGCTTGACTAGAAGTGATTTGTTAGCCATTTTAAGGTTTTTGAGACCTAAACCCTGGTGGTGCGATTTAGTCGTATGCACCTATCCAAAGATAAATTTCTCCTACTCTCTTTTACAATTAAATGTAGAAGGGAAGTAAGGTTCGTATCCACAGGGAAACATGGACGAGTTTTATATTTAGCGGGAATCAATACCTAGATGACTCTAAGGACTGAGTAACCAATTTTTGGGGGTTTTCAAATAAGTTATAAACAAACTAAAATTAATTAGCAAATAAATAAAATGAGAAATCAATATGAAAAGATCCTGAATCCGATTAACATCCACTTCAATTTAATTATCGATCATTGAACCTCAACTCTAATTATTTTCATAATTATCTATTGTTGAGAACTAATCTCATATTCTCCTTATTCTTAGTTGAATAGCACAATCAGCGTGACTATAAAACCCTAACTAAAGGATAACCTAGTCCGATCAACGTCTAAGTTCAATCCAATAGCAGCAATAAACACAGAGAATCAATAGACCTGCTAACGTCATACACGCGATAAACATTCAACAGTTGATTTAATTTCCCCAAGAAATAACCAAGATGATCTGCATTCTAGTTACTCCATAGTTTACTACAAAGTGATAAAAGAATAAAACAATCCGATTCTATTCTTAAATCTAGCATTAGATTAATTACACAATCATACTAGTAACGTTCCTAGCATAATTATGCAAAAATCATAAAGTATAATCATAGAAACTAAACCATAATCAAAGGAAATAAATAGAGAGGAAAGATCTCACAATAATTGTTGAGGCTTCATGTTAATCTTCTTCAAGAACGGTTCAAGCTACAATCGGCATAACAATAGCCAATCCCATAATTGAAATCTCTAAAAACTAAACTAGGAAATGAAAAACAAAGGGGAATGAAGAGGGAAAGATGAAGAGAGGAGTATTTTCCCTCTCCTCAAGTCTGCTGCTCCCTCAAATATTTGGTTTTAGGAGGCTTTTAAACCCCGCATAAAACGTGGACCCCGAACCGACTTAATCGTCGCGAGTCGCGACGAGCTCACTGACATCCGCACAAACTGGCGCAGATTTGGCATGGCAGGGAGTAGCGAAGGCAGGGGTCGCGATCCAGCTCGCGAGGCGCGACCTGCTTGCTTGGGGCTGCTTCACTGCTGGCTTCGAGCGTTGCATTGTTGTGCGCTGACCATAGCTGCTGGGGGTCGAGGTTACTCGCATGCTTGGTGCTTTGCTTCCGATGATTGCCCATTAGGCTACGATGCTAAATTTCCCAAGCTCTCCAAAGACAACTTCAATCAAACATCATTCAAATCCATTTCACCTTAAAAGCTCGGAATACATGACATTAACACTAATTATCTTGCAAAACTCCGAACTTCCGCTAAGGTTGATTTATATGCAAACCTTAACAATTATGAACAAATCCCTTAGCAAAGTGCACCTAAAATATCACAAAAAACATCGTATACCTTGAGCGTATCAAACCCCCTTCAAAGATGGAGAGGATGTTTGATGACAGAGTGGTGAGAATTGCATTGATAAGGATGATTTTAGCAAGTGTTGAGAGTTGTAAGAATTTCCAAGAGAGGATTTTCTTTTGAATTTTGGAATGTATGCAATTGAATTTCGAGGTTTTCCTAGCATCCACTTCTAAAGGGCAACCCAAATAGTCTCCTAACTAGAAGGAGCTCTTCATTCCTAAGGGCTTTGTCATAAGATAGCAAAATCTCCTTGCAGTTTTTGGACTAAACATTACAAGAGATTTTTTATAGTTGATAAGTTCACCTGATTTTTCACAGAAGTCAGCAAGACTTTCTTTGAGCTTCTAGCAAACCCTAGGAATACCTTTGAAGAAGAATAGGTTGCGTCATCAGCGAAAAATAAGTGAGAGAGTGAGGAAGATGATCTTGCAATTTTAATTCCATGGATGGTTTTATCTTGCTGAGCCTTGGTGAGAGTTGTGGAGAGAGCTTCCATACAAAGGATAAATACATAAGATGAAAAGAGATCCCCTTGTGTAAGACCAGTTGTTGGATTGAAAAATTTTGTAGGCTCTCCATTTACCAGAATTGAGTAGGACACACTTGTTATACATTGAAGAATCCACCCTACCCACTTTTCTGGGAAATCCATCTTCCTTAGAACCGCTTCTACGAAGTCCCATCTAATTCTATCATAAGCTTTACTTAGGCCAACCTTCATAATTCCAGCATAGAGATTACCTTTTCTTCTCTTTTGGACCCAGTTTAGAACTTCATGAGCTATTAGACAGTTGTCTGACATTTGCCTTCCTTGAAAGAAAGCATTATAGAATTCCCCTACTAGATCGCCCAAAATGAGCTTGAGACGGCCTACTAAATTCTTTGAGACGGCCTAAAATGTTGGTCTCACAATAAGCTTCAAGTAAGACCGTCTTTTTTTTATCATATTCTAAAGGATGAAAAAAGACGGTCTTACTTGAAGCTTATTGTGAGACCAACATACCACCTCACTACTAACAATGTCGACTCCCTCATGTCAGGCGTGGCTACTCTTATCTCTTCTCGTTTTTTTACTTTTTATAGTTCCCCTCACTCTCTCTCCTCACGGTTTTACTTGTCACGTCATAGCATCGATTTTTACTCCGTAAACAAAAATTATGAAAAGTAACAACATGGAGATGAATCGTCTGGGATACTTTCTGTTTAAAGTTCAATTAAGGGATGACCATTTAGGAAGCAGTGACGGACCCAGCTGGGTACCAAAAACATAGGATTTTTTTTACAACCTTAGAAATAGCCTGTTTTACGCTTTACGACCTTTTTTTCAATTTTACCACCTTAAAGTTTCTCATTCATTAAAAATCACCACCTTAACTCAGCTTAGGTGAAGAATCCGACTAGAGGGGCCCACATAATTGTTTTATGTTTAGTTTCCCCCCTTTTTCTCCCTTTACCCTCGATTTTTCATTTTCTCCTCATTTAAAACACCAAATTTGTTTTCCAATCACTCTAAAAACCCAAATTTATTTGATGGGAAACCTAAATCAAGTTAGGAATTACCATTTTTTTGACAAATTAGACTTAAATCAAAGGAGAAATTGGAGATTTTGCTACTGTTAAAGGTATAATTTCTCAGCCCAAATTCATAGGTTAAGGTTCTTACTCAATTTTGGACATTTCTTTTTTATTGATTTTTTGGTAAACTGGGGCACCTATAGTGTTATTTAGCATAATACTTGTTTTGGTTCTCATCCATATTCATTATTATAGGCACATAATCTCTCAATTTTTTTTCCAAAACCACCAAAAGTGCAACTATGGAGTTCTTCTTGCTGCAAAAGTCGAAATAAAGGAGGAGAGAGAAGAGCTTGTTGTTCTGGATTTTTGAAGTGAAGTGGAGGAGAGAGAGTAAAAGAATCACTGTAAAAATCAAAGAGGAGTTCATGATTTTTACAAAGAGGTTGTTGATAGGGAAATTAAAGAAAAGAATGTGAATAGTTTAAGGAAATGGAATGGTCAAGGAAGAAAGAGAAATCGGGGAAAGAGAGCGTAAAAAGGGGATATTATTTTAATCCAAAATGTGGGCCCTTCCTCGCTTGATTCTTCGTCGGAGCACGAGTTAGATGATAGTTTTTAGTGAGTTGGAAAATTTAAGGTTGTAAATTTTTTTAAAAAAAAAAAAAATGGTAAAGTATAAAACAGACTATTTCTAATGTGGTAAAAATAAAAAAAATCCAAAAAATACACCAGCTTTACAAAGTTTTAAAAAATAAAAATAAAAAGTACTGATGAGGCAAAAACGCTTCTCTCTCCCAAACTTTTTTTTTTTGAGGAAAAACGGGTAACAATTTATTAATGTAAATCAAGCTCCACCAAAGTCATTAGACTATGGGGAAAAGAATTCACCATACAAATTTCACCATTATACTCAACATCCCACCGTGCAACCATATGGGCTACACAATTACCCGATCTCCTAACATGCTTACAAGCAAACTCAACAAAACAATTCTTAACGTATCTAATGTCATCATAAAATAGAAAAACAGGAGCATCACCCTCCTTAGCTTTGCATATAGCGCTGCACACTAGTAGAGCATCTCCCTCCAATAACACATAGGTAAAACCCAAGTTCTTGGCCAACCGAAGACCATAAAGCACAGCTCGAGTCTCTGCCATTTCTGTACATCACCTTCCAGGCCATCTCTTTGCACCTACAGCCACCACTTGTCCACGCCAGTCTTTGATCACCACGCCACCACACACATCTCCACCTTGATAAATGTGTGCATCAAAATTTATCTTCACAAACGGTTGGGTAGGGGGAGCCCAAGATGTTAGCATCACTGGGTTATTAGTCACATTGTGACCAAAGACACACTCATCATACTTACTGTAATCCTCAACCAATTTGACAAACCCAACAGCTACTCGTACAGCATCAGGTTTTGTAGCATCAAACAAGGCCACATTTCTACAATGCCACACAGCCTACACGAGTGTAGCAAAAGTTCGGAGTTCAATCTTATCCAATTTGGCAGACACCCACTCAAATCGATCTTGAAATGATGACGTAGGAGCTTCCAACAGGAGGCCGAAAAAATCACTATGCACCCAAATTACATGAGCATAAGTGCAATCAAAAATAGAATGTAGGATGGATTCTTCATCACGATTACAGAACTGACAGCATTTATCTGGAGTAATATGATGGTAGTTTAATCTTTCTTTCACAGCTAGGCTCCCTTTACATGCACGCCATATAAAATGGCATAACTTAGGAGGTCCATCTAAACCCCAGACTTGCTTCCACACCTTGCTCTGCTCTGTGTCACACTGCATTTTCCACGCACGAATATGGCCCAATCTTCCCAGCCAATATGCGGACTTCACCGAAAAAATACCGTTGGAACTAGGCCACCAGTACTGCTCATCCCTAAGCCATCTTGAAGACAGTGGAACATCCCACACCAACTCACGCTCCGCTTCAATAAAATTTACCGCAACATCACTCAAATCCCACACTCCATTCTCAAAGTCAATAAGATCACATACACGTAAAGCCATATTACTCTCCACCGATGGGGTAGGAACAATATGCGAACCAACTCCGGGCAGCCACAAATCAGTCCACAAATTAATATCAGAACCATTCCCCCCTCGCCACTTTAATCCCTCCATAAGAAGAGATTTCGCTCCCCCAATACTCTGCCACGTATAGCTTGGATCAGAACCTTTAGCGGCCTCCATAAATGTGCTGTGTTTGTAATATCGAGCTTTCAAAATTGAATGCAGAATTGAGTTATCCTGAGTACGCAGACGCCAAGCTTGTTTGGCCAATAAAGCTTAGTTAAACACCTTTAAATCACGGAATCCCATCCCTCCTAAAGATTTTAGGAGACAAAGGGACTCCCAACTGTGCCAATGTAATTTGCGCTCCGACCCTTTTGCACTCCACCAAAATTTAGCCAACAGACCATGTATTTCATCTATCAAACCGTTCGGGATACGGAAAATTGACATCATATACGTAGGAATAGCCTGAGCAACCGCCTTGATGAGAATTTCTTTTCCTGGACGAGACAACAATTTTTCTTTCTATCCCTGCAATTTTTTCCAAATTCTCTCTTTCAAACAAGCAAAAATAGCCTTTTTAGATCGTCCAATAATAGTCGGGAGACCAGAATATTTCTCATGACGGGTAACCTCCTTAACACCCAAAGTATCAATAATCTCCAATCTTCTCTCCTTAGTAACGTACTTACTAAAAGCCACCTCTGTCTTGCTAAGATTAACCTTTTGACCCGATGCTCTCTCATAAGTACTGATGATATCAGCAACTTTAGAACCTTCTTGCAGACTAGCCTTGGCAAATACAATACTATCATCGGCAAAGAATAAATGAGAAACACGGGGAACACCATTGCAAATCCGCGCCCCATGTATCAGATTTTCCCTTGCCGCTTTGGATAACAGGAGAGAGAAAGCATCAGCACATAATAAAAAGAGGTAGGGAGAAATCGGGTCACCTTGCCGTAATCCCCGCGAGGGAGAAATAGCCCCAGAAATGCATCCGTTCAACTTTGAAGAGAAAGAAACACTGGTAATATAGCTCAAAATATGACTCACCCATGAACTACAAAAACCCATCTTATACATTACCCTCTCCAGAAAGCTCCATTTCACCCGATCGTATGCCTTACTCATGTCTAATTTCAGAGCCACCGATCCTTCTTTTCCTTCCCCCTTCCTCTTCATAGCATGAAAATTTTCAAAAGCCACCAATGCATTGTCCGTAATGAGACGTTTTGGGACAAAATCACTTTGGTTTGGCGAGATAATCTCCCCCAAAAATGGTTTCAATTTATTTGCCATGACTTTTGAAAGAAGTTTGTATAAAACATTACAGAGGCTTATAGACGGAAGTCACCCATACATTTTGGTTCTGCACACTTCGGGATCAGGACAATATAAGTCTTGTTAATCTCCTCTAAATCCACTCCTCCCTACCACCATTGCATCACATATGCAATGACGTCGCCCCCTACCACGTCCCAAAATTTTTGGAAAAAAATTGCATGAAGACCGTCCAACCCCAGTGCTTTATTCGGGTGCATTTGGAAGAGAGCATCTTTTATTTCTTCACCACTTGGAGGCTCATTCAATCTGTCATTCATCTCATCTGACACCACCTCACTTATCCCCTGCATTGCCGCTTCAAAACCATCTGGGTTACTAGAAGAAAATAAATTTTCAAAGTCACGAGATATCACCTGGTTCATAGCTGTATCCGATGTCACCCACTCACCATTTTCATCCATCAAACCTCGTATGAAATTTCTCTTCCTCCTTTGAGAGGCTTTATGGTGAAAATACTTAGTATTTTTGTCACCATCACGTAACTCGTTAGCTCTTGCCCAGGCATGCCAATACGACTCCTCTAGCCTGTGAAGTTCATCAAGATTATTAGACAACGAGGCACATTGAGAAATCATATGTGCATCAGACACACTCTCCTGGGCAGCTCTAAGCTTCTTCTCTGTCTCCCGAATTTGCTTCTTCACGTTACCAAAATCATCCCCAACCCACTTTGTCAAACTATTGGCTACATTTGCCAACTTTATCGGCACCGACTCCCCGATACTATTGACCCATGCATTCGACACCACCGTCCTATAATCATCACGCGAGAGCCACATCGCCTCGAATTTGAAAGCCTTATTCCCCCCTCTAAACCGCTCCTCTCTTCCAGCTTTGAGTTAAATGGGCGAGTGATCAGATCGATGAATTGGCATGTAAATCACTTCGTAGTTCTCCATGAGAGACACCCAACTTTCGCTTGCCAAAAAACGATCCAACCTCTCACGTACAATAGTTTCGAGACTTTTACCACGTTGCCAAGTAAAGCAACTCCCTCTAAACCCCAGGTCACGGACATCACACACATCCACCGCATCCCGAAACATATCCATTTGCCTTTCCCCTCGAACCACGCCACCTTCCTTTTCATGCTGACTTATGATTTCATTAAAATCCCCGAACATAACCAGAGGCAACTCGTCCCCAGCCATATATTTCATCAATTGCCAAGTAAGATGTTTGTTTGAAGATCCTCACCATCCATAGATACCTATCGCTTTCCAAAGAGCCACTCCAACATCATCCAACACCTTCACCGCAAAGTGATGGATCGAATATGAAAGAGTTTCAACCTCCAGGTCAGGCCACCAGAATCCTATACCACACGAGTTCCCAGCACTACTAATACAAATACCATTCATAAAGCCACAATGTCTTTGTATCACCTCTAGCCTCTTAGAATCTATCATGGTCTCCATTAAAAACACCATATTTGGCCTATCCCTCCAACACCAATTGCAGAGGGTCAAAACCGTCAGGGGATTGCCAAGCCCTTGACAGTTCCAACTTAAGATTTTCATTGTTCTTCGCGGGGTGGGTTCGTGCCCACCTCCGCTACTTGCTCCTTAAAAAGAGCAGCTTTCAAACGTTTCCCAGACTCGACTCCATCAATCATAACCTCATCAAAATCAGGTTCAATCTCCTTTCATTTTCCCATGTTATCCCCCTCATCAATATGCATGGTGCATACAGCATACTGGAATCATTGAGGCCCTGGCCAGGCTTTTATGACCCTTCTTCATCGACTTTTTATATTGCTTCCCCGTTTTTGTACCAACACCAACAACAAACTGACTACACTTCACCCCCTCATCCATGACCAGCAAAGGGATCGATAGTAACCTGGGTTGGGTGTTTTTCCCCATCAAGAGTACTATTATTCCCCTCCATATACCTCCCTGCACCAATTTAACATTCTCCTGCCCTAGCAACTCGGGACCAGGGCACCTCTGTTCAGAATTGTTATGTTGCTTTTCCACATGATCACTTGGAATAACGGAGTCCCCTTAGCTTGATTCTTTGTCCTCCATCGATGATGAGGGACCTTCATATGAACTTCGAGTCACAAACAAAGCTCTCCTGCCAGCACTTGCCTCTTTATACTCCGCAACACTTCGAGATCTTCCTTTACGTGGGAAAGCTTTGATCCATGTGCCCCAACCAAAACCTTTCTCCATCTCCTCCGAAACCCTACTACAGTTCTTCTCACTATGCCCAAGTATACCGCACAAGAAACAGAAATATGGTAAGCGTTCATACTTAAACTCAATGCGGACCACATCACCATTTTTATTGCGTATACGTTGTGTACGACGTAAGGGTTTATTAACATCCAACAACAATTTAACACGCCTACAGGGATCAATACCAAAGTCATCATCCTCCAATTCTAAGAAATCACCCATGTTGGCAGTTATATTCTTAACATCATCATTCGAATTAAACGGAAGATTATAAATAGGAACCCAAAAAGGAGAGTGATCAAGAGAGACCTGATTCGGCTGTTCGTTACCAGTGATGGTATATAGAATTATAAGTTGTTGATCAAAACACCAGGGACAACCCGCAAGAATTTTCTCCTTATCTCTCCAATGGAAAAATTGAAAAGCAAAAAGGTTCGTACCAATAACCCTAAAGGCCTGTTCTCGCCAACTTATTTTCAATTCAGTTCCTAAATTATTATCATTACTATTAATTAGTTATAATTTAATTCAGTTCAATTCAGTTCAGTTTATTTCAGTTCAATTCATTTCAGTTCAGTTGTTTTATGCCGAATAGAACAGGCCTAATAATCAATTTCCCCTGCATCGCCCAAACTTGCGTCATGGTACGCTTAAAGGCCTCTACATTAATTGATCGCTTAGTAAGTAAGTGTCCAATTAACAACAATGAAACTAGAGGTGATCATGGGCCGGGCTGGGCTTTAACAAATTTGCTCATTGGTCGGGCCGGGCCAAAATTCGGGCCAAAATTTTGTGCCAAAGGCCGTCTATTTCGGGCCAAAATCAGGCCGGGCCAAAAATTAGACAAAAAAGTCATTTTTAAGTTGCCCAAAGCCCGTCCCAAAGCAAAAAAAATCGGGCCGGGCTGGAGTTGATCAGCTCTAAATGAAACTTTTGTTTTCAGACTCGGTTGATTGGGCACCCCCCAAGTCCACAATAGAATCAGCGTCATAATCAATACATAAAAGTTTGTGGGTTAGCCTCTTCAAGAGAGGGGGGGAGAATCCTGTCTTTCAAGGGAGTATTGTATGGTCTTTTTTCGGATCTGTGCCTTTCATCTCTCTCCCAAACTTCATAATTCACGCTCGTCTCTCTATCTCTTTCTCCAACCGCCCAGGCGTCAGAGCCGTCCATCGGCCGGGCCAACATCGGCGTCCCCTCTCTCCAGCCGCCACGGCGTCACCAGTAGATAGTTGACTGTAAGTTATCTTTTAGGTTTTTTATCTTTGTTTTCCAATTTTCATACTTCCATATTTTATATATTAGATTCGTAGATTATTTGAATGTTTACCTGTAATTTGTTGATGTTATTCATTACTTAGGGATTTATTGAAATTGAAATTAAATATATAGTTTTTAGGGATTTAGCAATTTAGGGCTAGATTAGATGGTTCAATTTTTCAATTGGTATTTGGGAACCTAAGTTGAAATAGAGCTGAAACTGATAAGATTATAGGAGCTAAAGTGATAAGGTAGCTCAAAATTGAGAGGTTATATTTGATAGCAACTCAATTTCAGTCAATTTTTGAGCTTAAATTTTATTGAAGCTCTTATCCCAAACACGACTATTTATTTTAGGTGACTTAAATTTTTAGCACCTACTCATCACCTTAAACGTGTTGCGAAACAGAGCCAAAATGTGTTTACTTGATTAAAAAATACAGTCGAAGTTGCAAACTTTGACCATTAGTAGTCCAATGTGCATCTATCATTAGGAATGGTTTCAATTTTTTCTAGACAATAGGAAACGAAATACATGTCATTGCTTCTTTTTGCTGATAATATGGTGATTATATGAGATTATGCCAGTGAAGTTCTTATTTATTTGAGTTTCAAACGAGTATTTGGATCAAGCCAATTGACTGAATGTAGATGTGCAAGTCTTTCTTTCAACAGAGAAGGGGAAATTGCACTACATAAGTTGGCGTTTTCTATTAGATCAAATATCAGAATTGATTACTTTTTATCAATTCAATTAGGAAATGACAAATGATACACCCAAGTAGAATGGCTTGTAGGATGCAAGTGTGATTTTAATTTTAAGTTTTCACCTTATGTATTTTTCTTTCTTAATTGGGTTATTTTATGGCTATGCATATTTTGGATATGTCGGTTGTCAAATTTTGTGAACTTTTTCCCCCTTCTTTTGTGTGTTGGTACCCCCGAATTCAAATTTATAGTCCACCAGACTACCACTGATGGTCTTATCTGTGTGAAATTCATGCTTACTAAATATTTTTATTATCTTTTTGATGGGGTGTTTCATTGTTTATTTTACAGTTTTTAATAATGAATAATGATAATCTTTGTTGATGGTACTTGGTAGCAATGTAATCAGACAAATCAGCAAGCACCAGTTTGAGAAAATTCGATATTACTATACTTTTGAATTCGGGTTCAAATAAATGCCATCTAGGTTAGTATAATAGGTTATTACAATGTTTGGTAGTAAGGAACTTGAATTAAGCTCCACCTTCTTGCATATTTATGTTATTTTTTGTAGAACCTATTTAAGTTAAGTGCTCCCCGCCTGTTGTAGATGGGTACCTTCTGTCATATGTGGTTCATGTTACAGGCTGAGATTTTTGTTTGTTCAGCACCTCTCGCACTTAGGGTGTGTTTGTTTGAAAGAAAATATTTTGAGCAGTCGATGCAAAAACGTTTGGTTTTTTATACAATAGATATCTAACTCATCCTTGCTTGTTGATGATCAGCAACTCAATCGTATTAATTTTTTTGTTTAAATTGTTAGGTTGGACAAGAATTATCCTAGAACGTGTTGTAAAATATAACTTATCTTTGCGGTTTTTATTCACCTGGTGGGTAGCTTTGGATCCCAAAAATTCCAGTTTTTTTTAAATCCTTGCAAAACAGTTCAGACACACCACAATTTCTCTTCTGAAGAGACATAGGCAGTCTGACTTGCAAATACAAATTGGTTCATTAGTCCCTTGTAAGATGGGAAGAGTGACGAAGAATGATCCGCATGAATGCAGCTTTATAAATAGACAGTGGGAAGATTTGGATGCATGTATCCTTGAAAAGATATGTTCCCGCATACCTGTTCAGGACTTATTCCTGAATGTGTCTTCTGTCTGCCAATCATGGGAGGCATCCTGTTGGAATTATTTGTTTTGGAGTCGTGATGTTCTAGACTTGAGTGCCAAAGGTGCTGGACATGGTATGGTGGCTTTGTCCGATGTAGTGTCACATCATTTATTTAAGTCAAATCCTGAGCCAGGAATTTTTGGGTGGCTAGACTCGCCAGAAAAATACAATGTTATGGCTACAAGTTTGCTGAGAAAGCTAAGGCGCATATTGGAGGGTCAAAATATGCAAGGTTGGACAGACACCATTCAGACCATTATCCTGCCCTATGATCTGGAGATTTCAGATAAACATCTTTTCTTTATTTCCAAGAGGTAAGCAAACTGTTTTCTTACAACTTATCAACATTTCTCCCTGTTTGCTTGACATTTGTATAATTATCTTTGTTGGGTTGTTGATGTTGCAGAACACCGTGTCTTCGAAAATTAGTACTCTTGTGTTTCTCTAAGTTAACTGTTATTGGCTTCACCAGATCCATCCAGAACTGGAAACATGTTAAAGAGATTCATATAGGACCACTTAATAATGATGTATTCGCCCATTTCATGGAAGAGATGGGTAGAAACTGCCAGGAGCTTGAAATTCTGCACATACATCAGGATAAATTCAGATTAGATGAATCAAGTGCACGATTAATTGCCAAAAGCTTGCTTGGACTGAAGAAAATCGTATTCGAGCTTGGATATATACATCCTAGTGGGGTAGCAACCTTGATCAATAAGTGCCTACAAATGGAAGAGATTTACTTCAGTAAATGCCATCTGAAGCCTGATTATGAGATCCCAGGACTCCCAGTGGAATATGAAATGTTCTATACATATTCTCATCATGAACCTATTGATTTTCACCTGACTTGGTCTGTGGACGGTAATGGACATTTGAAATGGGATGCTGAATACCCTTCTGTAAGTACTGAAAGATTGCAGAAGACAGTTGAAGTAATACGTGAAATTGATGAAACCTGTAGGTCCTGTACCATAGAGGCCTTGATGGACCCTGAATTTCGCAAATCAAGAAAATCTGTGTTGCAATCTATATTTGAAAGCTGGATAGCTACATCATCAGTGTATCCTCATCGCAAACCTTGACAAGTACAACATATTGTTTGCAGTAGCTATGTGGACAACTCTAGTTTTCTCGAGCTCTTCAATGACTCTTCACCACACCATTAGCTAATGATATTGACAGGGATATCATCTATGCAGGAAGGCTATAAGATAGTTTCTGGGAGATGTTTGGTGATGGGGCATGGGCTTTACTATTTCCTTCCCATTTTTGAGGTTCAGAAGAGTTTTATTATTTGCATAACCTTCTGCTTCATATTAATTATTGCTAGTTGTTGGCCCGCCCACGTTACCCAAAGGATCAAAATCTAATTAGTGAGATCAATAGTTATTATCGTGGCGAAAATATTTTAATATTGTAATTTTAATTTCTATTTATGAGAGCAAACTTATGTCTTGTGGGTTATTCTGATGTAATTTTGTTTCGCATCTGCTAGATCAATACTTTCGCGAAAGACTGTTTTCTCTGAGATGCACACTGCATACAATTAAAAAAGGAAGGATTGAAAATTTATCAGCTTACATAACTATACAAGAGGAGAAATTAACATACCTGTATCTTTACCATATATTTCACACTAAAACACGTTGGCTTTCCCACTCGTAACACAAAGTTGATTGGTCCATGAAAGATGATGATGTCTAAACAGGCTAAACTAAGCTTTTTTAAAATTACAACATGAGTAATTAAAAGTTTGGATTTAGCCAAATGATATTATACACCCCTAAATCGCTAAAAGGTTTAAGAGTAGAAACTCTAATTGGGAATACTAACTCACATATGTTAGATTGAATTTAACCAAATTGGACACACAAAATTTCTTCATAGTAAAATCAAAATGGTGTATATAATGAACCTAAAAATTGATTCCCCACAATATTACCCTATAAATCCACTGCAATAGTATTTGCGCCTCAACTTTGCTGATCACCTTCTTCTGCAATAGAAGATAGTTTCTGGGAGAAGACTGGGCTTTATTATTTCTTTCCCTTTTTTGAGGTTCAGAAGAGTTTTCATTGTTTGCATCAACTTCAGCTTCGTATTTATCGTTATTATTCACAACCCCTGTTTTTGATATGGCGCATCAGTCATTGAGTTCACTAATTCACTTACAGCAATTTGTTTGTGGCAATATCAATTACACACTGAACGTGTTGAATGTGATGTTTATTGATTGTTTAATTGTGGTGTTGGAGCTATTTTGATTTATATTTTTTTTAACATCAAGAAAACGTACAATTAAAAGCGCAAATGCGAAATTTAAATATAATACATCGTATTTGTCCTACACCAACGTGCCAAGTGGTGAGCAGGAGTCACTTGAAGTTTATGCACCTTCTGTAGCCTACACCACATAAATTCTCGAGCTATGGAGTGGATGCGAGCAATAGTGTGGCTAACATTGAAATCCAAACAACGTCGTGACACTAGCAGTTGCACTAGTAACGTTGAATATGTGGATAGTTGGATCGACCTAAAACCCATATCCCTTGCCCACTGTAGAGCTCGTAAGACAGGCCATTGCTTCAGTTGCCACTGCCGAATGAGCATAAAACCAAATTCCTTGAGAAACTATTGTAAAGGAACAAACCCAAGCTGCGCCTCCTATTTGTGTGATTTTATCCCAAGATCCATCCAATATAAGAATAATCGAAGAGCTTCCATTAAGTTGTTGACCAAGATTTGCTATGTAAAACCCAGGAGGTCTAGCAGGCTTTAGAGGACGAGTAAAATGATTCGGATGGCCTTGAGCAAAGGACAAATGTTAGCTAGAACTTTCGTGGATGTAGTTAGTTAGGACTTGGATGGTAGTTCGAACTTGGCAGAAGACTTGTTGATTGCGGGTTTTCCATATGACCCATAACATGCCAACTAGCAAAGGTAGTCTCAGTCCATTATAGCCATCTTCAGTGTAGTACTTGAGTATCCAATTGATGAGCCAATTACGAAACGGGAGGCTATGGGGACCCGTAGGCTGAACACTAAGTTGGCTTAGATCCCATGCTTCATGTGCCAGTTGACAAAACCTAAAGAGGTGTTGGCAATCCTCAGGCCCATAAAGACAGATAGGACAATTGTTCGTTGGACTTAGTTGGTGTTTGAAGAATTTATGTGTGGTTGCTAAGCCGTTGTGCCAAGGCTTCCATAAGAAGATCTTCCATTTAGGCATGATGTTCAAACCCCAAAGAATGCGAATTTTTTTTATTTATTTCTTGGCGTTGTCCTGCTGCTGATTTCGTTTTGCTGTTGTTGGAGTAGAAGTTGATACCCCAACTTTCAAGTGTAGTCCCCTGATCGAGTAAGGGGCCAATAGAGACTATCTTGACAATCCATGTGAGTTGGTAATTCCAGCCCTTTAATGCATCGAGCACTGGAAGAAACAAACATATTATTAATCTTGTGCATATCCCACCCTTGTTGAGTTGAAAGTATGAGATTAGCAACTTTGAGACGAGAAACAATCCTGAGAGGGGTTTGATCCTTGAAAATGGGTACCCTGCCATGCACCCACTTATGTGTGGAAGCTTGGATTTGCTTGCTGTTGCCTACTTTCCAAGCACAATTTGTCGTCAAAAGATAAGTTGCCATAGCTAGACCCTTTCGACCCCAGGAGCCAGAACGTTGCGTTGGAGGTTGTATGTGTTGCATTGGCCTACGAGTACGGAATACTTTGGAGAGCAATAAATGTGGGTTTTGCTGAATTCTCCAAGCTTTTTTCATCAAGAGGGCTGTATTAAAAGCCCCAATATTGCGAATTTCGAGCCCTCCCATGCCACGAGGTTGATGAAGAAGTTGTCACTTTTTCCAATGTATCCCGGTTGAGTCTGTGTTCCGCCAAAAAAACCTGGCTAGCAGACTATCTATCTTGTTTGCAATAGTGGTAGGAATGTGAAAGACGACTAGTTGATGCATTATAGACGCAATCAGAATATAATAACTGGTTTTGCAGATTACGAGAGTGTACGATGGCTCCAACGCGAGATGATAGAAGTTAGCTTGTCCAAAAGTGGCGTAAAATGGGCCACCTTGTTTCCTTGGAAGTCAATTTGCACTCCAAGATATTTCCCCAGCGAATCTTGAGCATTCATTCGTAGAGTAGCTTTGTAGAGTTGTTGTTGCTCAGCTGTAATATTAGGACTAAACTTTATAAAAGATTTCTGTAAATTCAGAACTTGTCCCGAAACTCTGCAGAAACGTGTGATCAAAGTGTTGACAGCTTCACATGATGCTTTTGAGGCCTTGAAGAAGAATAGAGAGTCGTCAGTAAAAAGCAGGTGTGATAGGGTAGGACCTTGGCTTCCAATTTTTATGCCCTGAAACTACTGTATGTCCGTAGCCAAAGTAGTCATCCTAGACAATATGTCCATACAGAAGAGAAACAAATATGGAGACAGGGGGCCCCCTTGGCGAAGTCCACATGTTGGATTAAAAGCAGGAGCGGCTGCTCCATTTATTAGGAAACGATAAGAAACCATAGAGATACAATGTTGCACAAGTTGAATCCAATGTGCCGGGAATCCATAAGCAGGTAAAACTTTCAAAATGAACAACCAACTTAATGCATGGTTAACCGTATGAAAGGCATGCTCCCCAATTTAATTGCGGATTACCAAAATGTGTTTGTTTCGGGTCGTCATATGGAGGATAATATCCTAATTTCTCATGAGCTGGTTCATATTATCAACAAATAAAGATCTGGTACTCGACACTTAGCTGTTCTCAAACTTGATATGAATAAAGCCAACGATTATAAACAACATTACATAGGCTAATAGGTCGTAAATGATTTACCTCTTCCGGTGACGAAACTTTTGGAATGAGTATCAACAACGATTGATTCCATTCGCGAATTAAGTGGCCTGTTGTGAAAAAGTGGGACAATGCTTGAGTAAGTGAAGGACCTAATGTGTCCCAATAAATTTTGAAGAATTCACATTGAAGCCGTCCAGCCCCGGGGATTTATCATCCGCCATAGAAAAAATAGCCTCTTTGATCTCATAATCTGAGAAAGGAAGTAGCAGCGAATTTTGATCATGTTCCGTGAGTCTAGGGAGGTGTAATTCCCGAAGCAGTAAATCAATCCCTTCCCCATGATTTTGCAAGTTCTCATAAACAGGATATGTAGGGACATAAATATCCTTGAAATGAGAAGTAATCAGAAGTTCAATATCCTTGTGCGTATCTACCCATGTACCAGCTTGATATCGTAGCATGTAGATTTTGTTTCGTTGTTGTCTTTGTCGGAGACAATTAAACAACAATTTTGAAGGGAGATCCCCTATTTTTAGATGATGCTCTTTGACTCGCTGCTGCCAATAAGAGATGGCCAAAGCGGCTTCATCTAAGAGTACTTAATGTGTGCGGATGTAGGAGGAGCCATGTTGAATAGAATTCACCCTACTACTTTGATCATGAAGCATGTCAAAAAAATTCTTCCAATTGACCCCCCAAAAAAATTTCTTATCCAAACACCAAACCTTCAATTTATTTCGGAGGAGCACCATTTTTCGCGACAAAGAGTAGGGATGAGAGCCCATAATTTGTAAAGCCAAACTGTTCGAACCATGGCTTGCACTTCAGTTTGGGTCAAACACCAATTCTCCACTTGGTAGGGGCGCTTTGTGCTAGGTGAAGGAGGAGATGTTTGAAGTAAAATAGGTGCATGGTCTGAATGGATAGTAGAGAAGTTTTTGACATGAGCGTGTGGGAACTCAGCAACCCAGTCGCATGAACCATAAGCTCGATCGAGTCTTTCCATTACTACACCATCATCCTCCCTATTATTAATCCACGTAAAACGTGGGCCACAGAAAGGTATATCCTGTAGATCAAGGGTGTGTTTCCAGTCATTGATCTCTTCCCAACCACGGATTACATCACTACCTCTCAATTTACCGGAGTATGTATTCACCTGATTTACATCCCCAATAATAAGGTAATTCCAATGAGGTTGTAGTAAAATTTGTAGATCATTCCAGAATGCTTGACGGCTTTGAAGTTGAGGCTCTTCGCACAAAAACAAACAGTGCCACTGCATATTATTCATTGCAGTTATCTTACAAAACACAAAGTTCCTAGAAATTGCGACTACATCCACAGTGAAAGGCCCCCAACAAAAAAATTACTAAGCGCCCCTTGTCTCAACTTCATCTACACCAAAAAAGACGATGAATTAGTCGACCTTAGCACACTATATACATATGCTACACTACATTTAGTTTCTTGAAGAAAAATAAACGAAGGTTGAAACTTTGATACAAGCCAAAAAAGGTACGGAATTGTCGAACTTGTTTTGTCATTTAGTCCTCGACAATTTCAGGATATGATGTTCATTGATGACGTGGTGGTTGATCAGGGTCAACCACTTCCCTTGATTCTTTACTTTCCATGATCGAAACCATCATTGTAAAATGTAGTTCCATATTTTCTTCATGTTGCTCCACCATGTTACTACCTGCACTAGTGTGAGATTGAGTGTTGTTGCTGCGTTTTAAAGACCAGTCACCCTTTGGATCCATTGGTGATGCTCGAGCTTTACGTTTCTTGGGATCCTTAGACGAAGTTGAAAACCCAGGTTCCACACCTAATAAACGAGCCATAGAAACATCGGTGACGACCTTTGCTTGGAAAGTATACTGCGCGACTTTTGGGCAAATATTAAAGCCCCCTTTTGAGTCCCATTCTTCATATCTTTTCTTTCTTCTCTTGTTACGAGCTTGCGGATTAACACCTTCAAAAACCAAATAACTACCCACTGACTGACTTCGTACAATCGGGTTTTCACTTCTTTTTTTGCCTGTAAACATTGCAGAGGTACACTGAAGCCCTAGGACAATTTGCCTTGGCTGAGGTTGATGAGGTTCATTGTGTTCGGTTTCTAAACCGGACCCTAAGATAAAGTCCTGCACTTAGAGTGGAGATGTAGGTGAATATAATTCCTTATTGGAGTGTGCGTGAATTGCTTGATTTATGCCTTGTGGATCCTGCAATAAAGGATTAAACACATCTGCAAACACATGAGGTGAGATACGAAAACGATTGTTAATAATACTTCCTCCGTTCCATAATAAGTGAAACATAGGGATTGTGCACAAGATTTAATAAACATCACTTTAAAAAGCCAAAAAGTCATAAAATACCCTTTTCATTATCAAAAGGAGGTGAGAGAAAAGCAAACCACATAAGTTTGTGATGGGTACTCTTGTCATTTTGTCACTTTCTTTTTTCCATTTAAGGTATGTTTCACTTATTTTAAAACGTTCTAAAATAGTAAGTGTTTCACTTATTATGGAACGGAGGAAGTATTAGAAATGGCTTGCAATTCCATAGGTTTTGAATTAGGAGATTCAGTTTGGATCTGCTCATGAGGCCTGTTGATGTCGGCGTTAATATCCGTAGGTTGATCCATCAAATATGGAAGTTGTTGAGGTGGGCCTCGCTCAGCCCAGTTGCCGGGTCCCGCCTCATCAGGGCTCGGGGGATTCAAAGTCCAACCTTGGGGAACCACATCCGCCAAGGTACCTTGTCCTGACCCAAGCCTATCATTAATTCGCTGAGGATGGCCTGGACTTAGATCATGATTAGGCCTAGTAGGGATACAAAATTGAGATGCCATTCTTGTTGATCTATGAGCCCAACTAGCTAAGCCCAAACTCTGAAAAAAATCGCGGCTGTGGGTTTGTTGTAGTAGGTTCATGGGGTGTAGATGTGTTTGGGCTTGATTGTTGTGGTGCAAGGGCGAGGTTTAAGTCAAGATTCAGTGGCTGAACATTGTCTTCATGGGGCCTAGTTTTAGGGGTGATCGAGGCTCGAGAATCTGGTGTATAACCAAAGCTTATTCCAGGGGAGGGAGAAAGGTTAATTCTTCGCCAACCCATGAAGGGGTGCGGTTCCTCATAGAGGAGTTAGAGAAATCAAGCGGGGGGTTTGTATGATTTTGGGAGTTATCATCGGAATAGTATTGGTGGTGGGGGTTGATATTTTGTGGTTGAATATCTGGTGAGGCATCATAGTATCATCGGATGATGAGTTCGAGTCTGCATTATCATTCATGTAAAGGTGAGGAAATCTATATGGATCTCGACTAGGGGCTCGAATATGGGGCCTAATATTGTAAAGGTTGATTTTTGGGTTTTTATTGATGAAACGATCACTTAAACCCCTTATCATGTTTGTACACAACGGTATGCCCACATATTGACAAAGATTATTTTGATTTATATTGATACTAGTTAAATGCATGGGATTTTTTTGTTTTAATAAATATAATTCTATTCAAAATTTATGAGATTTGTACCTTTTCCTGTGGTTACGTTCATATTTTATAAGTTATTAGATGTAAGATTCAGAGTCCATGCATGTTTTCCTAAGATTATGATTTTAAAATTTATAAATAATAAATGAAATAGTAAACACATTATATTATTATCTCAAGATTCTCTTAAAAAAACAGGGGGATGATAACTGCTATATTTTGTTGAAAAAAAAAACATAAAATTAAAATCAGAATGCAATGAATAACTCAAAGCAAGAAAAAATAACAAAAAAAAAGGTAACTAACTATTTTATTTATAAAAAAACCAAAAAAGGAAAAATACTAAAAGAAAACTTACAATTCAAATGGAAGTCAGTAATTTCCCAAACCAAATTGTCAGAAAAATTCTTTGATAAAAAAAAAAGTCTACTTTATTTCTAACTCCCAAAAACCAGTTATAGTGGAACGCTCTAAATTATTCAGAATTCTTCATCTTCTCAGCTCCATCTATAATTCAAAACAGAACACTGTCGCTCTAAATATAATCCTTACTTTTTATTATGAGGTTGATGTTCATGTGATTCATAATGTTATCATACATTTATGGATGTGCTTTTGATTAGATTGGAAGATAAAAATATATAAAAAAAGATAAATTATCAAATATGGATAAATCATATTTATATCTGTGTTCTATAAGGTTATTAATATATACTACCTTTGTATTTTTTTAGTTGCACCATTTGCTTTTTCACATTTACCGAGACGCTTTTTTAAACGTTAATATCTCTTATTGGGTGTAAGTAAAAATTATAAAAATTTGATATTTGGAATCCTCCGCTGAGATGAATCTAACAAGACCCCACTTGACTATGTTTTTTCTTATATAAGGATGCGAGATAATATAACCAAGTTGGTTTATGAATAGTGCCACAAGAGCAAATGGTGCAACTAAAAAAGTACGGAGGTAGTATCAAATTAAATATATACAACAACAACGCTTGGAACTGATTTACAATAAAGGATGTCAAAACCTTGTAAGAACTCATACAAGAAGGTTATTGGTCATTGTAAAAAAATTAGTAGTAATTTTATAAGTCCTTTAAAGTTACCAATAGATTAGAAGATTTAAAAAAAAAAAGAAATTTCCTCAGGTACCCGTGAGGTTTGGCGTGATTCCCAAAATACCCCATACATTTGGGGAATTCCTTCGATACCCCTGAAGTTTGTGTTTGGGCTCAAGATACCCTTACTATGGACGGAACCCTAACGCCGTTAGGGTTCCTCTCTCTCTCCCCGATTTTCTCTCTCCTCCCATTCCCCAACCCACTGCAAACCCCCCCTCCCCCAGCAGGCGGCCGACAGCCGGCGACCACCACCCACTCCGGCGCCGGCGACCCTACCCCTCCCTTCGCCGGCCGGAACAACACCCCCGCGACCCCACCCTCTCCCTTTCCCTTTCCCTCACCCTCGACACCCCACCCTAGCCCTCCCTTTCCCCATTCTCGATTCCCTACCCCACCCCACCCCGACACCACCCCCTCCCCCCCTTTCCCCCTATTGGAAATGGCCCCCTTCCCCCGTCCCCCATCGTGAGTCGACCCTCCCCTTCCCCACCTCGGATACACCGCCCCCAAACCCTTAAACCCACCCCCGAAACCACCCTAGGCTGCATTCTGCTGTTCGGCCGGCGCCAACGCAGGGGGTGAGGGAATCGGGAATGGGGAAACGAGGGGGTAGGGTCGCAGGCGCCGAAGTGGGGGACGGGGGTTTGGCAATGGGTGGGGGAATGGGAGGAGAGAGAAAATTGGGGAGAGAGAGAGGGAAAACCTACCGGCGTTAGGGTTCCTTCCATAGTAAGGGTATTTTGAGCCCAAACACAAACCTCAGGGGTATCTGAGAAATTCCCCAAATATGGGGGGTATTTTGGGAATTACGCCAAACCTCAAGGGTACCTGAGGAAATTTTCCAAATAAAAAAATCTTATAAATTATCAAATATTGGTAATCACTATTAAGCCTCTATTCTATAATGAGTATGTTTTCTTTATAGAAAATTGTAAATAATTTTTCGAACAAATTATTACTAGCTACAATTATACAAGAAATTCAACTTTGATAATGACTTTACACGCATAGTATGCATATTTTTTTTTTTTTTTTTTTTGAAAGGACATAGTATGCATATAATAGTAGCACACTAACTAACATATTGCTTGTCTAGTATAAATTTCTCCATAATTAAAAATTTAATTTTAATTTTTTTATAATTATAAATTTAGAAGTTGTAGTGCTTTTGTCTAGAAGTCTTATCCGTTAATGACTTAATTCTATGCAAACGCATCTGACCAATTATTTTGACCAAGTATTGATGACTTTAAAAAGTAATACCGCAAGACGCAAGTACACGACGTCTGTTGTTAGCAGAGACTTAGCAAATATGAGGATTCCTATCGAATTTCGCTTAATTATATTAAAGTATCTTAGGAAAACGTATGTTTGATTTGAGCAATAACTAAATTAGGAACAAGTGATAATAAGATTATGGTTTAATCAATAAAGTAAGAATCTAGAGCACACGTTCGGTCCACCATGCTTATACCAATATAATAATACAAAACAATTCAATAACAAATAAACTAGTGGATGAGTAATTAAAGAAATGGTTAATCTTTGGTCAAGTGTTAACACTTTCAATTCAACCTATGTAGGACAATCGCTAACAAATTCAGAACTGTCAATTGTAATGAGGCCTATAAGAATATGATTTCTCAATTCTAATTCATATTAGCAATTTAGTTAACTCTTGATATTGGCCAATTACGAGAATCAAACTATTTAAAATTATCAATTGTAATTACTCAAAACCCTAATTTATAAATCAATAAATTTCAAAGTATAAATATCATGGTATAGACATGACTTCCCTCACTTTGTCCTAGAAAAGAGACTACTCACTCATAATTGAAATAACTAAAGTAAAATCAATAATTAACCTAGAATTCATGAATGAGAAATAATGAAAAAAATAGTAATAATCGACACTAATAAAGAGGGAGACAATAGCAACTATTAATAAAGAAGAAAACAATGAAAAGTACCTCTATAACTTGAATTAATGGAATAGAACAAAAACTAGGATTCCAAAGAAAGAGATGAAGAAGGAAAAGTAACACTAGAGTTCTCTAGGTATAATAAGCATGAGAGAGAAATAAAATAAATCACTATTTATATTTTCTTCTAATCTAATCTCCAAAACAAGTGAAAGAAAAGAAATAAGAAAATAAACTAATAAAGGAAGTTCGATGATTAGTCATGGTAACAACAGTGACCACAAGCCCTTATTTGCATCCAAAGCTCAGACGTCGCGAGCCCGCGACCATTGGGCACTGGAACTCCAGCGTGCTAGGCAGCAAGCTCGACAAGATCGAAAAAGGCACCCGTTGGGCGCTGGGATTGTGACAGATTCCTGGGTCATCTTCTGAAGGTTGTATCTCGAGATCTATGCATCATATATGGGCGTGTAACCTATTATTGCGATGCTCTTCAATTCTAGTTTCTAACGCAACTTGAATCATTTCAGTCCAATCTGTAGAACTCAAGTTATGATCAAAAGAGTGAACATGTATCGGTTCTTATCACTTCAGAACTAATGAATTTCTTCGTTTTGAACGCAAATTCACTCTTGAAAGATATGTAGGGATACTCATGAAAGCTGCTTCACTTAATATGATTACAAGGATCAAGAATAGCATCCACTTCATTAGTAAAAAATCGCCATTCATCAGCTTCCATTGCAACAATTATCCAATTCATCCAAAATTGCTTCGAAAGCATCCAAGTAGCTATGAAACTACCTGAAACATTAAGAAAACCAAAACACAAAGCGTCATAGAGCACAAAATATATAATTCATGCTAATGACACCTAAAATGTAACTATATGAACTAATATGCTCTAATCATGCAACCTAAATGTGCCTAAAAACTATATATATAAATGATTTATCAAATTCCCCAAAGTAAACAATTGTTTGTCCCCAAGCAATAAGATATAGACAATTGGAAAAGAAAGATGACCTACAAAATGAGACTACGATAGGGCCAAACACTCAATTGAAAGTACGAGAGATATAATCACAACACAAACCAATCATCGAAACAAAGCCGAACAAAGCCGCATAGCATGTCATGTAACACCATCGACACTCCAATCATACCACTAACCATCTTCCCCAAGCTAGACTTAACAAAACCTGACAGATCTCCACTATAGTTATGTGCACTCTAATCTCTCATGTGTTTAAGGGGCAAACAATGATACTCAACCTAAATCATGTCTACTCATATGAAGCATATAATCTTTAACTTTGACTTTTGACTCACTTTTATTCAACAATACAATACACAATGATCAAGAGGACTTTTAACGATTGTAATGGGGCTGAGGTTAAAGGTATGGAAAATAATTTGGGAATTGTAGTAGAAAAATAAAAAAGAGGGAGCATCATATAACTGAAAACATGACCAATGAAGGTCACAATAACTCCACTCAACATCCAACAAACTCTATATATAGAATCAACAACATTTTTCACTCAAGAAATTCAAAATAAACCCTTTTTCTATTCACTTTATTCGCAACTCTTTTTCACTTCTTTTTCATTTCATTTTTCACTTTTTTTATTTTTTTATTTGTTTTTTTTTCAAACATTCAATTCAATTTCCAAGCTTGCTAGACATATTTTCCATCATCTAAACCACAAATAGAGCACTTCAATTCAATACAAACCAAATCAAAACTAATACTCGCTCCCCAAGCTAGGCTTGGGACAAGAATCAAATGAGATCAAAGGTTTATAATGTAGGTATTGATCAAACACAGTCAGAAAGGCTCAGCAGGGCTAGAGGAAAGATAATTTGAGCACAAGAATACTCTGGAGCTAAGATAATGAAATAATGCATCTCCCTGCAATACTATCCCCGACAATGAAAAGAGGAGTTGGTAGGCCAAGTAGAAACCGGAAAAGGGAGGAAGGACAAGACCAGAAGGGGAAGAGAACAAAGCCTGTTAAGTGCAGCAAATGTGGATGTTTTGGGCATAACGCTATGGCTTATAAAGGGGGTTTAACTGGCAAGGAGTTGAGAGCAACAAACGAGCCTGTAGTGATTAAAAATCCTAGAATGAGGGATCAATCAAATGCTGCTAAAGCAGCAGCTTCAACAATGGAAGGAAACTCCAGTCATCAGAATCCCAACCTCAGTCACAACCACATTCTCAACAACAGTAGCAACAATTTTATGTAACTTTTTTGTGATGTTTCTAATGGGTTTGAAATTATAAATTAGCCATTATTTATAATTTTTTTTAGAACATTTAGTTACATAGAGTTTGTGATGTTTTCATTCTTGATTTGACGAGTTTATGTGATGGCAACATTAGGTTGTTGTTAAGGAAGCTCTGTGCTGATTTATATATTCAATAATGTTAAAGAGTTAAAGTATCGTTTGATTGCAACAATAAAAAATATTAATCTGTGATGTTAGAGAAATGTGCAAATATCCATTCTACAGGAATAAGGTGATTGTATTGTGCATCTAAGTTATTACTGGGGTGTTAGAACTTTTATCCAAAAAGAAAAAAGAAAAAGGGGTAATTGGAATGTCATGATCTTATGATGTAATACTAATCGTTGGGATGTTGAATTATAGGAGGGAAAATGAAGATGAGGGGTAGGATTGTGTTTCTACTTTGTAGTCATTAATAATTTAAATGTATTGTTAATAGAAAAATAACTTCAATTAAGAAGCCATAAACATAGTGGTACCATTGGAAATGTAAAAGAATAATGCCTATCATTGGAAAGAGTCTATAGTTGGATGGTTTTAGTGATAATTTCCCTTTTTAATTTTTTTTATCAATTTTATATATAAATATAATATATGTGTAATTTGTTCAGATTGTTTTTGAAAAACTCTTATCATGTTACCTTCTCCTATAACTCTTAATAACTAGGAAGCAAATTTATCAACCAAATTTCAGATCTCCGTCTCAAACAACACGAATGTTGCATCTCCTGTATTGTCCGAAACGATAATATCAGCTCTATGATATAGATTACAACATATTCAACATCACATAATAATAGAAAGGGTTTTGCTATTCATAGCCCTAAGGGCTATGCATAAAAATTAACAAATGCATTATTGAAAATTGAAATCATACATATTAATTATATGAAAAAATTCTATTAAAAAGTGAAATACATATTTATTATATGAAAAGATTTTGACTTTTCAATGGAATCTTTTCATATAATAAATGTGTATTTCAATTTTCAATAATAGAAATATAGTTGTTTAATAATTATATAAAGTTTGTCCACCTTGACACCGTAGTCATGAGGACGTATTATCCTTCTTGTACCTAACAACTTATCATTTTTTCTAACTCCGATGAGACATTTTATGCACGCCTCAGAGTACCAACTGAATTCTACATCAATAAACTCCATTAGTGGCTCCATGGTTGTGAGATAACCATAAAGACCCGGCTAAAATAAATCTCAGAATGGTTTCCAAGTCAGATTTACCATTATAAAAGAAGTTAAAATAAATCTCAAAACATATCACGATAAATGTTTTATATATCATCCCTTTTCACCTGATATAAAATATCACATCAGACTTGCCTATATTCTAAATGGAGAAGCCCAGGTCGAACCCGAGCTCACGTGTCATATTACGTGCCTAAAAGTATGGCCACTTATGATAAAAAAATATGGCATCCCTCTCTCTCATCAACAATATCTCATCGTACAAAAATTGATTATGCCTCATGATTTATTTTGACAGATGCACCCCCTTATGACTAGAAAAAGTAGCATCATCCCAAAATAATAACTCAATTGTATAAAATTTAGGCAAAACTGGCCTCAACACCCTAACTATAGCGCGGGTGCACCAAACAACCCCAACTACGACTTATAGCCAGAACAACTCAAAGTACGGATATGGGTGCAGTCTGTACCATAAATGAGGTTGGTGACTGGAATTCTCATTGGTTATAAGTTGAGTTTTAGATATTGGGCTGTCATAGAAGCGTTTTCCTTGATTGTGGTTGAACTTTCAACTAGTTTGGACAATTGCAGGCAATTGATGTCGAAAAGTAAACCCTACCATTACCTAAACTGGTATCTGAATTCTTCTTGAAACTTGAAGATGAAGCCGAGCTCATTGTTTATATGCGGATTTCACTCTTTCAGAATTTAGGGTTAATTTGGGAAGAAAGAGGAAATTTGCGGAAGTAAGAGAGAATTGGGGGAAGAAAGTATTTATTTTTTTATATTCTTTAATTTTTATGTTTTAAGATATTTCAATTACAAATTTTAAATTATACATTGTGTATGTGAGATCCAGCTTAAGACTTGTTCCATAACTCAGATCATCTCATAATCTATTATTCATTTATCATGGAATGACTCAAAAATAATGAGTACAATCGCTTATTTTCTTAAGGATTTTTTTGGTAAAAACTAGTACCTTTTCTTTGCGAGTTATTGGAAGTACTACCTTTGTTAATTTTTTTTATATTTAACTACCTTTGTTATTTCAAAAGTGGTATTATTGATACCTTATAACGGATTCCGTCTAATTTCTCATCTAGTGGGTTATTTTCTTATTTTCATTCATCCCAACAGCTCGAAATTGCCTCATTCTTTTCTTTTCAATCTTCACTTTTCCACTTCATCTTCACTGTTATTGATTCCTCTCACCCACCTCCATATCATTCTCTCTATCTGACTAGTCCCCAACATCTTCATCACCACATCATTATACAGAAGAAAGGAGTGAGGCACCACATCATTATTTGACCTGTCACTGCCATCCTCAAACTAGGGTTTTGACCAAAATTTTGAAACACAAAGGAGATCAATCTCCCCCAATTATATGAACCCTAATTTGCAATTCGCAAAACTGACCTTCACTTTGTGGCAGCAACCCTAATCAAAGTAAATTAAATCCGTTAACCAACTTATTGCACCAACGCATAACCCCTTAATTGGCGAACCATAAACCCAATTGAATTTTTAAAAGAGGATTTGAGAGAGATTGAGGGTGATATTTAATGAAACTTGCCAATTTGTTATTAGTTCAATTAATTAAGGAATAAAATAAAAAAGAAAATAGGCAGAATTGAAAAAAACAATAATTGGGCCCCACAAGACGGAAAATTTAACGGCAACCGTTACAAGGTAGTAATATTCTAATTTTTAAAACAACAAAGATAGTTAAATTTTAAAAAAATTAACAAAAATAGTAATTCCAATAACTTGAAAAAAGAAAGGTAGTTTTTATTAAAAAAAATCCTTTTTTCAATGACACTCCATGATGTTAAAAAAAACACGAGTGACTATACTTAAATTTTATTTCACGTGTTTGCGCGCCGTGTTCTTACAGTAAAAAAATACGTGCCCGTGCCTATTCCCGGCGGTGTTTGAAAATAAATTTTGAATATAGAAAATTGGCGTCAAAACCAAAACAACACTGAAACACACCCCTGTTTTCTCACTTTTTCTCCAGCCAAAAATCTCACTTCGCACAATCTCACTGATTTTTCTCTCGCTCCTCCATTGATGGACGCCATCGATTTTCTGCGGAACAACACTTCTCACGTTCGAATTCCGGAACCAAACGATGCCATTTTCAAGAACGAGTGCTGCATTGACTTCGTTACTCCAGTGAGTTTCGATTTTTTCTTGTTTTCGCTATTTTTTTTGCTGAATTTTAGTGATTAATAATTTTTTTTGTTTGCGCGTCGAATTTTCGTGTAAAGAACTGATAGAAATTTGGGTGCGCACGCGGAATTGTACTGGACCCGAAAATACAATTTTACAATAAATTGCAAATTATTGATTACATAAAAAAAATGTATAACAATATATTTGTGAGAGCCCATATCTCTCACTTATCTCTAGTAGAACTCTTGTTTCTACCCTTCTATATATATATCTTGTAAGAGCTCTCTTGATTAGCTCATGTCTCTCACTCTTACTTGATATTGTGAGAACTCATGTTTCTCACTACACATGGGTGCTCTTAGCTACCCATAACATTGGTAGAACACTTATTTTTCTACATCCTTAAATACAAGCACTTGGTACCTATTTATAATGGTTACATACCTAATTCTAGAATTTTCTATACTCATCTAAGAGATATTTTTGATCTCTTATGTCTAGATTTTTCTAAATCACATATTATAATATATTTTACAAGATATTTCTAGACTACCTTTAAGATACATTAGAAATCTAGATTTTTCTAGATTAACTTTCAATAAGAACCTAGGTTTGTTGGAGTTGATAGATTTCTTAAATTTGAACCGAAATCTGCAACGAATTTTGACGGAATTAGGGCCTGTTCTCTTTGGCATAAAACAACTGAACTGAACTGAACTGAATTGAACTGAGCTGAATTGAACTGAACTGAACTGAACTGAATTGAATTGAACTGACTGAACTGAACTGAATTAAATTATAACTAATTAATAGTAATGATTATCATTTAGGAACTGAACTGAACTGAACTGAAATGAACTGAACTGAACTGAAAATAAGCTAGGGAGAACAGGCCCTTAAAGTGCATTAGGATTATTGGAGTTTACTATTTTGTTTGTTTGCGCGTAGGATTTCCGTGTAAAGAAACTAGGTTATTGATTAATAATTTTGTTTGTGTTGCGTGTCGAATTTTCGTGTAAAGAAACTAGGTTAGTGATTAAAATTTTTATTTTTTTGAGCGTTAAATTTTTGTGTAAAGAAACTAGGTTAGTAATTAATAATTTTGTTTGTTTGCGCGTCGAATTTTCGTGTAAAGAACCTAGGTTTGTTGGAGTTGATAGAAATCTTGAATTTGAACCGAAATATGAACGAATTTTGAAGGAATTAAAGTGCATTAGGATTATTGGAGTTTATAATTTTATCTGTTTGCGCGTCGAATTTTCGTGTAAAGAACCTAGGCTAGTGATTAATAATTTTGTTTGTTTGCGCGTCGAATTTTCGTGTAAAGAAACTAGGTTTGTTGGAGTTGATAGAAATCTTGAATTTGAACTGAAATCTGCGACAAATTTTGACGGAATTAAAGTGCATTAGGATTATTGGAGTTCATAATTTTGTTTGTTTGCACGTCGAATTTTCGTGTAAAGAAACTAGGTTAGTGATAAATTTTGTTTGTTTGCGCGTTGAATTTTCCTGTAAAGAACTCTAGGTTTGTTGGAGTTGATAGAAATCTTGAATTTGAACCGAAATCTGCGACGTATTTTGACCGAATTACGGTGCATTAGGATTATTTTGTTGCATTGGACGGAAAATATTGCTTAACAATTGTTCCTTGCTTTGCGTTGTTCATATGTTTCCCTATAGAGTTTTAACCTGTAGCATAATTGCACTTGTAATCACCTCAAATTGTGCCTTTTTTTTTTTTAATTTTACCCAAATTGGTAAAATCAGATTTATATTTGCAGGGTAACGATTGCTCAATCATTTAAGTCTTTAATTTGTTGTTTTGTTGGATCTGCTAGTCCAACAAAAGTAAAACTGGAATGCATATAGTTTCTACTTGTATAACCAGCCTTAAAGAGGGACGATGTGAAATTGTGAATAGGTAGATTTGCAGTTGTTTTTCTTTTGTTTATATTAAATATGTCCATTAATGGATTTGTATCAAGGAAGGATTATGAGCCTGTCTAATTGTTGTAAGGTGCCGGTTTTAACTTATTTTATGCTTATTTCAGAAAGTTTAAGCAAAGTACAGAAATCTTGAGAAAGTTCATAACTAAACTAAAAATTTGACATTTTCATTTGCATTACGAAACAATGACTACTATACTATAGTATTGGACCTGTTATAGTATGTACTCCTTACCTTAATTAATTCCCATATCTTTCCCTTATATCTTTATGCTTCATAGCAGTGGTGTATCCAGGAATCCAACCATATGGGTTTGGAGCCGGTAAAAAAAAACTAAATTCATTTACTTAAAAAGTTCAATACATTAATTCAAATATCAAATAACAATAGCTAAATAGAATGTTAATTCATTACATTACATCAATAAAAATTTACTCTATCGTAACTCGTAAGCCTTGCTCATATCCAGTTTTAGACCAAGAAACCCTTCCTTCCCCTTCTTCTTTTTTCTCAAATAATGGAAACATTCATAGGCTACTAAAATGTTGTCCGTTATTAGACGCCCAGGCACAAAACCACTTTGAGATTCATGAATGATATCAGGTAGTACAATTTTTAATCTGTTTGCAAGTACTTTTGCAGCAATTTTATAAAGTACATTACACATACTAATAGGCCTAAAATCAACTGGAGACTCATAAATTTTCTTTTTGGGAATTAAAGCAATGTAAGTCTGATTTAGTTCACTTATGTCACTACCCTTGTTCTGAATATCAAGAATTTTCTCCTCAACATCATTGCCTACAGTACTCCAAAATTTTTGATAAAAGAGAGCACACATACTGTCAGCCCCAGAGCATTGGTGGGATGCATTTGCTTCAAAGCAACTCTAGTCTCCTCCCTCCGAAAGGTTCGTCCAACATTTGCTGCATGGGGGCCGAGAGCTTTTGTTGAACTTTGTCGAGCACATGTAACATCTCAACTTCATTATTTGCCCAAAATAACTCATCTCCGCAATTTCCCCCTCATCATCATATGCAATGCTTGCTGCATCTTTGATATTCACAATAGTATTCCGGGTTTGCCTTTGCTTTGCTTTGGCATGAAAGAAACTAGTGTTTTTATCACCATGTTGCAACCAGTCTTGCCTGCTCCGTTGTCTCCAATATAACTATTCCTTTGCTTCAAGTTCATCCATTCTCCCATCAAGAGCTCGCATTTGAGCCAGATTCTCCTCATTGGGCTCTTCCTCCATAAGCTTGCTCATTTGAAGCTTACACTCCCTCATTTCTTTCGCAAAGGCACCAAATTTCACCTTGCTCCAATCTTGAATATTACGAGCAGCTTTAGAAAGATTTCCTCTAATATCAGCCCCTTTCCTGCCAGGAATCCGCAATTATAGTTTCACAAGCTTCCTTGCGAGTCCACATCTCTTTGAACCTGAAGAGTTTTCTCTTGTGTCACGCACTTTGGGTGGTCAAGTGAGACTTGATAGTTAACACAATCGGTAAATGATCCGATTTTCTTTTCTCCAAATGTGTTACAAACGAACTCCCATACATGTCTTTCCAAGCTTGGTTTGCACAAAATCTATCAAGACGCTCTTGTGAATTTTTCTCCCCTTCTTGGTTGTTTGTCCATGTATAAGGGTGACCATTGAAGAATAAATCCTCCAGCCTACAATGGTCCAAATCATTCCGGAACATCATTGCGTGATTATAGTTGAAATCTCCCCCTCCTTGCTTTTCATTTGACCATAGCATCAAATTAAAATCGCCTCCACATAACCAAGGCAAGTGATTACGATCATGAAGCTGCTTCAATAATGCTCCTGGTAACTCCTTTCTCTCATTTTTCGGGTACCCTTATAGGCCAGTAAAGCGCCATTCTTCTCCTCTCTCATCTTGAATTGTTGCATCAATGTGGTTCATGGTAAAAGAAATAATTGTTACCTCCCATTTCTCTTTCCACGTTAACGCCAACCCCCCTCTACGGCCTCTCCCCACTCCTCCACAATCAACCACCATCATGTTTTTAAATCGCAACTTTTGTCTCACTTTCTCCATCTTACCATGTCTCAACTTGGTTTCTTGTAAAAACATAAGTTGGGGATGCTCATTAGACTGCCGGGATGCTTCCCAAACCTCGACAGTTCCAAGAGAGAATGTAATTCATTGACCACCGAGAGCCGAAGAAGTGGGGCCCACCACTGTAACATCTGCGTTCTCTACTCTCACTCCCTCCTCCAAGCTTTGAACCAGGGAAAAAAAGCGGTCGTGGTCGCATTCGCGGGAACGGTCGCGTTGTCGCGAAAACGACTTGTAATGGGGAAATAGAACGTTTTGCGGCCGATGCGGCGTGATTTTTTTTTAAAAATTCACATAAATATGTTCTAAACTTATTTGCATTGTTTTAGTTTATGAAGCATTATTACAACATAATATAATTAAATTTATCAGAATATCATGTTTCATTAGCTATAGGATTATTTGATTTTAATAAAGCAACCTTTTAGCCGTTCGCAACTAATAAGCTAACCTATAGGTTATTCCCTAATAAAACAACCTTTGTAGTCGGGGTTCCTACAGTGGGTACAATTTACCACTAACCTGTTGAACAGGTTACTCTTCATTAAATGACTTGTTTTCCCTCCTAAATTCTCAACAATACCACGAAGTAAAAATTGAATGACCCAAAAATTAAAAACAGTAAAAAAAACCCTAAAATCTCTCTCTTCCTCCATTAGTATTGGGCAAGCTTTCTCTCTCATCAATTCCATACAATCAACACAGTGAGGTAAATTTTCATTATTTTTGCAATTCTCTCTTTTCACAATTCTCTCTCTTCTTGCATTTCTCTTTCTTCTCACATTTCGCTGCTGATGCAATTCGTGGAGCTTAATTTGGTGTAGCTTAATTTGGTGTACCTGTGAAGAAATTGGCCAGAAATCTGAGTAATTGGAGGTAATTTTGTTGAACCTTAATCTTTAAGTCCTTAAAATTGTGAATTTGGTTGTGTTGTGCTTGCGTTTGAAATCAATTTGCAATCTTTAATTTTTGTTAATTTACTGGTAGGATGGAAAATGTGACCTTAAAAATTTGCCATGGTGGTGGTTTTAAGATTGATAAGAGGGGTTATATGATTTATGAAGGTGGAGTAGTACGGACATTTAGTGTAGATCCTGATGAGTTGTGCTACTAGTACTTAGAGGAGTTAGGGAAGAAATGTGGTGAATATGAGCAATTTGAAGGGATGTTTTACTTGATCCCGGGACTTCCCTTACACACAGGGTTTAAGGCATCTTTATCATGATGATGAGGTGTTAGAGATGGGTGCACTTGCCATGAAGAATAGGTGTATTGACATCTATATATGTCACACTAAGAAGGGCTTACCAGTTGTTCTTTCCACTGACCCACCTATTCCACAAAGTCACTTGAATCCCATTTCTCAACATCCACCAAAAATAAGACCTGAGAAGTTGACTATAAGGAGGGGATCAGAACCTATGAGATGTAGTCCTAGGAAGAAAGCTGTTGACTGCACTAGTGGAAGTAGTCCACCTAAGACTAATGACCCCACATCAACTTTGCACCAAAAATCTGACCCCACACAACCTTTGTATAAACAACCTTCCACCTCAAAAAAACTAAAAAAAGCCAAATTCATACAAACAACCTTCCACCTCAAAGAAAACTAAAAAAAGCCGAATGAACTTCCATTATCCCTCCCAATATTAAACACTCAGCCTATCTCACATGACTCCACATCAGATTTGCACCAAGTACCTGACTCCACCCTAGGTATGCACAAAGAACCTTCCACCTCAGCAAAAAGCAAAAAAAAAAGACAAATGAACCTCCCTTTTCCCCACCAACCCTAAGCACTGATCCTATCTCACATTTAAAGCATACCATCCTTCCACTTCTGCTGGAAACACAAATCTGAGCTCAGAAGGTTATGCAGATGAGCTCAATATTGAAGATGAGCTCAATATTTCTGATCTGTCTGGTGATGACACTGATGTGAGTGATCCTGCATACAAACCACCTAAAAACAGTGAGCATATTAGTGATGGTGAGGAAACAGAGTTAGATTTAAGTGAACCTGATCCTAATGAGTTGGAGCCTGAATTGAGGGAAGAAGAATTTGAAGATGATTGGTTGTATTCAGATAATAGTGATGAGGAGTATTTGGATGCTAGGGTGAAGGTGAAAGAATGCAATAGGAAGCTGAAAGAGATTGCTGATCAATTGCAAAGAGAGGCAGCAGAAGGGCTTCAAAGGACAGAACAAGGGGTCAATCAACCAAGTAAGGAAGGATGGGAGGGAACATCTAATCCTACTAGTGGGTATGTTAGTGAGTATTAAAAGCTAGACTGATGTTAGCATAAGTGATGGTCCACCTGTATTTCAGAGACTATTCACATGTTTTGAAGGGTTGAAGGTTGGGTAGTTGCAAGGATGTAGGAAAATTATTTGTGTGGATGCATGTTTTCTTAAAACATTCTTGGGAGGGCAATTATTGTCTGCAGTGGGAAGGGATAGGAATGAACAAATGTTCCCAATTGCATGGGTTGTGGTGGAAGGTGAAAATAACATGTCATGGGGCTGATTTTTTGTGCACTTACAAAACTGTTTGGAGCTTGGAGATGGTGATGGTGTTGCAATATTGTCTGATGAACATTCTGTAAGTAGTTATTTCATTTCATTCATCCAAATTTATTGTCATTATCATACTACATGCATCTAAGTGATAATGCCTTGTTTCCCCCTCTTAGGCTATTTTGCATGCTGTGTCAACAATTCTTCCAAAAGCTGAGCATTGTCACTGTGCTAGGCACATATATGCATTATGGCAGAAACAATTCAAGGGAGATGAATTCAAGCTTGCATTTTGGAAAATAGTTAAAGCCTACAATACCACTGATTATGAGGATGCTCTGGTAGAATTGAGGGAGATCAATGAGCATGCTGCAGATGCATTTGTAGCTCACACCCAAAGGTGTTTTGTAGGGCTTTCATGGACTGTAGGATGAAAATTGATGCAGTGACAAACAACATGGCAGAAACTTTCAACGGCTACATAATAAATGCAAGAATAAAGCATTTGCTTCATATGATGGAGGAAATTAGAGCAGCACTAATGCAGAGACTAGTGTTGAAGAGAAAAAAAATGGAGAAATGTACTTCCTCCTTGTGTCCAAGAATTATGGTGTTGCTAGAAAAACAAAAAAGCAAAGCAGCTCAATGTGATGTGATGCCTTCAACAGATACATTGTTCAATGTCAGTTATTTCTTGGATCAATTGGTTGTTGATCTTCATGCAATGACATGCACTTGCAAGATGTGGGAGTTGATGGGTGTTCCATGTTGCCATGCCATAGCATGCATCTTTTTCTCGAACAAGCAAGCAGAGGATTATGTTGACAAGTGCTATAGTAGAGATGTTTATTTGGTAGCCTATGGAGGTAAGCATCTATTGCATTCAATCTATTTTTTTAAGTCAGTGAGTATAGTTATTTAATGAGATGTTTGTGTGCTTGGTTGCAGGATCAATTTCCCCCTGTGTGCTGATTTATATAGTCAATAATGTTAAAGAGTTAAAGTATCGTTTGATTGCAACAATAAAAAATATTAATCTGTGATGTTAGAGAAATGTGCAAATATCCATTCTACATGAATAAGGTGATTGTATTGTGCATCTAAGTTATTACTAGGGTGTTAGAACTTTTATCCAAAAAGAAAAAAGAAAAAAGGGGTAATTGGAATGTCATGATCTTATGATGTAATACTAATCGTTGGGATGTTGAATTATAGGAGGGAAAATGAAGATGAGGGGTAGGATTGTGTTTCTACTTTGTAGTCATTAATAATTTAAACGTATTGTTAATAGAAAAATAACTTCAATTAAGAAGCCATAAACATAGTGGTACCATTGGAAATGTAAAAAGAATAATGCCTATCATTGGAAAGAGTCTATAGTTGGATGGTTTTAGTGATAATTTCCCTTTTTAAATTTTTTTATCAATTTTATATATAAATATAATATATGTGTAATTTGTTCAGATTGTTTTTGAAAAATTCTTATCATGTTACCTTCTCCTATAACTCTTAATAACTAGGAAGCAAATTTATCAACCAAATTTGAGATCTCTGTCTCAAACAACACGAATGTTGCATCTCCTGTATTGTCCGAAACGATAATATCAGCTCTATGATATAGATTACAACATATTTAATATCACATAATAATAGAAAGGGTTTTGCTATTCATAGCCCTAAGGGCTATGCATAAAAATTAACAAATGCATTATTGAAAATTGAAATCATACATTTATTAATTATATGAAAAAATTCTATTAAAAAGTGAAATACACATTTATCATATGAAAAGATTCCATTGAAAAGTGAAATACATATTTATTATATGAAAAGATTTTGAAGTTTCAATGGAATCTTTTCATATAATAAATGTGTATTTCAATTTTTAATAATAGCATGTAGTTGTTTAATAATTATATAAAGTTTGTCCACCTTGACACCGTAGTCATGAGGACGTATTATCCTTCTTGTACCTAACAACTTATCATTTTTTCTAACTCCGATGAGACATTTTATGCACGCCTCATAGTACCAACTGAATTCTACATCAATAAACTCCATTAGTGGCTCCATGGTTGTGAGATAACCATATAGACCCGGCAAAAATAAATCTCAGAATGGTTTCCATGTCAGATTTACCATTATAAAAGAAGTTAAAATAAATCTCAAAACATATCACGATAAATGTTTTATATATCATCCCTTCTCACCTGATATAAAATATCACATCAGACTTGCCTATATTCTAAATGGAGAAGCCCAGGTCAAACCCGAGCTCACGTGTCATATTACGTGCCTAAGAGTATGGCCACTTATGATAAAAAAATATGGCATCCCTCTCTCTCATCAACAATATCTCATCGTACAAAAATTGATTATGTCTCATGATTTATTTTGACAGATGCACCCCCTTATGACTAGAAAAAGTAGCATCATCCCAAAATAATAACTCAATTGTATAAAATTTAGGCAAAACTGGCCTCAACACCCTAACTATAGCGCGGGTGCACCAAACAACCCCAACTACGACTTATAGCCGGAAACAACTCAAAGTACGGATATGGGTGCAGTCTGTACCATAAATGAGGTTGGTGACTGGAATTCTCACTGGTTATAAGTTGAGTTCTAGATATTGGGCTGTCATAGAAGCGTTTTCCTTGATTGTGGTTGAACTTTCAACTAGTTTGGACAATTGCAGGCAATTGATTTCGAAAAGTAAACCCTACCATTACCTAAACTGGTATCTGAATTCTTCTTGAAACTTGAAGATGAAGCCGAGCTCATTGTTTATATGCGGATTTCACTCTTTCAGAATTTAGGGTTAATTTGGGAAGAAAGAGAAAATTTGCGGAAGTAAGAGAGAATTGGGGGAAGAAAGTATTTATTTTTTTATATTCTTTAATTTTTATGTTTTAAGATATTTCAATTACAAATTTTAAATTATACATTGTGTATGTGAGATCCAACTTAAGACTTGTTCCATAACCTCGGATCATCTCATAATCTATTATTCATTTATCATGGAATGACTCAAAAATAATGAGTACAATCGCTTATTTTCTTAAGGATTTTTTTGGTAAAAACTAGTATCTTTTTTTTGCGAGTTATTGGAAGTACTACCTTTGTTAATTTTTTTTATATTTAACTACCTTTGTTATTTCAAAAGTGGTATTATTGATACCTTATAACGGATTCCGTCTAATTTCTCATCTAGTGGGTTATTTTCTTATTTTCATTCATCCCAACAGCTCGAAATTGCCTCATTCTTTTCTTTTCAATCTTCACTTTTCCACTTCATCTTCACTGTTATTGATTCCTCTCACCCACCTCCATATCATTCTCTCTATCCGACCTACCCCCAACATCTTCATCACCACATCATTATACGTAAGAAAGGAGTGAGGCACCACATCATTATTTGACCTGTCATTGCCATCCTCAAACTAGGGTTTTGACCAAAATTTTGAAACACAAAGGAGATCAATCTCCCCCAATTATATGAACCCTAATTTGCAATTCGCAAAACTGACCTTCACTTTGTGGCAGCAACCCTAATCAAAGTAAATTAAATCCGTTAATCAACTTATTGCACCAACGCATAACCCCTTAATTGGCGAACCATAAACCCAATTGAATTTTTAAAAGAGGATTTGAGAGAGATTGAGGGTGATATTTAATGAAACTTGCCAATTTGTTATTAGTTCAATTAATTAAGGAATAAAATAAAAAAGAAAATAGGCAGAATTGAAAAAAACAATAATTGGGCCCCACAAGACGGAAAATTTAACGGCAACCGTTACAAGGTAGTAATATTCTAATTTTTAAAACAACAAAGATAGTTAAATTTTTAAAAAATTAACAAAAATAGTAATTCCAATAACTTGAAAAAAGAAAGGTATTTTTATTAAAAAAATCCTTTTTTCAATGACACTCCATGATGTTAAAAAAACACGAGTGACTATACTTAAATTTTATTTCACGTGTTTGCGCGCCGTGTTCTTACAGTAAAAAAATACGTGCCCGTGCCTATTCCCGGCGGTGTTTGAAAATAAATTTTGAATATAGAAAATTGGCGTCAAAACCAAAACAACACTGAAACACACCCCTGTTTTTTCACTTTTGTTCCAGCCAAAAATCTCACTTCGCACAATCTCACTGATTTGTCTCTCGCTCCTCCATTGATGGACGCCATCGATTTTCTGCGGAACAACACTTCTCACGTTCGAATTCCGGAACCAAACGATACCATTTTCAAGAACGAGTGCTGCATTGACTTCGTTACTCCAGTGAGTTTCGATTTTTTCTCGTTTTCGCTATTTTTTTTTGCTGAATTTAGTGATTAATAATTTTTTTTGTTTGCGCGTCGAATTTTCGTGTAAAGAACTGATAGAAATTTGGGGGCGCACGCGGAATTGTACTGGACCCGAAAATACAGTTTACAATAAATTGCAAATTATTGATTACATAAAAAAAATGTATAACAATATATTTGTGAGAGCCCATATCTCTCACTTATCTCTAGTGAAACTCTTGTTTCTACCCTTCTATATATATATATTTTGTAAGATCTCTCTTGATTAGCTCATGTCTCTCACTCTTACTTGATATTGTGAGAACTCATGTTTCTCACTACACATGGGTGCTCTTAGCTACCCATAACATTGGTAGAACACTTATTTTTCTACATCCTTAAACACAAGCACTTGGTACCTATTTATAATGGTTACATACCTAATTCTAGAATTTTCTATACTCATCTAAGAGATATTTTTGATCTCTTATGTCTAGATTTTTCTAAATCACATATTATAATATATTTTACAAGATATTTTAGACTAACTTTAAGATACATTAGAAATCTAGATTTTTCTAGATTAACTTTCAATAAGAACCTAGGTTTGTTGGAGTTGATAGATTTCTTAAATTTGAACCGAAATCTGCAACGAATTTTGACGAAATTAGGGCCTGTTCTCTTTGGCATAAAACAACTGAACTGAACTGAACTAAATTGAACTGAACTGAATTGAACCAATCGAACCGAACCGAATTGAATTGAACGGATCGAACCGAATTAAATTATAACTAATTAATAGTAATGATTATCATTTAGGAACCGAACCGAACCGAACCGAATCGAATTGAACCGAATCGAACCGAACCGAACCGAACCAAAATAAGTCGGGAGAACAGGCCCTTAAAGTGCATTAGGATTATTGGAGTTTACTATTTTGTTTGTTTGCGCGTAGAATTTCCGTGTAAAGAAACTAGGTTATTGATTAATAATTTTGTTTGTGTTGCGTGTCGAATTTTCGTGTAAAGAAACTAGGTTATTGATTAATATTTTTATTTTTTTGAGCGTTGAATTTTCGTGTAAAGAAACTAGGTTAGTGATTAATAATTTTGTTTGTTTGCGCGTCGAATTTTCGTGTAAAGAACCTAGGTTTGTTGGAGTTGATAGAAATCTTGAATTTGAACCGAAATATGAACGAATTTTGAAGGAATTAAAGTGCATTAGGATTATTGGAGTTTATAAGTTTATCTGTTTGCGCGTCGAATTTTCGTGTAAAGAACCTAGGCTAGTGATTAATAATTTTGTTTGTTTGCGCGTCGAATGTGTAAAGAAACTAGGTTTGTTGGAGTTGATAGAAATCTTGAATTTGAACTGAAATCTGCGACAAATTTTGACGGAATTAAAGTGCATTAGGATTATTGGAGTTTATAATTTTGTTTGTATGCACGTCGAATTTTCGTGTAAAGAAACTAGGTTAGTGATTAATTTTGTTTGTTTGCGCGTTGAATTTTCCTGTAAAGAACTCTAGGTTTGTTGGAGTTGATAGAAATCTTGAATTTGAACCGAAATCATGACGTATTTTGACCGAATTACGGTGCATTAGGATTATTTTGTTGCATTGGACGGAAAATATTGCTTAACAATTGTTCCTTGCTTTGCGTTGTTCATATGTTTCCCTATAGAGTTTTAACCTGTAGCATAATTGCACTTGTAATCACCTCAAATTGTGCCTTTTTTTTTAAATTTTACCCAAATTGGTAAAATCAGATTTATTTTTGCAGGGTAACGATTGCTCAATCATTTAAGTCTTTAATTTGTTGTTTTGTTGGATCTGCTAGTCCAACAAAAGTAAAACTGGAATGCATATAGTTTCTACTTGTATAACCAGGCTTAAAGAGGGACGATGTGAAATTGTGAATAGGTAGATTTGCAGTTGTTTTTCTTTTGTTTATATTAAATATGTCCATTAATGGATTTGTATCAAGGAAGGATTATGAGCCTGTCTACTTGTTGTAAGGTGCCGGTTTTAACTTAATTTATGCTTATTTCAGAAAGTTTAAGCAAAGTACAGAAATCTTGAGAAAGTTCATAACTAAACTAAAAATTTGACATTTTCATTTGCATTACGAAACAATGACTACTATACTATAGTATTGGACCTGTTATAGTATGTACTCCTTACCTTAATTAATTCCCATATCTTTCCCTTATATCTTTATGCTTCATAAGAGCCACAGATCCAGGAATCCAACCATATGGGTTCGGAGCCGTAAAAAAAAACTAAATTCATTTACTTAAAAAGTTCAATACATTAATTCAAATATCAAATAACAATAGCTGAATAGAATGTTAATTCATTACATTACATCAATAAAAATTTACAAAAGCATCCTACGAGTTTTCATACTTTGATAATATTTTAATACATAATCATAATAACTAACTTGAACAAAAAAATAAGCAGAGAAATCTACAACTTATTCAATTGAAAAGCTAAAAGAACATCACTCAAAAAAAATAAAATGACAAAAAAGAGTAAATAATTACTTGGTATAGTTGCAACTTACAAGCACCAGAGTCCGGAGAATATGGCATTGACATCTAATATCATATGAATCCATTCGGTATACTAGGGAGTTTCAATCTTTTTGAACCTCAAACCCCTATAAATTTTTATTTTGGCTTATCATAGAGAAAACAAAAAAGAACCATCCTCTTGGAAAATAAAGAACATTTATGGACTTCCACTTTTACGCTTATGACTCCAATATTACTAAGATGAAATTTTTGGGGTTTGATAAAATTAAAGTTGATATTGCTTTGCTTTGGTAAAATTAAAGGCGCGAGGTTCAATGTAGTAGAGCTGTAGAGGCCTCTACATTTATGGACAAGATCTAAAGAATGAGTGTCGCTAGGAATCGAACCTGCGCCCGCGTAGAAATCAAGCCAATTAATGGGGAACCAAAACCACCGCGCTACTCTCAGCTTTCATGTTATATGTTGCAGCGAAAGATATATAAATGCTAGCTAAGTTTTTTTTATTTAAAAAAAAATGAAAATCTGCGCAATTTTTTTCCAAAAATCATTGGGTTCACCTGAACCCAGTAAACCCATAGTGTATCCGCCCCTGCTTCATAAATGCATTGAGCAGGTTGCCATGAGCAGATGGCTTACGAACGGCAAAATCGTATTGGGGTTTGGTTGGATGTTGGTACGGGGGAAGTTAATGGTAGTAGTTGGAATATATGGAAGAATGAAATGTAGGATACTTGATAAAAGGAATACTTCCAAAAAACTCCCTTTTATAACAAACTATTTTTACCTTTTAAATTTTTTTTCTTCATAAAACTACCTTTTATGGCAAAATCCTTTCAAGATACTACGACCTAGGTTTATTGGAGTTGATGGAAATCTTGAATTTGAATTGAATTGTGTGATGAGATTTGACTATCTGTTGGTGGAATTTTAATGCAATAAGTTATTTCATTCAGAAATTCATTCAAGTTTAGTTATCGAGTCTTTCTTTGTGATTGATGATACTGTTTGTTTGAGTTGAAGATTCTTGGAATTGCAGTAGTAGATTATTGTTTTAAAACCTAATTTCTTAGGGCGACAATGGTGTGTGATAGGAATCTTGAGTATCCGCGATGGAAAATTCGGATCAGTCACAAAGGAACTCAGAAATTATAGTTGCAAAAATCTGATTACAATATTAAATTATATGCAATACTGAAGGTTTTTGAGGTGTAAAAAACTTATATGGACTTGGTCCACACTAAATTAATGTGGACCTAAGGTTAATTCATGTTATTTATGAAAAAAAGGATCACTATATAAAAAAATAAATATAAAAGATGAATAGATATAAATTACGAAGTTTGACTATGGAAAAAAAAAGTTACTATGTCACAAAGTGAAAATTTCATCCTGATAAACTAATGTGAGAAAGAGTTACTATATTAAAAAAAACAGTCACTATGGTAGATAAGAACGGTATAAACAGAACTTAAAATTTAAAAAGGTTACTATGTAGAAAAAAAGGATCACTATGTTAAATAAGTGGTTTTGGTCCACGCAAGACTAATTCTTTTGAGGTTGTATTGAAGAATGTTAAAAATCTTGATTAGAAATGTGTGTTGATCCTTATACCCATTACCTATTTCCATAATTGACAATGATGTTAGCATTTATATGTTAATAATGGTTGTAATATTATGTTAAAGAAGCGATTAGGAGAATGATAGCAGTTCTAAGGGGTAGGCTACCCTCGGGTCACCCAAACATTTTCCAAGCGGTTAATAGTAGATTTGATTGTAGTTTGTTAAACTGAATAATCTCTTATGTTGTTCTAGAAATCTGAAGGTCGATTATACTTGAATATGTATTCTTTCCTTGCTTTTGGGAAAGATAAGGTGGAGCTTGATTATAAGACGCACCACCATCCAATTTATTTGCATATTCAGCAAATAAAGAAAGTGGTCGCTCAAAGGCCTTCAAGCTCAAAGATTGGTGATGTTTTATTTCTCAATTCTTCTCGATAATTGAACTGCTAATTATGTTGATCTTTATTACTCGTACAAGGGCCTGTTTGTTTCAAAGGAGTACCTTTTCCTGAAAAATACTTTTATCCTTTTCGTTTGTTTGTTTTGAAGCAGTTTAAAGAATGAAAAAGGAGGCTGGAAAGTAGTTTTGTAGATAGAAGAAAATATTTTCCTCCATTTCTAGGGGAATGTTAGTCTCTGCTTAAAATGAGAGTTTGTGCTTGGAAAATGTTTAATATTTTCCATACAAACAAACAAAGGAAAATTATTCTACATTTGAGTTTTCCATCAAAACAAACCGGGCCTAAGAGTACAAGAATAAGGATGGAACAGATATGAACTAAGCAATTGTTTATCTACTGAAGGTGCAAGTGAATGAACTTATATTTTCGGTGTGATTGTAGGGTTAGGAGGATCTGGTACCAGTGAGCCTGAATACGAAGAATCATACAACATCATTATATTAGCAGAATATACTAGTATTCCATTTCCCTTGGCGGAGTTGCCGGATAAGGTACATTGTTGTACTCTTTTTTCAAGAAGGTTCTCCCTTTTCAGCTTAGTTTGTTAAAAGTTAGGCACTCTTGGTACAGTTTTTATATTGGAATATCTGGTTTTTAGTGCAATATAGTTGCACAATTTCGTAGTAGTATTTAAAGCAAGCTAGTAGGATAGTAAGATGTTGAAGCAGTCACTAATAGAGCTCAGACTTGGAAGGCTTCTTTGCTTTCGTACACAGGAAGACTTTGGTTAATTAGGAGTGTTCTAAGTAGTATGCAGAACTATTGGGATCACATTTTCCCTCTTGTCTAAAAAAATTATTAAGGATGTGGAGACTGTGTCTAGGAGATTCCTGTGGACTGGGTCTATTAAGGACTCTAAGAAGGCTTCTGCTGCTTGGGCTTCTTTGCAATTGCCAAAGAGTGCTCGGGGGTAGAACCTTATTAACATGGGGAACTGAAACATAGCAGCTTTGTTGAAGGTGTTATGAGCTATTTCTTTTAAGAGAGATAAGTTGTGGGTGCAGTGGGTCCATGCTTGTTGTATTAAGTTGTGGGTGCTTTGGCTTCTTTGCAATTGCTACTGTGCAAATCAGTAGCCTGACTTCCTGGTTATTAAGGAAGATCCTTGATACAAGAGAGCTGCTGGAGAATATTGGAGGATGGCAGGCTTGTACTGCATAATCGAAAGTTTTCTATGAAGAAAGCGTATCAGCTGCTGCAGGGTTCTCTCGACAAAGTCACTTGGAGGAGGCCTATTTGCAATAATAATGCCTCTCCAAAGAATAAATTTATTGTATGGTTGGCCATTCATAATAGGTTGGCTACTGCTGACCGTTTGAGAGTATGGGGGGTGAATTGTGAAACTAGATGCTGTTTTGTAGCAACGAACGGGAATCTGTCAATCATTTGTTCTTTAGCTGCTCATATTGTGTTATTATTTGGCAATATTTGTGTGGTAGGCTGGCTACAAGGCCCCTCTGGTGCTTTTCAGCAAGAATTTGTACTTGCCTGCAAGATGGCTAGGAGGAAGAATGTAAAGGCTAGGCTGTATGTCATGCTTTGCTGATAATTCTTAATCCTAGTTTTTTACTATGATTGTTAAGACTTTTTAGAGGATATATTATAGTAGCTGATTCCTACAGTGTGCCTGATTCTTCCTTTTGGAGTGATGAGGTATGAAGTTCATGTTCAACACTGGGTCTATAAAGCTTAAAAATCCGTGAGCTCAATTATGCTTATGAAAAAGTTTTGTATACTCTTAGATGTTCTGTGTTGGTTTCTCTATTAACAAGGAAAATTAAATGGCTATGCTGCATAATCAAAAGTTTTCTATCAAGAAAGCATATCCGCTGCTGCAGGGTTCTCTTGACAAAGTCACTTGGAGGAGGCTTATTTGCAATAATAATGCCTCTCCAAAGAGTACATTTATTGTATGGTTGGCCCTTCATAATAGGTTGCTACTGTTGACCGTTTGAGTTTTTTTTTTTTTTTTTTTTTTTGGGGGGGGGAATTGTGAAACTAGATGCTGTTTTTGTAGCAATGATTTGGAATCTGTCAATAGTTTGTTCTTTAGCTGCTCATATTCTGTTATTATTTGGCGAGATTTGGCCCCTCTGGTACTTTTCAGCAAGAAGTGGTGCTTACCCGCAAGATGGCTAGGAGGAAGAATGTAAAGGCTAGGCGGTATGTCATGCTTTTTACAGAAGCTCTATATGAAATTTGGAGACAGAGAAACAGCAAGATAGATCTTCAGCAGCAAAGCGATAGAGCCTAGGCAGGTTATCAAAGATGTGGTGTCTAAAGTAACTGTCAGATGTAATGACCAGGATAGGAGGTATTTAGTGAATTAGTGTTCTAATGTGCAGCCGTTCTTGTTAGTAGCAGGTTGCTGTTGGTTGTTTTGGTTTGTTCGTGCTGTTTTGTTTTCGTGTGCCATGTGATTAGCTTAAGTTGTAATCACATTACTTTTTGGTAATATATGTCCTTTTAATTGCCAAAAAAAGATGGTGAAACAATAATTTACACAACTTATTGCTTAATAATCTGTATAATACTTTCACATACTCAACTGGGAGATTTGTCTGATCTTTGCATAATGGTATACATTTCAGGTAACGAAGGCAGTTGATGCTGTTATATCGGCAGAGGGTGCTTCCTGGAAGAAGCAAGTAAGTGCTCATGCAGAGAATTTGAAACAGATTAAGGGCACTGTTGTTCCTCCATCTGGGTGGAGATGTGCCAAGTGTGATGAAACAGAAAATCTGTGGTTAAATCTATCAGATGGAATGATCCTCTGTGGTAGAAGAATATTGGGAGGAACTAGTAACAACCATTCTTCTGAGCATTACAGTGAGACAAAATACCCGCTTGTCGTGTATCTTGAAGCAGCAGGTAGTGTTCGCTATTGGATTGTCTCACACAACATCCTTTTCTATTTAATTTTTTTGTTTGCTGTGCTTATACTTTCTGTATATGTTATTAACACTAGGGGTGTAAGTGGATTGACCTGGACGTGAACTTTCTGAAATCCAAATCAAATCCAAAGTTTTTTGAATCTCGAAATCGAACCAAGTCCGATCCAAATATTTTTGAAATCAGTCAGGTCAAATCCGATAATTTTTTTTTAATCCGAATCCAATCAAATCCGATTATTATATTATTTTTTTCCACCGATTTAGATTCAATGATTCACAACTGAATTTGAAAAATTAAGCTCATTATATTCATTCCATAAAATAAGTCACATACATCTTTTATATTATATATATAAATATTAAATATATATACATTATATATATAAATATTAAATATATATTATATATAAAAATATTTTTGGGCCTGACTGACTTTATTGACTCAAAGGGGTGAGTCCAAATCCGTCCGAAAATATTTGGACTCGAAAATTTGAGTCCAAGTCCAAGTCGGGTCCAAAAAAATTTCGAGTCCAAACCCAAACAAGTTTGACTTGGACGGACGGCTGACTGACTTTCGCAGTCCGCTTACACCCCTAATTAACACTAATCCATTTTTTTTCATTTATTCGTATGGCAGATGTTTACTCGTATGAGGAGGGTGGATTTGTCATTGACCCATATCTTTTAACGCATTTGGAGACTTTTGGGATTGATTCTACTTTATTGCTTAAGGTATGGTCATTCTATATATGTGTTTTTGTAAACTGCAATTCGTTTCTCTAATTTTGTGACTTCGTATCTAACTGATGTTTCTTCAACATTTTATTTTTTGTTTCAGATTGCTTCTATCCCTGGCCCACAATTTCAAGAAGGTGAATCAAGCAAAAAGGTAAAAATTCATCATTTATGGGAATTAATCTTAGCACTTTTTAATGTAAATATATGCTTAGATTTTTTTTGGTCACGACTCACGAGTTAAGCATCAGGATCTATTTGCCACATGAAATCTGCTGGCTAAACATATATATTTGCTGCTTGAAAACGCGTAGTTGAAAGTGAACACCCTGGTACTCAACATCACATAGCACTAAACATAATCCTTGCAAGAAAGGATTCATTGTGGCTCAAAACCCTGCCAAGCTGTTGTGCAGTTAAAACTGAAAATAGAAGTCTTGAACAACAAATTTACAACTTGATAACCATAGTATTAACTCGCACAACTTTCCACTGCATCACTTACCTCCTTGCTATGCGCCCTAGAAAAGCTAACTTGTTGCTTAAGGTAATTTTTTTGCTAAAATCGTCAACTAAGCCCCTTCTTAGATGTCTGAAATTAAAGCTGGCCAACTTCCTCGCTATTCGCTTCAATGGTATCATTGGGAGTAAAATGATAAAACTAACAACCAAAATTATATTTCTTGACCTTTTTGACTGTACTCTTGAAATTGTATTGTCTTTGACAAGTATAGAAGGCTAGCAGCAGTATATTGTGTAGTATTCACGTTTGATGTACGACAGACAAGGAGTACCTCACAGAAGCAAAGTGCAAATCTGCTTGACAACCAGTGTTTATAGTATTTCCCTGTAATAGTCTTATCTTTTGTGAGGATGTATGTTACTGTCAAAATGAAACTTCAATACTGTAGCTGTAATACTCCGTATTTTGGGAGTTATGGTGCTATAAATAAGAAAATATAAAGTAAAAGTGAAAGTATTTTATAATATGGTTTAGATAGGCCTACAGTTATAATTTAGATATACAACCTACTTTCATACCTAATTATATTCGATTTTGTTAAATAATAAATCAGAATTCGATTTGGAAACAAATCCTAATAAACTAAGGTTTCTCATACTATAAATAAGAGAAGGAAGAGAAAAAAAAAAATTAGAAAACCCTATTCACTTTATCATCAGCCGTTTTTTTTTACCCCAAAATCTTTTCTCTCTCTCTCCTCTTTTCTTCTCCCTCCTCGTCACTTTCCTTTCCCTCTCTCCGGCGCTACCTTCTCCCCTGTGTTTGCGTCGACTACCATCGACGTGCGAGTGCGGCTCGAGGGTGTGTGCGAGGCTTCGCGTGTGTGTGGCTCGAGGGTGAGTCGTCGCTGCTGTTGTGCGAGCGAAGTGTGTGTGCTGGGCGAATCGAGGGTGTGTGCGAGGCAAGGCTTCGTGTGTGTGGCGAGGGTTGGTGCGTCGCTGTTGTGCGAGTCATCGTTGGATCGAGGGCCCTGTCGCGCGCGAGACTCGAGGGGTTCGAGGGTGCGTGCTGTGCGTGTGGTTGTGCGAGTTCTGTCGGAGATTCAGCAGGTTGGGTCGAGGGTCCTGTCGCGCGCGAGACTCGAGGGGTTCGAGGTCGTACACCAAAATTATCAAACCTCCCAAAAAAACTTTGGTAAGGGACCCAACAACAACAACACTCACCACAATAGCAAAAACCGCAACAATAACACCAACAACCGCAGACCTGAGCGTGTGTACAGGTGTAAGAAGTGCCCAAACAACCATCCTGGGCGAGATTGCGAGGGTAATAAGGTGGAGTGTCGTGAATGTGGAAAATTGGGGCATAGGGCGTATGAGTGCTACTCAAAGGATAAGGTTAACCCCAATGGTCAGAAGAAATGGAACTATGGAGACAAGCCTAGGAATGGGAATGGGAATGGGAATGGTGGAAGTGCATACAATGGGTCAGGAAACTCTAATTACTCTAAACCACCAACTAATGCAAATAACCAGGCACCATCTGGGAACCATCTAACCAACAACAATGATAATAAGGGCAAAGGGAAGCTGTATATGATGACAGCTAGTGAAGAAGAAGCTCGTAGAGATGTTGTCACTGGTATTTTCTCTATTAACTCAATTCCTGTTAAAGTATTGTTCGATTCTGGAGCATCTTTGTCTTTTATTGGCCATAAAACTGTTAGAACTCTAGCACTGGTTGAGTTCGAGTCAATTTCTATGCCTATAATTGTTCCGTCTGGGGATACTATTGATTGCTCTAAGAAATTCTTGAATGTCTCGCTGAAAATAGGGGAGGGCTTCTTTCCTTCCGATCTAATAGAGTTTAACTTATCGAACCTAGACGTCATTTTGGGGATGGACTGGCTTGGGAAGTACAGGGCTAAGATAGACTGTGATGCACAGAAAGTGGAACTGAGAGATCCTTCGGGGAAAAGGGTGTCATATAGGAGAATACCTCGAGAACCAGGGATTAAGGTAATCAATGCTTTGCAACTTAAGGGTTATATAGACAAAGGATGGCCTCTCTTTATGTGTTCTGTGAGAAGGGTTGAGGATGATCCATTGAAACCTGAGGATGTGCCTATCGTTAGCGAATTTCAGGATATTTTTCCTGAAGAAATACCTGGTATGCCGCCAAGGAGGGATGTAGAGTTCACTGTTGACTTAGTACCTGGAACTGGACCTATCTCAAAAGCCCCATACCGAATGGCTCCAGCAGAAATGAACGAGTTGAAGAACCAATTGGAAGAACTACTTTGGAGAAGGGGTACATTAGACCTAGTATGTCACCATGGGGAGCCCTTGTCTTATTTGTGAAAAAGAAGGATGGTAGTTTGAGGTTGTGTATAGACTACCGAGAGTTGAACAATGTCACTGTGAAAAACAAATATCCATTACCTAGGATAGATGACTTGTTTGACCAACTTCGGGGTGCGGGGATGTTCTCCAAAATAGATTTAAGGTCCGGTTACCATCGCTTGAGGATTGCCGACCAAGATATACCTAAAACGCCTTCGGACTAGGTATGGACATTATGAGTTTACTGTCATGCCTTTTGGATTAACCAATGCACCTGCTGTTTTTATGGACCTCATGAATAGGATTTTTCGACCCTATCTCGATAAATTCGTAGTCGTGTTCATAGACGATATATTGATCTATTCAAGGAGCAAGGAGGAACATGAGGAACATTTGAGGCTTATTTTACAGACACTTAGGGAGAACCAACTGTATGCGAAGTTTTCAAAGTGTGAGTTTTGGTTAGAAAAAGTGTCATTTTTGGGTCATTTCGTCTCTAAGGAGGGTGTGTCGGTAGATCCTGCAAAGATAAAAGCTGTGAGTGAATGGCCTACGCCAAAGAATGTCACGGATATAAGGAGTTTCTTGGGTTTAGCCGGTTATTATAGGAGATTTGTTAAAGACTTTTCGAAGATAGCAAAACCCATGACTAACTTAATGAAGAAAGATTGCAAGTTTAACTGGACTGACGATAGTGAGAAAGCCTTTCAAACACTCAAAGAGAGATTAACCTCAGCACCTGTTCTAGTTTTGCCTAACGGGGATGAGGGGTATGATGTCTATAGTGATGCGTCAAAGAATGGGTTGGGTTGTGTTCTTATGCAAAATAGGAAAGTTATAGCTTATGCGTCCCGTCAACTGAAACCTTATGAGGTTAATTACCCAACACATGACCTAGAGTTGGCCGCAATTGTCTTTGTCTTAAAAATCTGGAGACATTACCTTTACGGGGTGACTTGTCGAATTTTCACCGATCACAAAAGCCTCAAATACATTTTCACCCAGAAAGACCTTAATATGCGACAGCGTAGGTGGTTAGAGCTCATTAAGGACTATGACTTAGATATTCAATACCATGAGGGTAAAGCAAACGTTGTGGCTGATGCTTTGAGTCGTAAGTCTAGCCATAGCCTGAACACCTTGGTAGTTGCTGACAAACTTTGTGAAGAATTCTCTAAACTCCAGCTTGAAGTGGTTCATGAAGGGGAAGTGGAAAAGCTATTGAGTGCCCTAACCATCCAGCCCAACTTCCTAGATGAAATAAGAGAGGGTCAACCTGGGGATGTGAAACTTGAGCGGGTCAAAGCAAAACTTAAGGAGGGCAAAGCAGAAGGGTTTAGATTCCATGAGGATGGGAGTATACGCTACAAGGGTCGGTGGTGTGTACCGCAAAAATGTGAAGAGTTGAAGCAAAAGATAATGAGTGAAGGTCATAATACGAGTTATTCCGTCCACCCAGGGGGGGATAAGTTATATAAGGACCTCAAAAAGATGTTTTGGTGGCCTGGGATGAAGAGGGCAATAGCCGAGTTTGTTTCCAAATGTCTGACGTGTCAGAAGGTTAAGAGTGAACACAAGAGACCTCAAGGCAAAATCCAACCTCTTGACATTCCAACATGGAAGTGGGATTCGATATCCATGGACTTCGTCGTAGCCTTGCCTAGGAGTCGGGGAGGTAATAACACAATATGGGTGATAGTGGACCGATTGACCAAAACTGCAAGGTTCATACCCATGAAAGACACGTGGAGTATGGAAGCCCTAGCCAAAGCATATGTTAAACATGTCATTCGACTGCACGGAGTACCCACGAGTATAGTGTCTGATAGGGATTCGCGATTCCTTTCGAATTTCTGGAAAAAGGTACATGAAGCATTTGGTAGTGAGCTATTGATGAGTACCGCCTTTCACCCGGCTACGACGGCGGTCAAACGAAAAAGAACCATCCGAGACCTTGGAAGACATGTTAAGAGCTTGTGCCTTAGAATACCGGGGATCATGGGAAGACCATTTAGACCTCATAGAGTTCTCATACAACAACAATTATCATGCTAGTATCAAAATGGCTCCATTTGAAGCATTGTATGGGAGAAAGTGTCGAAGTCCTTTGTCTTTGGAACGATATTAGTGAGACGGTGGTGTTAGGTCCTGAAATGATTCAAGAGACTGTTGATCAAGTGCGAGTCATTCAAGAGAAGATTAGGGCTCCACAGGACAGGCAGAAGTCCTATGCGGATCAGAAGCGAAGGGAAGAGAACTATGAAGTTGGTGAAAAAGTGCTGCTTAAAGTGTCTCCAATGAAAGGAGTGATGCGATTTGGAAAGAAAGGGAAACTAAGCCCTAAGTTCATAGGACCATATGCGATTTTGGCGAGAGTAGGCAAAGTGGCTTATCGCTTAGATTTGCCAAACGAGTTAGAAAGGGTTCACAACGTGTTTCACGTATCCCAACTTCGGAAATACGTACCTGACGAGTCGCACGTCCTAGAACCTGAAAACGTCGAGTTAGACGAAACCTTGTCCTATGAGGAGAAACCCATCAAGATCCTAGACCAAAAGGTGCGTAGTACGAGAAATAAGGACGTCAAAATCGTGAAGGTGTTGTGGAGAAATCAGAATACTGAAGAAGCCACATGGGAAGCAGAGGATGCGATGCGTCTGAAGTACCCTGAGCTTTTTCAAGAGGTAGGCGAGTTACGAGGACGTAACTTTTCTTTTAAGGGGGGAAGAATGCGATAGAATTTCGCGCTTTCCCTAAAGTTTGCTTAAGTTTGTTATTTATGTGTATTATTGCTTATGTGACTTGCGAAAACTGGAAAACGCTTGTGAAATTTTGGGACTTAGAAGTGCAAAAGTTCGTTGTTAAGACTGGCTGCCTCAAAGTTTCGGGACGAAACTTCCTTTAAGGGGGGAAGCCTGTAATACTCCGTATTTTGGGAGTTATGGTGCTATAAATAAGAAAATATAAAGTAAAAGTGAAAGTATTTTATAATATAGTTTAGATAGGCCTACAGTTATAATTTAGATATACAACCTACTTTCATACCTAATTATATTCGGTTTTGTTAAATAATAAATCAGAATTCGATTTGGAAACAAATCCTAATAAACTAAGGTTTCTCATACTATAAATAAGAAAAGGAAGAGAAAAAAAAAATTAGAAAACCCTAATCACTTTATCATCAGCCGTTTTTTTTTTTTTACCCCAAAATCTTTTCTCTCTCTCTCCTCTTTTCTTCTCCCTCCTCGTCACTTTCCTTTCCCTTTCTCCGGCGCTACCTTCTCCCCTGTGTTTGCGTCGACTACCATCGACGTGGGAGTGCGGCTCGAGGGTGTGTGCGAGGCTTCGCGTGTGTGTGGCTCGAGGGTGAGTCGTCGCCGCTTGTTGTGCGAGTGAAGTGTGTGTCTGGCCGGGCGAATCGAGGGTGTGTGCGAGGCAAGGCTTCGTGTGTGTGGCGAGGTTGGTGCGTCGGCTGTTGTGCGAGTCATCGTTGGATCGAGGGCCCTGTCGCGCGCGAGACTCGAGGGGTTCGAGGGTGCGTGCTGTGCGTGTGGTTGTGCGAGTTCTGCCGGAGATTCAGCAGGTTGGGTCGAGGGTCCTGTCGCGCGCGAGACTCGAGGGGTTCGAGGTCGTACCGCGCAGTAGAAGTTCGTTGGCTCGCCGGTGTTTCAGTCGCCGCCAGTTGTGGTGGTCGTCGGTGGTCTCCGGTCCCAATTTCATAAGCGGAACGTTTTAATAGTCAGCAAAGATTCTTCGTTACAAGGTACGTATGCGTACTAATTCAGTTCGATATATTAGTATCATGTTTGGTTGTGATTGTCATATTTGAACCTAGAATCATGATAGGGAACTGTGGTTGATTATGATTGATGAGATTGTTTGGTAACATGAAATCAATTGGAAATCTGTATGTATTTCCTAGTTGTATGACTTGTGAGTTGGAATGAGTTATTATTGGTATGCGAAATGCTATCGTATCACAAGCATGAAATGAGGATTGGATTGAAGACATATGATTTATTGTTGTAACAAGGATGTTGCAAGAGATTGCTTTAATTAGAGAATTTTAGCAATGTACCTAAGAATTTAACGATTATGTGTTCGATGTTGTATGAATGAATATCATTAAGAAGGATATTTGGCGATAACTTGTAGTTGGACTCCCTACAAGTAATGAACAATGGGGGGAGTGTGGGACTTGTTCTACACTCCTACGCAGGCCTACTGTGACGATAGTAGTGTCCTTATAAATTTTGATAACTCAAGTAGGCGGAAGGTTCCGTACGATCTTGGGGGTATGCATACTAAGGTGATGGGTGTGGAACGGAACGAAACCGTATTTACATTCCATCTAATAGACCAAGTTGTCTATTAAGGATTAAGTAGCCCGTATGATTCTAGAAAGATGACGGTGCCCGTTCGATGCCAATTAAACTATAAAATTGAATTACAATATTCTTGTAGTATCATGCTAGGAATGATTATTATTATTATATTTATGTTTAATGTGTTATTTAACTGTTTATGTGCGTACTCAACATAGCTGATTGTTTGTTATTTGTGATGTTTGTTGACCTGTAACGAACCATTGATGCGATAATGGGGAGCAGACTAGGTGTGCTGGTGTTGCTGCATGATGTTGAGCATACGGGGAATAGATCTTAGTCTTGAAACTTTAAAGCGTTTTAATTAAGCATTATAAGACTATTATGATTTACTTAATTAGTTGTGGTTTGAATAAAAAGGGGTCCTTGGTGATTCCCGAGTTGTAGTTTAACGTAAACATTTTATTTCCGCTGCAATGTAGTTTTCTAAATAAGGAGTTGTTAACATTTGTTTTTTTTATGCCTTGCGTTTCACCGCGGCGGTAACACTCCCAAAGTTGATGCAAATTAGTTTAGATGTGTATGGATTTTGGGGGTGTTACAAAACTGGTCATCAGAGCCAAAAGTTCCTATTTTCAAAGATGTTTTCAAAAAAATTTTAAAATGGGTAGCATGGGATAAGAGCATATAGATTACTTTTGCGTGCATTAAATCGTAGGAATGATTTTATTTGTACTGCCTTTCTTGCCTTTACTTGTCTGATATGTTTATAGAAAGCATGCAAATACTGTCGAATGAATCAGATATCTGATTATATGAATTGTGGTGTGGTTTGCTTGATTGGATTGGTGAAAGGTTCTTTGAAATCTTTGAAATGTGAATAGAGTAGGAGGACGTACAAGGATAGATAGTGGTTAAAAGCACCAAAATTCGATAGTAAAATATTTTATTTCCTAAACTTTCGAATTAATATAATATTCCAAAGATGTGTCAAAAAGACTATTGAACAAAAAAAAAAAACATTATTTCGAATATTTTAAGAAAGAATCATATAAATTGTTATAAATATTTTGAACTTGGAGTTCTAAAAATTGCAAATAATCATTTTACCTCTTATATATATTTATATATAATGTGTGCTTAAAAACCTTAAATTCACAAAACTTAGACTATTTTCCTTATTTAAATTCGCAGATGGTTTACGACATAGGTCCTAAGGAATACCTAATGAAGCACCGAATAGCGGAAGATTGGGACATCTGGGCCCATAAGATGAAAGCTGCTATGGAGTATAGGACCTTACAGGGAGATACTAGGCTTAGGACTGAAATGGAGAAAATATACTTTATGCTGCAGTACGTTCCTAAGGAGGAACCCTACCTTTTCATACACCATAGATATGGGGATATATGGTCGGCAAGTGGAGCTTTTAATGCAACCAAACACACTTATTGGAACCAATACCTTCCTACTGTTGGACATTTCATTACTGATCTAAAATACTGTGAAAATGAATGGAGAATTCGTGAGAAAAGAAGTTGGGAGCCTTCTACCTCATCACCTCTAGATAGAGGAACCTATCATGTGGGGGAAAGCTCGGGAATTAATGTAAATTCTGAAAACCCTAGAGTTAAATCTGAGCCGCACGCGTCCTTTAGAGCTGCAAAAAGAGCTAGGTACCAGACTTTTGAGGATGAGTTCATACCCGAGGACTACCACATAGCGTCAAACCTCAGAACTGTTACCTACGTTTCCGATGATGAGGGGAATAATAGGACATTCATCGCAGTGATTGAGGAAGATAATGCTGAACCTATACTTGACTTGGAAAATGAGGAAGAGGGGAATCCTAATGAGAATGAGCCTGCTGAAGGGGATCCGATTGAGGAAAATGACCAAGAAGCAGAAGAAGAACCCATAGAAGAAGAACCTCTGGAGGAAGAACCTCTGGAGGAAGATGAACCTATAGAGGATGACGAGTCTTCTGAGGACGAAGCTGATATGGAAGAAGGAATAGAAAATCCTAATTCAGATGATGAAGCTCACCATTACAGTCCCTAGTTTCTTTTGATTATATAATTAGGATTAGAATATTATTTTATTCGTTTATTTCAGTTTTAATACGGCTTGCATGCCAAGTAGCAAATTAGTATTCTTTTATTCATTTATTTATTCATATTATGTTTTCCTTGGAAACAATAAATTTTACCCTTTCCAATAATAATACAACAGTTTTATTCTTTTATTTGATGTAACATCTTATTTGAGATGTTTATATTGCAAGTCAATAGAGACTTAATGATTGCTCGCAATAAAAACGTGTTATATAAACATGACAATGTATAGTAGTTAAATAAATCAACGACTATGTGCATGTCGCCGAAAACGTAGCCTTGTGTCATTTTTCGCCGCAGAATGGTTCGTCAAGGCGGCACGCCCGATACCTCTCCCGAATGTCGAGCAATCGATTCGTGACCTAGTGCGAGATCACAACTAACCTAGCCCAAGGACATCACCGGATGGGGACTTGTCCGAAAAGGTTGCCCGTAGGAACCCACCAGTACTGAATGGGAAAGGGGGGCCTGAAGAATTGGAAAACTGGGTTGGGGAGTTCGATAAGCTGTTCTTTACCCTCTCCTGTCCAGATGACAAGACTGTGCCCTTAGCAAGCTATTACCTGCAGGGGGATGCCCATTTTTGGTGGACCCAAGCTAAGGATAACCTCCTCAAACAACCTGACTTTGGGTGGGAAACCTTCAAAAAAGCCCTGAGGGATAAGTATTACCCTCAGGAAGGTAATAGAGTAAGGGGCCCTTTTCTATCTTGTAGCTCCTGCAGCTACTGTTGCTATCTTCCCCGTTCTATTACCTTCGGTATACCTCAAGAAGCAGAAAGCCCAAGAGTTTATGATGCTAGAACAAGGGAACCTGTCTGTTGAGGAGTATTATCGCAAGTTCATTGAGCTGATGAGATTTGCTCCTGAAATTGCCCCTACTGAGGAAGCTAAGGCCTCGCGTTTTGAATTAGGGCTCACCCTTGACCTACAAGGGAGACTGGGGGGAGATACTTTCGCCTCGTTGGACCATGTCTTTGGCAAAGCTGCCCACTTATATGCCATAAGGAAACGAGAGGAAGGGGGTAAACAAGGTGAGAAGCGAAAGGAGAATCCAAACCCCGAGGTTCAAAGGTTTGAAAAGAAACACCATGGGAACCAAAATTATCAAACCTCCCAAAGAAACTTTGGTAAGGGACCCAACAACAACAACACTCACCACAATAGCAAAAACCGCAACAATAACACCAACAACCGCAGACCTGAGCGTGTGTACAGGTGTAAGAAGTGCCCAAACAACCATCCTGGGCGAGATTGCGAGGGTAATAAGGTGGAGTGTCGTGAATGTGGAAAATTGGGGCATAGGGCGTATGAGTGCTACTCAAAGGAAAAGGTTAACCCCAATGGTCAGAAGAAATGGAACTATGGAGACAAGCCTAGGAATGGGAATGGGAATGGGAATGGTGGAAGTGCATACAATGGGTCAGGAAACTCTAATTACTCTAAACCACCAACTAATGCAAATAACCAGGCACCATCTGGGAACCATCTAACCAACAACAATGATAATAAGGGCAAAGGGAAGCTGTATATGATGACAGCTAGTGAAGAAGAAGCTCGTAGAGATGTTGTCACTGGTATTTTCTCTATTAACTCAATTCCCGTTAAAGTATTGTTCGATTCCCGGAGCATCTTTGTCTTTTATTGGCCATAAAACCGTTAGAACTCTAGCACCGGTTGAGTTCGAGTCAATTTCTATGCCTATAATTGTTCCGTGCGGGGATACTATTGATTGCTCTAAGAAATTCTTGAATGTCTCGCCGAAAATAGGGGAGGGCTTCTTTCCTTCCGATCTAATAGAGTTTAACTTATCGAACCTAGACGTCATTTTGGGGATGGACCGGCTTGGGAAGTACAGTGGCTAAGATAGACTCGTGGATGCACGAAAAGTGGAACCGAGAGATCCTTCGGGGAAAAGGGTGTCATATAGGAGAATACCTCGAGAACCAGGGATTAAGGTAATCAATGCTTTGCAACTTAAGGGTTATATAGACAAAGGATGGCCTCTCTTTATGTGTTCTGTGAGAAGGGTTGAGGATGATCCATTGAAACCTGAGGATGTGCCTATCGTTAGCGAATTTCAGGATATTTTTCCTGAAGAAATACCTGGTATGCCGCCAAGGAGGGATGTAGAGTTCACTGTTGACTTAGTACCTGGAACTGGACCTATCTCAAAAGCCCCATACCGAATGGCTCCAGCAGAAATGAACGAGTTGAAGAACCAATTGGAAGAACTACCGGAGAAGGGGTACATTAGACCTAGTATGTCACCATTGGGAGCCCCTTGTCTTATTTGTGAAAAAGAAAGATGGTAGTTTGAGGTTGTGTATAGACTACCGAGAGTTGAACAATGTCACTGTGAAAAACAAATATCCATACCTAGGATAGATGACTTGTTTGACCAACTTCAGGGTGCAGGGATGTTCTCCAAAATAGATTTAAGGTCTGGTTACCATCAGTTGAGGATTGCTGACCAAGATATACCTAAAACTGCCTTCAGGACTAGGTATGGACATTATGAGTTTATCGTCATGCCTTTTGGATTAACCAATGCACCTCGCTGTTTTTATGGACCTCATGAATAGGATTTTTCGACCCTATCTCGATAAATTCGTAGTCGTGTTCATAGACGATATATTGATCTATTCAAGGAGCAAGGAGGAACATGAGGAACATTTGAGGCTTATTTTACGTACACTTAGGGGAGAACCAACCGTATGCGAAGTTTTCAAAGTGTGAGTTTTGGTTAGAAAAAGTGTCATTTTTGGGTCATTTCGTCTCTAAGGAGGGTGTGTCGGTAGATCCCGCAAAGATAAAAGCTGTGAGTGAATGGCCTACGCCAAAGAATGTCACGGATATAAGGAGTTTCTTGGGTTTAGCCTAGGTTATTATAGGAGATTTGTTAAAGACTTTTCGAAGATAGCAAAACCCATGACTAACTTAATGAAGAAAGATTGCAAGTTTAACTGGACTCGACGATAGTGAGAAAGCCTTTCAAACACTCAAAGAGAGATTAACCTCAAGACTGTTTCTAGTTTTGCCCTAACGGGGATGAGGGGTATGATGTCTATAGTGATGCGTCAAAGAATGGGTTGGGTTGTGTTCTTATGCAAAATAGGAAAGTTATAGCTTATGCGTCCCGTCAACCGAAACCTTATGAGGTTAATTACCCAACACATGACCTAGAGTTGGCCGCAATTGTCTTTGTCTTAAAAATGCGGAGACATTACCTTTACGGGGTGACTTGTCGAATTTTCACCGATCACAAAAAGCCTCAAATACATTTTCACCCGTAAAGACCTTAATATGCGACAACGTAGGTGGTTAGAGCTCATTAAGGACTATGACTTAGATATTCAATACCATGAGGGTAAAGCAAACGTTGTGGGCCGATGCTTTGAGTCGTAAGTCTAGCCATAGCCTCGAACACCTTGGTAGTTGCACGACAAACTTTGTGAAGAATTCTCTAAACTCCAAGCTTGAAGTGGTTCATGAAGGGAAGTGGAAAAGCTATTGAGTGCCCTAACCATCCAGCCCAACTTCCTAGATGAAATAAGAGAGGGTCAACCCTGGGGATGTGAAACTTGAGCGGGTCAAAGCAAAACTTAAGGAGGGCAAAGCAGAAGGGTTTAGATTCCATGAGGATGGGAGTATACGCTACAAGGGTCGGTGGTGTGTACCGCAAAAATGTGAAGAGTTGAAGCAAAAGATAATGAGTGAAGGTCATAATACGAGTTATTCCGTCCACCCGTGGGGGATAAGTTATATAAGGACCTCAAAAAGATGTTTTGGTGGCTCGGATGAAGAGGGCAATAGCCGAGTTTGTTTCCAAATGTCCGACGTGTCGAAGGTTAAGAGTGAACACAAGAGACCTCAAGGCAAAATCCAACCTCTTGACATTCCAACATGGAAGTGGGATTCGATATCCATGGACTTCGTCGTAGCCTTACCTAGGAGTCGGGAGGTAATAACACAATATGGGTGATAGTGGACCGATTGACCAAAACCGCAAGGTTCATACCCATGAAAGACATGTGGAGTATGGAAGCCCTAGCCAAAGCATATGTTAAACATGTCATTCGACTGCACGGAGTACCCACGAGTATAGTGTCTGATAGGGATTCGCGATTCCTTTCGAATTTCTGGAAAAAGGTACATGAAGCATTTGGTAGTGAGCTATTGATGAGTACCGCCTTTCACCCAGCTACAGACGGTCAAACAGAAAGAACCATCCAGACCTTGGAAGACATGTTAAGAGCTTGTGCCTTAGAATACCAGGGATCATGGGAAGACCATTTAGACCTCATAGAGTTCTCATACAACAACAGTTATCATGCTAGTATCAAAATGGCTCCATTTGAAGCATTGTATGGGAGAAAGTGTCGAAGTCCTTTGTGCTGGAACGATATTAGTGAGACGGTGGTGTTAGGTCCTGAAATGATTCAAGAGACTGTTGATCAAGTGCGAGTCATTCAAGAGAAGATTAGGGCTCCACAGGACAGGCAGAAGTCCTATGCGGATCAGAAGCGAAGGGAAGAGAACTATGAAGTTGGTGAAAAGTGCTTTAAAGTGTCTCCAATGAAAGGAGTGATGCGATTTGGAAAGAAAGGGAAACTAAGCCCTAAGTTCATAGGACCATATGCGATTTTGGCGAGAGTAGGCAAAGTGGCTTATCGCTTAGATTTGCCAAACGAGTTAGAAAGGGTTCACAACGTGTTTCACGTATCCCAACTTCGGAAATACGTACCTGACGAGTCGCACGTCCTAGAACCTGAAAACGTCGAGTTAGACGAAACCTTGTCCTATGAGGAGAAACCCATCAAGATCCTAGACCAAAAGGTGCGTAGTACGAGAAATAAGGACGTCAAAATCGTGAAGGTGTTGTGGAGAAATCGGAATCGAAGAAGCCACATGGGAAGCGAGAGGATGCGATGCGTCCGAAGTACCCCCGAGCTTTTTCAAGAGGTAGGCGAGTTACGAGGACGTAACTTTTCTTTTTAAGGGGGAAGAATGCGATAGAATTTCGCGCTTTCCCTAAAGTTTGCTTAAGTTTGTTATTTATGTGTATTATTGCTTATGTGACTTGCGAAAACTGGAAAACGCTTGTGAAATTTTGGGACTTAGAAGTGCAAAAGTTCGTTGTTAAGACTGGCTGCCTCAAAGTTTCGGGACGAAACTTCCTTTAAGGGGGGAAGCCTGTAATACTCCGTATTTTGGGAGTTATGGTGCTATAAATAAGAAAATATAAAGTAAAAGTGAAAGTATTTTATAATATAGTTTAGATAGGCCTACAGTTATAATTTAGATATACAACCTACTTTCATACCTAATTATATTCGGTTTTGTTAAATAATAAATCAGAATTCGATTTGGAAACAAATCCTAATAAACTAAGGTTTCTCATACTATAAATAAGAAAAGGAAGAGAAAAAAAAAAAAATTAGAAAACCCTAATCACTTTATCATCAGCCGTTTTTTTTTTTTACCCCAAAATCTTTTCTCTCTCTCTCCTCTTTTCTTCTCCCTCCTCGTCACTTTCCTTTCCCTCTCTCCGGCGCTACCTTCTCCCCTGTGTTTGCGTCGACTACCATCGACGTGGGAGTGCGGCTCGAGGGTGTGTGCGAGGCTTCGCGTGTGTGTGGCTCGAGGGTGAGTCGTCGCTGCTGTTGTGCGAGTGAAGTGTGTGTGCTGGGCGAATCGAGGGTGTGTGCGAGGCAAGGCTTCGTGTGTGTGGCGAGGGTTGGTGCGTCGTCGTTGTGCGAGTCATCGTTGGATCGAGGGCCTGTCGCGCGCGAGACTCGAGGGGGTTCGAGGGTGCGTGGCCGTGCGTGTGGTTGTGCGAGTTCCGCCGAGATTCAACGGGTTGGGTCGAGGGTCCCTCGCGCGCGAGACTCGAGGGGTTCGAGGTCGTGCTGCGCAAGAAGTTCGTTGGCTCGCCGTGTTTCCGCGCCGCCGCTTGTGGTGGTCGTCGGTGGTCTCCGGTCCCAATTTCATAAGCGGAACGTTTTAATAGTCAGCAAAGATTCTTCGTTACAAGGTACGTATGCGTACTAATTCAGTTCGATATATTAGTATCATGTTAGGTTGTGATTGTCATATTGGAACCTAGAATCATGATAGGGAACTGTGGTTGATTATGATTGATGAGATTGTTTGGTAACATGAAATCAATTGGAAATCTGTATGTATTTCCTAGTTGTATGACTTGTGAGTTGGAATGAGTTATTATTGGTATGCGAAATGCTATCGTATCACAAGCATGAAATGAGGATTGGATTGAAGACATATGATTTATTGTTGTAACAAGGATGTTGCAAGAGATTGCTTTAATTAGAGAATTTTAGCAATGTACCTAAGAATTTAACGATTATGTGTTCGATGTTGTATGAATGAATATCATTAAGAAGGATATTTGGCGATAACTTGTAGTTGGACTCCCTACAAGTAATGAACAATGGGGGGAGTGTGGGACTTGTTCTACACTCCTACGCAGGCCTACTGTGACGATAGTAGTGTCCTTATAAATTTTGATAACTCAAGTAGGCGGAAGGTTCCGTACGATCTTGGGGGTATGCATACTAAGGTGATGGGTGTGGAACGGAATGAAATCGTATTTACATTCCATCTAATAGACCAAGTTGTCTATTAAGGATTAAGTAGCCCGTATGATTCTAGAAAGATGACGGTGCCCGTTCGATGCCAATTAAACTATAAAATTGAATTACAATATTCTTGTAGTATCATGCTAGGAATGATTATTATTATTATATTTATTTTTAATGTGTTATTTAACTGTTTATGTGCGTACTCAGCATAGCTGATTGTTTGTTATTTGTGATGTTTGTTGACCTGTAACGAACCATTGATGCGACAATGGGGAGCAGACTAGGTGTGCTGGTGTTGCTGCATGATGTTGAGCATACGGGGAATAGATCTTAGTCTTGAAACTTTAAAGCGTTTTAATTAAGCATTATAAGACTATTATGATTTACTTAATTAGTTGTGGTTTGAATAAAAAGGGGTCCTTGGTGATTCCCGAGTTGTAGTTTAACGTAAACATTTTATTTCCGCTGCAATGTAGTTTTCTAAATAAGGAGTTGTTAACATTTGTTTTTTTTATGCCTTGCGTTTCACCGCGGCGGTAACACTCCCAAAGTTGATGCAAATTAGTTTAGATGTGTATGGATTTTGGGGGTGTTACAGTAGCTGCTAGAATAGCACAAATTGTAGCTCTAAGGTGCCCAAAGGCGTGAAGTGTGACAAGATAGGACATTTTGATGATCAAAATAAATCAAGATGGTCAAGAGTCAAGGCGAACAAAGGCGTCTAGGGTCCTAGAGCGTAGGTGCAAAGCAGAGGTGTGAGGTGCGCAACTGAGGTGCCTGTTATTTTAGTTTAGGAATTATGGTGGGACACAACCGGTTGTATAATTTCACTAATATAGAAGACCTATATAAATAGGATAAAATATGAAGTATGTTTTAACAGAAAAAGTAACATTAGAATGTAAAGAATATAAATTTGATGAATGCCTTTGCCTTCTTATGACTTTGTCCCATCCCCATCCCCGCCCCACCACCCATTGTGGGGGAAAATTCCAGACCCATCCCTGCCCCACCAAGTACGTATTTAAACCCATCCCCGCCCCACCACCCGCATGGGTACCTGCACCCGCGTCGTACCCACTTCATCCCCGCCCCACTGCCCGCATGAGTACCCGCATCCGCTTATACCCGTGTCATACCCACAAATTTATATTTTACAAGATAAAATTATTAATAATATAAGTATACAAATAGAATTTTAATAATAAATATGCGGGGCGGGCGGGGGTGGGGCGGGGCGGGTGGGGATAGGGCGGGGAGGACGGGGATGGGGCGGGTATAGCATAAAATCCACACCCGCTCCACCACCCATTGTGGGTATGATTTTAATCCTCATCCCCGCCCCATCCCCGCCAAACCTAGACCCATCCCCGCCCCACTTGGGCGGGGATGGGGCGGGTCTCTTACTTGACCCGCCCCACTGCCATCCCTAACTTCAATTCAAAAGTGGGGTAGATTATCAAAATTCATGGAGGAAAAGAGAGAGAATGATTCCTAGCCAGCTAGTAACTGTCCCGTACCAAACTATCCATGAAAAAACTACAATACTAAATCACGAAAAAGAGGGATGTAGGTACTACAAATGGAAGGTTGGACACAGCCTATGGTAATGAGGCTAGAAATATTTTTGCAGAATGGGTGATCATGACCTTTCTCATATGGTGTTTGGCCATGCAATTTTTCTGTTTTGTTCTCACAATTTACATTCAATTAGGAATGGAAGGTAGAGGATGGCAAAGTACTGCACGGATTACGGAACATGAGCAGGTGTATGGAAAATGATTTTGTTTTTCCAGGCATCATAAAATTTCAAATGCTAAGGAAAACACAATACGGAGGGTTTGTTTCATTATGTATATGATTAAAGACGTAGTTGAGAGTCTACGGGCACGTTCAAATGGTGTAGGAATTACGAAAAGCAACAAATGAAGAGGTACAATTGAATTCTTGAAGCTGACTGGTTAGAGAAGATAAATTCATTAGGCCTCTCATTCGAGGAACATTTGGAAAGAAATTGTAGAACAGTTGATATGGAGAAATGGGAAAGGAATGAGGTCCAAAGACTTCTGTTTGAACTTCAGAATGTTCAAGTTATTGAAATCTCGAAGAAATGTTAAGCAAGGCCATATGTGCTTGCTCTCTAATGAGGAAATAGGAGCTGTTGTGTTTGCTATGGATGGAGATTCTCCTAGATATTTCAAGAGAATTGAGATGTTCAAGAGGCAGAAAATGTGGAGATTGTCTCAATCCGAAAAGTATCTTGAGTATTAGTCTCTACTTTATTATTTTGAGGAAATTATAGCCATACCCGAGCTAAATATGCTAGGATTTTGGGTACTGTCGTACTGTTGTATGAAGTATATATTTATCTAATTTCTACTCTGTTTTGTGATGGTAAAAGGAAAAAAAATTGAATCTTGGCAAGGGACAATTCTACTTATAGTTACTAAGGGACAATTCTATTGTTTCCTAAAATGCACAAGCTGGTAATTAACATATGGAGTACTTTGTTGGATCAACGTTAACATTCTACTTTGCTGGATAGTTGCTTTCATTTTTTTAACCAACAAAGACAGAGAAAATAGCCTAAGAACCTTTAATTTCTTATAATCACTTTCATCTTTCATTTTTGACAGGGTGATGTTCTGACTTGTTCGTTGAACAAGTCGGCTTCAGACTGTTACCATTTTGGGGACTATATGCGTGATTCCTCCCAAAGGTATGTATCCCCTTTTTGTTGATTACTCTTAGTTATTCTGTATGAGTATGTTAATTACATTGTATGAGTATGTTACAGGAGGTTTAGGAGTGTTTTTTTTTTGACAGTAAAGTAGCATATTCTCATTCAATCAAAGTTTGATCATTGATTACATATTGCCTGAAAGAATCAGGAACCTCCTCAATCCACCCTCTTAGCTCATCATATTGGCAGCTAAGATGAGCAAGATTGTGGGCCACTTGGTTCCCTTTCCTACACACATGCGAAGATGAAATACAACACTCCTTTCCTATTTCAATAATATCATTGACAAGGTTCCCAAAGCTAGAGTTCTCCTGTTTGCCTTCTTGTAAGTGATTAATGAGCTTGAGATTATCACTCTCCAAACATACAGCACGCAAACCTGCTTCCAGCGCAATTGACAATGCAGGGCGAGCTGCGTAAGCTTCGGCTACTTCAACAGAGACGCTCCCTTCAATTCGCAAACATGTAGCAGCCATGACATCCCCTTCAGCATCTCGCATAACTCCTCCTAGGCCCACTTTCCCATCTTTAAACAACGCTGCATCAGAATTGATTTTAAAGATCCCGTCCACCGGTTTCTCCCATACGTCTTTCTTCACTCTACCGGATTGCAAGGGACCTTTGGAGCGTTTCAAAATGTCACGGAGTTCACCCACTAGCCTCACAGCTCTGCCAATTGTTTCTTCCACCAACACCTTCTTGGATTCAAAAACCCAGGCATTTCTCCTTAGCCACACACCCCATATTAAGCTCCAAAAAACATCCCACCATTCATCATGTTGTATAGTCTTCTCAAGTGATAACACCCACTCCAAGAAAGAGTTTGGTGTTGTGTTATTAATCTGCACACGCAAGGGAGACACATACCATAACAGCTTCACTTCTGGGCATCTCATAAGAGCATGAGAAATTGTCTCATCTTCTTCCTCACACATGGGACAAATTGTTTCAACCTCCATACCTCTTTTGCGCAAACTAACCTTGACAGGTTTACCACCATGGATAGCTTTCCAACCGAAAGTTTTGCTTTTTCGAGGGAATGCTTGCGTGCTAAAGTCATTTCCAAACTCCTTTGACCATAGATACCGATGTAGTCGCCTTATCTTTCTTCCTTGCTCCAAGTTCAATGTAGTAGGCGTTTCTCACAGCAAATTCTCCATGCTTTGTAACATGCCACGCCCATCTGTCTTCGCATTGTCGCATTGGAATCGGAATTTTCATTATTTATCAATTTCCCAATCTGAAAACCATTTCCCCATTTCCTCCTTGTTCCATCTGCCATCAACAATCAAATCCTTCACCCAAGTAGGAGCATCCATAGGCTGCACTCCTGACTTAAGCACACGAAATTGGGGCATCGTGGGAACCCAAGGGTCGTCCCAGATTGCCACTTTTGAGCCATCACCAACCACTTTCTTCAAACCCTTTGCAAGGAGTTCACGAGAGGATATAATTGATTTCCGAGTGTAGCTAGCAATAGGACTTACCTTTGCTTCCATGAAAGTCGTCTTTGGAAAATATATATTTTTCAGACTTTTGCAACAAGAGACTTCGGGAAAAAGTTGAGGTTTCGCATCCCCAGGCCACCAATTCTCTTCGTCTCATAAAGCTTGTCCCACGCTACCCATGCAAGTTTTCTCTCATCTTTCTGCCGCCCCCAAAAAAAGTTCCGGCATAGATTTTCAAGTTCGTTCAGTATACTTGTAAGGAATGATGAAGCATTGCATAAGTGGGAATGGCCTGCTGAATAGATTTAATAAGAGTTTCCCTACCCGCTTGAGATAAGTACACCTCCTTCCACCCTTTCAGCTTTTTTAGGTCACGTTGCTTAATACATTGAAATACTCTTTTCTTAGATCCCCCAATGAAGGTTGGGAGGCCAAGATATTTGTCGTGTTCTTCAACTGCCTTAAAAGATAACTTCATCTGAAACATAGATGCTTTTCAAGATCAATATTTCGGCTAAACGACACTTCCGATTTCTCCATATTCAGTTTCTGCCCGAAGCAGCTTCATAAGTTGAAAGAATTTCAAGCACCCTATCCACTTCTTCCTCATTAGCCCGAGTAAATAGCAAACTATCATCTGCAAAAAAAACAAATGAGATATTGCATCCACCTTTTTTCCAATCTTAAGCCCATGAATTTCTTTTTTTGCTTCAGCATCACAGAGAAGAGTTGATAACCCCTCTGCACATATAATGAAAAGTAATGGTGACAATGGATCTCCCTTTCTTAGGCCCCGGGAAGGAAGAAAAGAGCAAGTTGGTTGCCCATTCACAAGAATAGACAATGACGGGGACTTGACACCACACATAATCAACTGCACAAATATGCTTAGGGAAACCCAGTTTTATCATCATTTGCTCCAAGAAACACCACTCTACTCTATCGTAAGCCTTGCTCATATCCAGTTTTAGACCAAGAAACCCTTCCTTCCCCTTCTTCTTTTTTCTCAAATAATGGAAACATTCATAGGCCACTAAAATGTTGTCTGTTATTAGACGCCAAGCATAAAACCACTTTGAGATTCATGAATGATATCAGGTAGTACAATTTTTAATCTGTTTGCAAGTACTTTTGCAGCAATTTTATCAAGTACATTACACATACTAATAGGCCTAAAATCAACAGGAGACTCACAAATTTTCTTTTTGGGAATTAAAGCAATGTAAGTCTGATTTAGTTCACTTATGTCACTACCCTTGTTCAGAATATCAAGAATTTTCTCCTCAACATCATTGCCTACAGTACTCCAAAATTTTTGATAAAAGAGAGCACACATACTGTCAGCTCCGGAGCTTTGGTGGGGTGCATTTACTTCAAAGCAACTCTAGTCTCCTCCCTCCGAAAAGGTTCGTCCAACATTTGCTGCATGGGGGCCGAGAGCTTTTGTTGAACTTTGTCGAGCACATGTAACATCTCAACTTCATTATTTGCCCAAAATAACTCATCTCCGCAATTTCCCCCTCATCATCATATGCAATGCTTGCTGCATCTTTGATATTCACAATAGTATTCCGGGTTTGCCTTTGCTTTGCTTTGGCATGAAAGAAACTAGTGTTTTTATCACCATGTTGCAATCAGTCTTGCCTGCCCCGTTGTCTCCAATATAACTATTCCTTTGCTTCAAGTTCATCCATTCTCCCATCAAGAGCTCGCATTTGAGCCAGATTCTCCTCATTCGGCTCTTCCTCCATAAGCTTGCTCATTTGAAGCTTACACTCCCTCATTTCTTTCGCAAAGGCACCAAATTTCACCTTGCTCCAATCTTGAATATTACGAGCAACTTTAGAAAAAATTCCTCTAATATCCGCCCCTTTCCTGCCAGGAATCCGCAATTATAGTTTCACAAGCTTCCTTGCGAGTCCACATCTCTTTGAACCTGAAGAGTTTTCTCTTGCGTCACGCACTTTGGGTGGTCAAGTGAGACTTGATAGTTAACACAATCGGTAAATGATCCGATTTTCTTTTCTCCAAATGTGTTACAAACGAACTCCCATACATGTCTTTCCAAGCTTGGTTTGCACAAAATCTATCAAGACGCTCTTGTAAATTTTTCTCCCCTTTTTGGTTGTTTGTCCATGTATAAGGGTGACCATTGAAGAATAAATCCTCAGCCTACAATGGTCCAAATCATTCCGGAACATCATTGCGTGATTATAGTTGAAATCTCTCCCTCCTTGCTTTTCATTTGACCATAGCATCAAATTGAAATCGCCTCCACATAACCAAGGCAAGTGATTACGATCATGAAGCTGCTTCAATAATGCTCCTGGTAACTCCTTTCTCTCATTTTCCGGGTACCCTTATAGGCCAGTAAAGCGCCATTCTTCTCCTCTCTCATCTTTAATTGTTGCATCAATGTGGTTCATGGTAAAAGAAATAATTGTTACCTCCCATTCCTCTTTCCACATTAACGCCAACCCCCCTCTACGGCCTCTCCCCACTCCTCCACAATCAACCACCATCATGTTTTTAAATCGCAACTTTTGTCTCACTTTCTCCATCTTACCATGTCTCAACTTGGTTTCTTGTAAAAACATAAGTTGGGGATGCTTATTAGACTACCAGGATGCTTCCCAAACCCCGACAGTTCCAAGAGAGAATGTAATTCGTTGACCACCGAGAGCCGAAGAAGTGGGGCCCGCCACTGTAACATCTGCGTTCTCTACTCTCACTCCCTCCTCCAAGCTTTGAACCAGGGAAAAAAAAGCGGTCGTGGTCGCATTCGCGAGAACGGTCGCGTTGTCGCGGGAACGACTTGTAACGGAGAAATAGAACGTTTTGCGGCCGACGCGACGTGAATTTTTTTTTAAATATTCACATAAATATGTTCTAAACTTATTTGCATTGTTTTAGTTTATGAAGCATTATTACAACATAATATAATCAAATCTATCAGAATATCATGTTTCATTAGCTATATAATTAAATCGTAAAATATTTTTGGCCAATATTTGAAAAGAACGGATGGAACGGGGATAAAAGCGTTCTAACGCGGCGAGTTCGCGTTACGGAACGGACAACACGGCGAGAAGTAAGTGATTTTTATTATGGCGTTCCGTAACGGGATTTCGCGGAACGACAAATCCAAAATCCGTTACAGAACGGCCGTTTTGTAACAGAACTATTAGCTACTATATTAGATAAGGAGTGAATCTGTACATTACTATATGCTAGTAAGCACTTTCTTAGGGTTAGGGTATGAAGGGGAAGCACATAACTAATAGGGTTCAGGCTTATACGATGAATCTTCTCCCCCGAAGCCCCTATCGCCCGCCTGGAACTCCTTACTTCACTCTTTCACTAGAGGCCTAAAAGAAAGCCTTCTTTTCTAAACTTGTGTTAGGCCTACCTATATCAAACAACTTTCATTGGCTGGCCTTTTTAGAAAATAGAAATTGCCTTCTATAAAGTGGATTCACTTAGATAACTGTATAAAGAAGACATAAAATGCTGGCTAGATAACTAAGGAAAGGAATCGATGTCCTTGTTTCTACCCTTCCCTGACTCGACGACATCAAACACATAGTTCTTATCCAACAACGAAAACTGGCTAGCTAACGATTAGAGGAAAACAACAAAAGGAACTACCGCTAACAGCGACAACTAACTTGCTTCAAAACTTTTCTGCTCGTTCCTTCCTGACGAGCTTGAGGACAAGGGTGCAGTTGAGTTGGTACAAATGGGTGGATGTCACTTGCTCTATAATCTTCCTTCTTTTTTGTTCTTCCTTAGCATATACTAAGCTCTTCAAACCTTTGTTTTCTACGCTACGATCTTGCTTCTCTTATGGGTTTTGACTTACTTTCTTCTTAGGAAAGAAGGAGGAAGACCATTGATCTTATAATACGTTACCGGTGTACTTACTTCAACACAAGAAGCATGGGCCTCTTCGATAGAAGCACTTTCCTTTCTCTTGGTCCCAGTTCAACTGCATCCGCTATAGCATTGAAAATAAGTGGTTATTGAGTTCGCGGAACACAAACTTAATCTTCAAGTTCGGATAGCAGGACAGTGAACAAGAGGTCAGAATTCGATTCTCTTTCGCTATCAAGAGTGGAAAGAAACCCTCAACAGAAAGTGTCTTCTGATCGCTTTAGAGTTTAGGTAAATAGACAGAAGATCATCCTAAGGTAAGATGATGATATTGAACACCAACCCAATCGGTGGGGGTGGTGCCATGAATGAAGACAAAGCAATCGACCAAGGAAGAAGATTAGGTCTTAATACGAAACCTTTGTTACGACACAACGTAGACCTCTATTATATAGGGATAGATGTAAGGTGTCCGACCAGAGTGAGCTTAGGGGACGTAGCTAATGCCTTCCATGTGAACCAGGTCTTAACCTCAAGGAAGGGCGGCATGCCCTAGAAGAAGCTCATAGACTTGTTAACAATTCTTTCTTCCTAACTAAGCCGAAACTTAGGTAAAGCGAAGAGCGATGAATAATAGCCTACTATGAGAAATGATTGGCTAGATCATTCGAGTCAATGCGGTGACTCACCTTCCTGCTTCCAGAAGAAGGTCCGGCATCCTTTTGTCATCCGATAGCTAGACCGAATCAAGATGGGGTGAACATAATCACCAAGTTAAGTTCACGACCTCTGTAATCTCACGGCCACTCGGAATGGATGCAGTTCCAAAGTCAGGTCGGCAGGGGCTTCACTTCCAAGACTTGGCTAAGGCCTTCAATCCGGGCCGGGTAAGGGCATGTTTCAAGCACGTTTCAAGCTCATAGGTAAATACACTCTTTGGTGCCTTTCTCTTCCTAGTCCAAATGCCATACGACCATAGGTCCTCTTGCCCTTGGGAGTGCCTTTGGCACATGTAACTTGGGACCTTCGGTCCTCTTCTTTCTATCCATCCATACCTGGGGTACGTCAATCTAGCTCTTAAGTCCGTTGCAAGGGTCACGGAAAGGAAAATATGAACTTGAAGCTACCAACGGTGTCCTTATAGAAGGAATCGAAGATTCTCCCTCTATTTGCCCCGATTGGACTTTGAACAGCGAGGGATGTGAAGGTGTTAAGCGTCCTTCAGACCTTTTGCTGTTGCAAGTGCAAGCCGGTAGGTTTCTAACTATCACAGTGTTCAAACTTGGTAAGATCTGAACTTCCCCCGGTCCATGGGAAGCACGATCATGGGGAGGTTCAAAAGGCACTCCTCGGAGACCCTCGGGGTTAACTCGAAGGTTTTTCTATCTAACTTTGAGGATTCCCCAAGGACAGTGAAAGGCAAAGAGAAAGAGACTAGTCTTTTCTCGGGGATTCTTCCCTTTTGTTAGCCCCCTGGGACCAAGCAAAGAGAAAAAACCATCTTTGACTTGAATCTCTCCCTCTTTCAAGGTCCTTTGGGACAGCTAAAGGCAGAGAGAAAACCTTACTAGTTCATTCCTTAGCATATGCTATACTAAGTTCTTCAAACCTTAGCTTTGAAAAGCTAATCTCTTTGAACCAGTGTCTATCAACCCAAGTCTTCAAACCTTACCATATACTATACGTCGCTCTTCAAACCTTGGAGGAAACCCAGTCCTGTTCCACCTCCGATCAGTCCCTGTCTCGAGCAACTAGGAGTTTGATCTTGGTACTTGTCAAACCAAGCACTTTGCCTTGGAGTTACACCTTTGAAAGTTCCTTTTAAAAGAGAAAACCCCACTGGCAATTGGCATAGCGAAGAATCCCTATTCCTTCTTATTTGCCTCGGCCCCTCACTCGGCTTCAGACTTTTGAAAAGGAACAACTAGAACCTATGCCTGTTCTTCTTCTATGGATTCTGGGTAAACAACCCTTTCTCTCACCAGGATCGATCAGAGAGAAAAAGGCATTTTCCTGGAGCCCCTTGTAAATGGGAGGACGGGTTCTATTAAGAATAAGAAAATGATTCCTGGGATCGATTTCAACTCGGAGATAGCCGGGTCTATAGCTTTGTGAACAACATCGGATGACATAGCAAAGGTAGCCGCAAGAGAGCTACTATGCCTTAAGCCCGAAACTCATCCTTCTAGTCTACCTACGTTATTCTTTTCTTTTGTTTTGAAATGAAACTCTTCGTTGTCCGAGAGGTAGAGGAGAGCAAGAAAGGAGAGAACTCGGCATCGTGCAATTCCATCAATCCGGTCAATTCATTTCCGCCGCTTCTACTCTTTCGCTTTGGCATTTCCATACGAGGCGCTTTATTGGGGACATGTCAAAAGATATGGAATTTCCGACTTGTATTATTGAAATACGAGAATTGAGACCGAAAGATATCCATATCGTTGAAAGATGCCACTTTCTTGTGTGATAGGAACATAGCTTCCGGGCAAGCTTAGCTGAGGCAAAGGCCTTGTAGTTCTTCCACGGCGTGCTCGGAGAAAGACTTCCTCCATGGCATAGCTCGCTCATTCAATCATGATAGGGTCGAGCCGACAAGATTCTTCTCCTAAGCGAAGGTCTAGCTCCCCATGCTGCCTTCTCAATCAAACTCAAACCGCCGGGTCGGAAAAGCAACCGAAATCGAATCAATACTGGGGTTGAAAAGGAACGAAGGAAGCACTACAAAGACGGAGGCTCGCCTAGCACGACAAAGTACAACCTAAGAGAAAGCGAAAGAATCTAAGACCGAATAAGGTAGAAGGAAACCCCTAGAAAAGCTCGGCCCTAGAATGAGATTAGGTTCCTATTGCTACAAAGAAGGGGTCTATTGAGACAACTACTTAGGGCGATACTACGATTACAACAATCGTAACTATCGGGATCGAAGCGCAAAGGTTTTGACTCTTTAACATATTAGCCTCGGAGTTCGCTCCCGTAAATATAGCCATCCCTACCCCCTCACGTCAATCCCACGAGCCTCTTATCCATTCTCATTCAATCACGGCGGGGGAGCAAGTCAAAATAGAAAAACTCACATTGGGTTTAGGGATAATCAGACTCGAACTGATGACTTCCACCACGTTAAGGTGGCACTCTACCGCTGAGTTATATCCCTTCCCTGCCCCCATCGAGAAATAGAACTGACTAATCCTAAGGCAAAAGGTCGAGAAACTCAACGCCACTATTCTACTATTCTTGTCTTAAACAACTTGGAGCCGGGACTTCTTTTCGCACTATTACGGATACGAAAATAATGGGGAAATTTGGATTCAATTGTCAACTGCTCCTATCGGAAATAGGATTGAATCTATCAGAATATCATGTTTCATTAGCTATATAATTAAATCGTAAAATATTTTTGGCCAATATTTGAAAAGAACGGATGGAACGGGGATAAAAGCGTTCTAACGCGGCGAGTTCGCGTTACGGAACGGACAACACGGCGAGAAGTAAGTGATTTTTATTATGGCGTTTCGTAACGGGATTTCGCGGAACGACAAATTCAAAATCCGTTACAGAACGGCCGTTTTGTAACAGAACGGGAGAGTTTTAATTCCATGCCTTGAATCACAATTCTCTTCTTGTTCATTCCTGCTCCATCAACCAACATCGTGTCTCCTTCGTCTTCTCCTTTCTCCTGCACCTTTCTTCTCACCCCACCCAAGTTTTCCCCAGATGTTTCCCCCTCCACCCTTTGCTTAGTGATTCTCTTCCAGCCACGTTTTTTAGTGTTTGTACCTGAGCCAACCTCCTGGTTTAGATTTGTACTTAGGATATTGGCTGCTGTCCCACCAATCAGACTCCTCCCCTCCGTCACATTCTCGTCACGCACTCCCTCTAGCTCCCTCTCATCTACATTTTTTTTGTGTTTGGTCTCAGCATTCACTCTTACTTCCTTTGCTTCGGTTTTCTTCAATAGCGCAGCCATCCATACGCTGCAGCACTTCTGAAACTTGAGGTGCTATCACCTTTCTTTCGCTTGTTCTTGGTTCAGTGATGAACAAGTTCCTCACACAAGAAGCTCTATCCCCCTCCCTTTGTTGCCACTGCAGATTTAGGTTGCACTTCCATGGGGAAGCCTTCAGCCATCCCCCGTAATTCATCGGTGGGTCATCATCCTCCCTACACTCAAAGCAATCTTTGACACCATGACCTATCCTACCACAGAAATAACAATACAAGGGTGGCTTTTCATACTTCACCTCAAAAAAAAGCTTCCTCACCACTCCTCATCTTCACCTTCACTTTTTTGAGCAGCGGTTTTCTAACATCCACATGGACTCGCAATCGGATTGATTTGTCAATCCCCATGGAACCCGAATTGTCCATGTTCAAGAAAGATCCGATCTTGTTTCCAATTGCTTTAAAATTCAAACTATTTAATCTACCTTTGAAGGGTAGATTGTAAACCCTAACCCACATTGGTAATTCGAAAAGCTCCATGTCAGAGGGTTTTGAGTTCCCTTCGATGTCACCAAATAGGATCGCATGATTATCAAAATGCCAAGGTTGCCCATCCATGACTCTATTTTTGTCTTTCCAGTGATGAAATTGAAAGACAAAGGTGTTATCTCCAATACTACTAATGTCCACACCATGAGATGCCACCATGAGATGCCATGGTTTCCATGAACGCATTGGCATTAATGTGCCTTTTTGTCCATATTTTCCCCACCAACCCTAGTTCCACCCTAGCCTCTTCCTCCTCTTCCCCTTCATCCACCCAGACTACTAGACTACTGCTTCGTCATCGATCAAAACAAGATTCGTTTTGCTTGTTTCCGTTTTATTGTCTCCCGTACTTTAAATCAGTGTATTACCAGAATTATGCGAGCTAATGTCTTCTCCACCTAATGATTGCGCAGGAAGAAGCCATGAAATTTCAGTTACAAATCCCGAGTCAAACCCTCCAGATGAGGAAACCCTAGAAACCCTAGGACAACCCTCCCAAGATAACCTAGAGGGAACTCTCATTGAAATTAAAGCCTTGGTTCTTTTACCTATTACTCTTATTAGTCATTTCCTTTGAGGTTTAGGAGTGTTGGTTAATAGAAATCTGTTAGGAGTCTGTTATATTCTGTTGTAGCCAATATTTATTGATTTGCGGTGTATAAATAAAGATATAATCTATGTAGTAATCAGTTAATCAATTACAATAACTTTTTTCTCATTTCTCTCTTTTTATTCCTCTCACTCTCTTCTGAAATATCTCTCTTTCTATATTCTGTTTCTATAGCTCATCATGTAAATGTAGAAAATTTCTAGGGCAGCTAAGGTAATAAGTTTATTTGTCATGTTCCAGTATTTGTTCTGGGTGGGCTTATTTGACGGCACTTGACGTTTACAAGGAACGTCATCCCGCTCTATGAGCTGAAGAGATTATTCATATTTGGAGTGAGGGGAATGTAGCAGATAAAGAAGAATGCTACAGGATTGCTGCTGAGCGGAAACTTGAGATTATTAGATTTTGTAGACAACAACATCTTCACCTTCCTTCACCCACTGCATTTCATGTGTTCTGGTAAGTTTGTTTTAGTGAAATTACTACCTATTCTTTTTTTTAAGGGAAATTCTCATTGGTAGACTCCTAGTCTTGACTTTTCCCAATGGTAGACTCCAATTATTTTTATTATCAATAATAGCGTTACTTTTCTAATTTTTACAAAACATAACATTATATGCTATATTACTGTTAAGTAGACGTTAAATGCTTGGTTAGTTGGATTTAAGAGTTAACCATGGTCATTTTTATTTCCCTCCAAAAGCATTTGTGATTTCCCTTAACAAATTAAAACCCTACTCTTATAAAAGCAGTAGCAGTACATACTTCCTCAAAATAGTAAAACCAACTGATGAGCCTACTCTTCTCTTCTACAATATTAGTTAGTTAAAATCACATAGTTCCCTAAAATACATATTGATTTTTGAAGTTCAACTATCAATCAACACCTAATATTCAAAGTAACAATGAATTATGTATGCTCACACCATTGTTCGGATGATTTGATTGGTACTCATGTCAGAAGCTCATTGAACTAGTTGAGATATTGAAAGTGCAATCAATCTAATTAAGTCAAACTCATGTAGACAGTAGATTATGCCTTTTATTACTTCCAGACAAACTCCATTTCAAGGAGCCACAAAAGATGCCAAAGAAAAGTAATTACTAGCTTCCACTAGTCATATTCCATCAAGAAAAACTTCAACTAATAGAAAGAGAACATGATAATTTGGTTCATATATCTGTTATTTGGATAAGAAAATTGGAATTTTAGACTGTTTCTTTCAGCCCACGTTAAAGAGTTTATCTCTAAGCTGCTGCATCTTTTTTTTGCCATCCATAATATTCAACACTAAAAATCTGAATCAAAATCATAATTTGGACATAAGCCATTTCTGCTCAACTTCTCACATCCAAAATGAAGATGAACAAAATACTAACTTCTTTTCACAAGAGCAACGTGAAGTCACAACAGCACAACAAAAAAAAACAACTTAGTAGTTCAACTACTTAATAGATCACTACAATCAAAAAGTCATGTTAACCAATAGTTCAAAGTAAATACATAACTACCAAATCTACTTCATTTTTTCGAACCACTAACTTTTGAAGTTGATGCCTCTCCTTTGTTGTTGTTGCTCTTGCCTTTACTCTTTCTCTTGGTTTGTGACTCCAAATTGGCAGACTCATCAGTTGTTGTTGCCTTCTTCTTTTGCTTTCTTTTGCTTTCTTTTGCTTCACAGTAAGGCCTCCTTTGCAAGTGAGTTTGTTGTGTCCAAAATCATGACAAATAACACACTTGATTATCTTGCTTCTTTTTCATTTTCTCTCCTCTTCTTGTGCTCTTTTTCTATTTCGACATGGTCTCCCAACCCCTCTCTTCAGAATTGGAGGCTCAATATGAGGTATATGTATTTGAGGCCACTTTTCCATATCAGGAATTGAATTGATTCTGTTTGCATAAGCCATCTTATACCTCTTAACTGAGTGCCACTCATGAACAAACCTAATAGGGTCTAGGCTAGCATGTAATATGGCCCTCATACTCTCCTTGACCGGATAGGAAAGCTTTACAAGTCCTTAAATCACTAGAGAGTACCTGAACTCTTCTCACAATATTAGGACAAACATCAGAGTTGTCCCATGTTTCACACACTTGTCTTCTCGTTGCTAACCTGACCATTGTTACTCTTCTAATACCTACCAGTAAACAAATAACAACAACCATTGTTCAACAATTTTAGTTCAAGTGCAAATATGAAACCTATATTAAGTTCAAATAACAACCCTAAATCGAGTTCAATGATAACAATAATTACAATATTAGTTTTACCTTCCAGTAGAGTGAGTAATAGGCCTGCACCTATCTATCCCAAGAGTTGCATTGAAGCTCTCCACAAAATTAGTCTTGTTGACATCACATTTAAGGCTTAGGTCGAACTTATGCTTAGTCCATCTAGCCATACCCTTGCTTTTGGATCAGTTTTGTCCATTTCAACCATGGCTTTCCTAAAGGTGAATTTTAAATTTGCCACACATGCCCTCCAAAATAACCCTAACATCTTTGGACCTTTGAATGCCCTTCTAAAATTTACACTCAAGTGCTTGCAACATAATCTTCTCCCTACTTTAGGCCACAAATCGGCTAGTGCATTGGCAATACCCCGCATATTATAACACGACATTTAAGAAGAATATAACAATAAATTGTAATGATCAAAGAATGAAACTAAGTACAATTGATACCTTTTGCCTATGATATTATGCACCATTGATTACCCCTCCCACCATCCTTCAAAACATTCTTCAAGTGTCATACAAAGAACTTCCAACCATCCTCATCCTCAACAGACACTATTCCCCATGCAAATGGGAAAAGCTCATTGTTTTCATCCAGCTGTTAACAACAGGACTCCATTGTAGTTTCCCTACAAGTGAGCTCTATCAACTCCAATAACACCCCTGCAGCCGGCACAAACACCCCATCCAAAGCTGATTTGAAGCATATGAAAATGCTACTAAATGCTAGTGGTTTCTCAGGATGATTTGGGGGGTTCCATGCACAATTTGCACTTGAACCAAGACCTTATCATATCACAATACGTTGGAAAGTAACTGTATGAGGTGTCATGCTCTCCATGAATTTTAATCAGGAGTTCTCATTCTGTATAAGGAGCTTTGAGCCATCTCAATACCATATCTTGCCCATAGGAGTTCATTCAAAGCCTTTGCTGGGATGTCATTATTTGCTCTGATGTCTTCTAGAAGTAGTCTGCATGCCCATGTTGCAGAAACCATTGGATTTTTTGTTTCTAATCTAAGACAAGTATGCTCAGATCCCTTTATTGACTTTATTAACTAGTCTAGATGCATGGAGCCTCCATTGACATCTATCATGAGCATCTAATTGTGTAGCTCTTGTTGCTGACACTCTCAACAATGATACTAAACCTATTCAATATACAATAATATCTAATTACATCTCTTACATGTTGCTTATCAATGAAGATCATCCATGGTTTGATTTCAATCATTCCAAATTCTTGATCCTTGTAGAATTCTCCATTCCTGTACAACCTTTCAACATAGTTGTCAACATCATCACTGTCCTCCCAATGTGGTTCCTCATATGAATCATTAACTATGTCTAAGTACTCATCTTTCCCTTCTTCCTCATCGTCTAAACTCTCATCCTCACTAACTTCATCATCAGTTCCATTCCAGAAGGTGAGTAAACACTTTCATCATCAACATCAAGATCATTATTACATTAAAATCATCTTGCAAGTTGACTGCAGTATGTCTTCTTCTTTTGTTGTTAGTACCACTAGAGACATTAGCATCACTAGTAGTATTTGCAACTACACCCTTTCTCCTCGCTGTCGTCTTAGGTATCCTTTTCCTAAGAAGTGAAGAAACTCCAATAGTCTTAGGCATCTCAAAGGTTGGAGTAGGTTGAGTAGACTGTTGCTGTAGCCCTTCATCAATTGGAGGTGTCATGTTAACCAAGAGTTGGGAACCAATGGGAAGTGTCTAGGGCTTCTTCTAACATTGAAATTTGTGTTGGGAGGGTCAAGAGGTGGGCTGATAGGAATAAGCACTTCTTCTGCTAGCTAACCTGTTGCTTCTCCTAGGAGTGAGTTTCTTCGGAGGTGGAGGGCTGATATGAATGGGTGAAAGAGGTTGTATGGTGTTTTTTTTGTTGTGAAGCCCTTAGATTCATTGCACTATGGACAAGTTTAATTGGTTTTAGTACTTCCTCAACCCATATGAATATGCAATCATGTCCAAGTAAGTTAGTGAACATCTTCAACAAGTCTGCATTCTAATTCCCAATGTCTCATGTTGTGAACATAGCTAAAAGTAGAGTATTTAGGCTTCTCGATTTGGTCTTTGTCAGCTAAATCCCAATACTCAATAACAGGGTCAATTAGGTTAATCTTATCCACATCTTTCACTACCACACGATGTCACCAATCTTATACTTGAACTTGAGAACAATTTATCACCCATTTTCCTGTTCACAACAAAATAATGAATAGTATTATCATCTTTCCATTTCTATGTTCACAACAAATAATGAAACCAAATTCAACAATATATAAATCAATACAACATGTTCAGACATTATATTCACAGTATATAAATCAATGCAAATATATATCAATGCAACAACAAAATTTTAGACACTATTATTGTAATGTCATTGATAGAGAGTACTTATTATATATGGTGACATATTATAATTTTATTTGATCATTCCTTATACTTAGCATTTCACTCCTTATACGTTTATACTTAGCATTTGGATTATTGAATGAAGGGTATTTTACTTCTGCCAATTATAAGTAAAGGGATATTATGACTTTATGAGTAATATGATTTCCAAAAGACTACAGAGATAATCATTGATTTGATAATTCTCTGTATTTGATGATGCAAATCGGTCAACCCTAACATGTAAATTATTCAATTTCAAGCCATAATTGACAAGCAATTTACAATCATTAAATACATAAATCATCATTTGAAGCAATGAACAAACATAATATTATACTGTCATATTACTCATATACCATGTTGTAACAGGAGCAACAGTACGCAAGCAATCAACCAAGAATTGAATTTCAAAATTAGAAAAAAGAGGAAATTATGCTTACCTTGAAGAAGAATTCTACAGAAAATCAAAGAGCACCAAGAAATCACACGAAACTGAAGTTAACCTACTTCCCTTCGACATTCTGCTTCTTTGAATAAAAGGAAAAAATTCGACCAAATGCACAAAGTTCACAAAATTCACAAAATTCACGAGTTAGGGTTTCATGATGAGAAGAGAAGGGGGAGTGAAATGCAGCATATTCACTGTATATGGGAGGGTTTTGATCACTTAGGGATTTTTAGAAGTTTTGAATTTCAAAGGTTTTCAAGATAAAGTTTATGATAGGGTCACAGAACAGTTAGGTGGGAGTCAAATAAATTAATATTGTTAATCATGGTCAGTGGCGGATCGAGGAATTGAGCCACGTGGGTTCGGAGTAGTGCGAATATAAATTGCAAATTAAGTTTTAATATTAGGAGTTACAATTTTTTAAAGAAAAGGGAAACTTTTAACGATTGTACTTACTGGAGCTTTCATTCTTGATTACGTCATTACAAAAAAAAAAGATCTAATTAATTACTTGCAGTAATAAAGCACTATCAATTTCTTGTTATATACTACAGAGTTATACAAAACTAAGAATCGAGAATCAATTGTTAAGAAATTTTTCATTCAATCAACTTATCAATTAAGTGTTACAAGTTAAAACTAAATATGATATGAAATGATGAAACAAATTATGAAACTTGAACAACTAGCACAAATTTGAAATCTAAAATGACTAATTAACAACGAATCAACATTAATAAGTTTTTTGTATGTTAGTTTGAGTGATGATGAGCTCTGTCAAAATTTTCTTTAGAAAGTGATGTATTAAATTCTTCCATTTCAAATATTAATATATGCACATTTAGTTTATAAATGCACATATAAAAATTTCTAAATATATGAACATTACTCTTTTTCATTTTAACAAACTTCTCATTGCATATCAGATAAATATCTAAGCAATAAATCAAGTAATCAATATAGTAAACAATGTATTTGTACTTGGTTGGGGGGATTTATAGATAAAAAGTGAGCTGGAAAATAAAGGGAGGATTAAATAAAAGGGGAAAAAAGACCAATAATATAACATAAGAATAAAGGGAGAAAAAGGATTGTAATTTGGTACCTGTAAACATTAGCTATCATGGTTCAGCAGCCCAAGATGCAAACTCATTTAATTATGTTATCTAATTTCCTCGTTTTCTACCAATAAAAAAAAAAAATAAAGTGTGAAAAAGAAAAGGGAAAAAGAGAAGAAATAGTACTCTAAGGAGTATTGAACCAGCGACCTCCAACTGAAGAATACAAAGAATAGCCCACACACTCCCGCTGAGTTACAATGCATTGCAGTGAAGCATTAATGCGTTTATTGTTCATAAACGATACTTGTATCCCTTTTTTCCTGTTTTTTCCCCACTGAACTCACGCTGGATCCGCCACTGATCATGGTTAATGAGATTAACCAAACTGACCACATTTAACGCTAACCTAACAGCAAGTTACTCCATAATCTCACGCCTAAAAATCATTAGAAAAGTAATGTTATTTTTGATAATAAAAATAATTGGAGCCTACCATTGGGAAAAGTCAAGACTTGGAGTCTACCGTTAAGAATTTTCCTTTTTCTAATTGACTGCAACGAATTATACTAGGCCCCCTATCACAGCAACATATTCTAGAAGGAAGAAAAAGACCGCTAGCTGGGGTTATTTTTCTAGAAGGGGCATGCTGGTCCTTTCATCTTTTAATTGCTTTTGTCTGTTAGTGGAAGCATGGGTAGGACTGATTATTATGTGAGAGAGAATGTTAGTGAGTGCTTGTAATCTATAGTAGTGAGGTCAGTAGTGGAAAGGTGTCCAGAAAAGTAGAAAGAGAGTTCCCTTAGGAGAGACTCAACCTCTCGAAAGTTGAGCCCTTTGTATTAGCTGACTTTCTTGGTCATTCTAATACAATTTTATCTGTTTCCTTTGCTTGTGATTTTCTTGGTCATTCTAATAGCAATTTTGGTACCATAGCCTGTTTCTTTCCTTTTCGCTCTGCCCTCTGTTTCAAAAAAAAAAAAGTTCACTCTCTCACCTCACCATGGTCGGACCACCAAGTAATACCCAACGTATTGAGCACCTAGAGCAGCAGATCTTGTCGCTTCAGGCCGGTAACACCGAGAGGTTAGACAACCTCGAACACCGACTGACGTCCATCCAAGCGGGTCTACCGGAGGAAATTGCGCGGGCGGTCAGTAGGGTGACCGGGCCGCTGCAGGAGTCTGTCATCCGCCTCGAAGGGAGGATAGATCGCTCCCGCGAGACCCACGAAGGTATGATAGCCCAGATTCTGAGCAAGTTTAAGGCGGAGGTGCGCCAGACAAGGCCAATCCGACGCCCAACACCAGAGGCGGCGCACGTACCCAACTCTCCAAGAGCTGATGAAGAGATAGGGTTCCGTGAAGGTGGCGACAACTCCTTCGAGAACGGGGGAAGGGGCGGTGCTGGATGGCGATTTAAACGGCTAGATTTGCCGGTTTTTGACGGACAAAACCCCGACGGGTGGATATTGCGGGCCGAAAGATTTTTTAAATTTTATGGGTTGAGTGAGGGTGACAAGCTTGAGGCAGCGGTGGTGGCTCTCGACGGGGACGCACTGTTTTGGTTCCAATGGGAGAACCGGCGTCACCCTATATTAAGGTGGGAGGAGTTGAAGGGGTTACTCCTCCGCCAGTTCCGGTCAACGTTCACGGGCTCGCTCCATGAGCAATGGCTAGTTCACGAGCAAAAAGCTGATGAAGGAGTGGTGGACTATCGTCGGCGGTTCATTGAACTGTTAGCCCCCTTGGAGAATGTTTCAGAAGAAATAGCCAAGGGGCATTTCATCAATGGGCTAAGGGAGAATCTCAGGGCTGAGGTCAGGGTCCTAGGCCCAACCAACTTGGTCCATAGACCTAGCACTTAAACTGGAGTATAAACTTCAACAAGGAGGATCCCAAAACCGACCACCCAAGACCTTTTCTATTTTCGGATCTCAAGCCACCCAAGCCCAGCCCACAAAAAATACAACCCAAAACCCGAGCCCCCTCACCACCAAGTATACTAGCCCAACCACATATCCTTTACCCACAGCCCCTTACACCACAAAAAGCCCGACTTCTAGCTCCCTTCAATCCGCAAAATGTTCATATCTAAGCCATAACACAAATAAAAAATTCCTAAAACATTCGGATCTAAGCACTAAATAGAAATTATCGACGGAAAATTCTATAAAAAAAAACTAAATAAATAGACAGGTAAAATACCGCATGTAAACATGATTGAAACTTTAAAAAACCCAAAAACGTCACAGATCTAAGACATAAAATTCAAAAAAAAAAAAACTTTCAGATCTAAGGCATAAATAAACAAAAAAACGTTCAGATAATGTAAACCATTTAATTTTAACAAAAAAAAAGGCTAAAACAAGGAAGATACATAACCTTCCTTCAAGATTGAAGCCTTTAAAGTCGTTAGCCCCACCGTCGTTAGCCCCACCGTCGTCGTTTCCCCGCCGTCGTCGCCGTCGTCACCGTCGTCGCCAAAAACTCCGCTTCACCGTCGTCGCTGCGCGCCAGAAAATGTGGAGACTTAGAGATGGAGAAAATTGAGAGAAATAGGGCAAAAATTTCGACATTCAAATCGAAATTGGAAGATGAGATATTGATGAAAAGATTTTGTGTGTGTGAGATGGAGAAAATTGAGAGAATTAGGGCACCTTGAAGATTTTGTTGTGTGTCTCTCTCTCTTCTCTCGCCGTTTTAGTTAGGGTTAGGTGACTAGGTCAAATAGAGAGTGAGGGGAACAGTTTATGGGAGTCTTGTTCTTTATATAGTGAGCCAAATGAGGTCTTCGGCCATTAGGGCTAGGGCAACATTTGGTTTCAATTAAAATGGGCCGGCCCATTGCATATTATTTTAAACGGTAATAATTTGTTATTTAAGTCTTTTAAACTTCATTATTTAAAATTGTATTATTATTATTATTATTATTATTCAATAACAATTTGTTAGTTGTTGCATACCATGAATTAAAATAAATACTTTTGCTACGAAATTAGTGTTACATGGAGACGATTAATTTGAATGGTGTTTTGAATTATTTAATTAAACTTTTGGCTTACATTGATGAATTGATGTTATCTAATAACATATTATTTTATTTCAATCGTATAACTTTAATGAGTTTATTTACTTAAAACGATCAAATTATATAGACCGTTGTTATGTTCAATAGAGAATAAAGAGTATATCAGAGTATATAGTATCTTTAACATAAATGACTCAATGTAAACAGAATACAAAGTATTTCATAATACAAAGTATCTTTAACATAAACAGTCCATGTAAATCATATATACCAATTAACTAATCGACTTATATCAATATATAGATCAAAATTTCTAATGCAATATCAGTAATTCAGTATACATTAGTCTTGTGCAATAACAAATTGTTTCAATTTGTTTATGTGTTTAGATGCATTCGCATATATAACGTCTAATCGAATAAGTTAGTAACAACTTCACTTATCAACTTGTTTTGCTTTAGCAATATGTTTTGTATTTGCGACACATAAAGCTTAAGCAAGGTTCATTTTGATAGATCATTGCCTTTTTCAGTTACATTGTAAGCTTACATTGATACATTATATAATCTAGTATCAACTTGTTTCAGTTAAATTAGATATTTGAAATTTAAAATAATTGTAACTTATAAACGATTAACTACGTTGGAGTGTTCTTATCTTCATTTATGTTATCGTTTCACATTGATACAATATCTAATAACCTTATACGAACTTGTTTCACTTCGATATTATTTTCGATATCGTAATGGAGGCATGGAGCAATGTTATGTTCAATCAATTGGTCTTGTAACTTGTAAGAGACAACATACTCTTAATTTTAAACTGGACAACGGTCCAATCCCAATATTAAGAAGAGAACAAACCACCTTTGTAATATAGTGACTAGTTTAATCTAATTAGTGACAAGTTCAATCCATTTGGCTCTCACATTCTTTAATCGTTGTAGTTTGAGATTCGTTGTAATCAAATATCAATTTGGTTCACTCGAATATTATGTTTTAAAATAAAAATGGATACAACTTAATCCGATCTGATATATTATGTTTCAATTACTTTACTGTCACACATATATACCTTGATCTGATATAAATTAACTTATTTTACGTCGATTATATGTTTTTCAGCCTCAATGACTAGTATCGTTATAGACTTTATAGTAAGCCCTTATAGTTAAAGTAAGACATTAATATAATCAACTTTTTAAAAATGTCTAACTCGTCTTTTGAGGAAGTTTATAATAATTTATATTGATATGAGACGTCCTTTTTAAACCAAATATGATATGATTTGCATACAACTAAAAGTTTGAATATCGACTTATATAAATTTGTCTTATTCCAAATCATATATATCAGTAATAAAATACACTTTTACCGATGTCACTTTCATACACGTTTTTATGAAGTACAACTATTTTTTCGGCGCAATTGCGGAAGTGCCGACAACACTTATTTGTCGCATTAATTTTTAACCTGACCCGAAAAAACACATGGCCAAAACCCAACATGAAGCTCAATTTTTCCCGAACAAATACAAGAATGTGATTAACTTCTACCCGAACCGATGCGATTATCGCCGAAGTTATGTGGTTTTCAACAATCGAAATAAACCGAAACGAAACCGAAAATAACCGCAACAAATTTTAACTGCTATGGATTCAACCGTTGGTTGGTTTAACTGTTTGGATAAAACTGATTTAAACTGCAACTGAACTGAAAATGGAAAGGGAAAAAACTGAATTAAAGTGAACTGAAAAGTTTGTTAACTGAATTGAACTGAACTGTTAATTATTTCAACTGGTACAAACTGAACTGATATCAACTGAACTGTTTGGTTATAACCATAACTGAACTGTTGAACTGAATTGACACCTCTACCAGCCTGATATGATGGAGGTCCACAACATTCGTCATTTATTCGGTGTTAAAGGACCCCAATTGACAAATAATCTACCATGAAAAACTTAGAGCCATAACTCTCCAGTCCACTGACACTGACTTTGAAGGTTCTGGTAAAATAAATAATCATGAAGCTCAAAGAACATCTACATAAACCTTGTATGGTGAGTTGGTGACATGCATATACATCAAGTATAACTATAGGCAGGGGCGGAGCTAGCCGGGGGGACATCTGTGACAACGAAAAACTGAAGAGTCAAAGTAAAGTGACAAAGGCAAAGCAAAAACCGAAACGAAGAGAGAGAAAATGAGAAACGAAGGAAGGAGAGTAAGTGTGAAAGGGTGTTTGTACTTTGTACTGCACTTGCTATCTCAAATGCAATTACCAATCTTGCTGGTATAATTTTACATTTTTTGTTTATTTAAAATTGCCCTAATTTTTTGATAATTTGTGGTGAAATTTATCTGATTTTGGTCATTTGTTGAAATGGGTAGCTACTGTTTTTGGGGAATTATGGAGATTAGAGCCTTTAGCAACTCAGAGGAAGAAGATGTGGTGTAGAGAAATGGAGTGGTTGTTATGTGTGAGTGATTCCATTGTTGAGTTAGTCCCTTCTGTGCAAGAGTTTCCCGGTGGAGGCATTTTGGTTTTTAAAATGTCCCTTCTGAGCCGCAGCCCGCCGGAACCCAGCCATCGATTTTTTGGTTTTTGTTTTATAGGGATTAGTATGCTTAGTTAAGAGCAGAGAGAAAATAAAACCCCCAAAGAAAGTTTTGACCTCTCAATTGGTTTAATCACACACTAATTGATGGATCTCAGATCTAACCTTTTTTTTCACTTTTAACAAATATGTTTTTGTTCAATTTGCTTTTTTCTTAGATCTTCTCTGTTTGTTTTTTATCAGTTGATCAGAATCTCAACTTTCAAGCCTAGTCACACTATGCGTCAATCCCTTTCTCTATTTTTTATTTTATTTTATTTATCATTTCTGAATTTCTTTCATCTTTATTATTGTTTATTGTTTGTGAATTACTTTCAAGTTGTGATTTTTATTTGTATTATTAATTGGGTGATTGGGTTTATTGGTGGGTCTGTATTTGGTTGATTGTGGATTTTATTTGGGTGGTGTTTAATTGCTCTTTTGTGGAGAATTTTTTTTCCTATGATGAGTATTGTAGTGTTTTTTTTCTTAATTTTTTATCCAAATGTCCGACGTCCGTATTTTGTCCCCCCACTTTGAGAATCATGGCTCCGCCATTGGGTGGTGGGGCGTCCATGGTGGACGCCTCCTTTTTGATTTTTTTAAAAAAAAAAACAATGAAAACAGAGGAGAGAAGAAGGGGGAGAAGAAGGGGTGGGGTGTGATAATGTCGCCGGAAATGATGTCGCCGGAAAAGTTGTCGGAGTTCCTTGGGGATGAGAGAGTGAGAGAGTGAGGTATGAGAGTGGGAGAGTGAGAGAGAGTGAGATAGTATAAATACGTAACAAGTATGAATACAGGGCATTAGTAAGTAATAATAGGGTGGCATTTAGCAACCAAGATAGTTTATGGTGTTTTGACTACTAGTCAAAGTTGGTGGAGTGGGGTGTAGCCACGCCATTGTTTGTGAAATTGAGGTCATTGTCAGTAAAAAATAAAATATCTCGATTGATTGGCTGCTACGTTGAAATCGTGGAATCTTCATATACACTTATGTGAAATGTTGAAATATCAAACACTATCGAGAAATGATAATCCACGAGTGGGATAGTGATTTATCATATCTCAACACCGACATAGCACACCAAGTCACTAACAGTACAAGACACATAAATTTGAGGTTGAGGTTCATTTGGAGTTCAGGTTCTCAACTTTTCACCTGGTGGGAAGGCTTTATGCCATGTATTTGTTTGTATATGAACATATGAATTTCATTTTGGTGAGAACATGAGCATATGATGCGGTAGGAACTTAATTCCTTTCGCACATACTTTTCTTACTCTCCTACTAAGGAATAAGTACTAGTTGGCTAGTTCTCATCAAATACAAAGCAGCAAATATTTGCTGTGTTTTTCCCCATTTCATAAATCATAAGAAATAAAGATAATATGAAGTAGCCACTTGTTCTTGTTCCTCCTGGTAGGAAAGAAGGGGAAATGGCATCACCAATGATAGTGGAGGAGTGTCCTCGCGTAAATTCGAAGGGTTACCTGGAATTGAATCTCGAGAAGTGGGATCTAGGTTCATGGATTCAAAATAACACTGATTTTCTTCTGGCAGTGCGAAGCTTAAAGTTGTATGCATGGAGTTGGGATCGGGTTGGGGTCCGTGGGGATATACCAGATTCCATTGGGGAGCTCACAGAGCTCACCCACCTGGTTATCCAGGGGGTTCAACTCGTCTGTCTGCCTGACACCATCGAAAGGCTACATAAGTTGGTATGCTTAAAGGTAGTTGGTTGGGAATTTGAAGAAATGCCGGCAAATTTGGGCCAGTTAGCAAGCCTTGAACAACTCTCTATTTCTTGGTGCCGCAACATCAAGTCCCTTCCTAATAGTGTTGCAACTCTATCCATGCTAACATCTCTAGAAGTCAGTCTTTGTGAGTCCCTTAAAGAATTGCCAGCAAATTTGGGACAGTTGAAGAGGCTTACCCATCTTACCCTTTCATGTTGCCGTGGTATCACAAAATTGCCAGCAAATTTTGGACAGTTGGAGAGGCTTACCCATCTTTCCATTTCTTATTGCGATGCTATCACAGCATTGCCAGCAAATTTTGAACAGTTGAAAAGCCTTACCCATCTTACCCTAGTCGATTGCAGTGGTATCACAGAATTGCCAGCAAATTTTGGACAGTTGGCGAGCCTTATCCATTTTTCCCTCTCTTATCCCGATGGTATCACAAAATTGCCAGCAAATTTTGGACAATTGAAGAGGCTTACCCATCTTTACCTTTTTCGTTGCGATAATATTACGGAATTACCAGCAAATTTGGGACAGTTGGAAAGCCTTACATATCTTTCTCTTGAGTGGAATTTTAGGGGTAGCATTTGCTACCCCTTGTTACCAAGTGGCTCCGCCACTGATAGACACATCAAGTCCCTTCCAAATAGCATGGAAGATCTATGCAAGTTGGAAACTTTACATATTAGTGAATGTGAATCCCTCACAGAACTGCCAGTAAATTTACATGTCTTAAACCTCAAGATAATTGGTCGTTGCTACATCCACTTCCTTCCCAACATCAACCTTCAGAGGCTTTCTATACCCAACAACAAGGTCCTATCTGTCAAACCAGGACTGCGAAGCTTACAACAATTATACCTTCAAGGTGATGTATTCCCGACGGATTTGCATGAGTTGCCCGGATTATTGCTTCTCGATATTTCGGATTCTACAATCAATTGGCTTCCTTGGAGCATCACAAAGCTAAGAGAACTGCAATTCCTATTCTTGCCCACCCTTTTCAGACTCGAAACATTGCCACTTCATTTGAAAGATTCCCTCATTGTTTCTGTCAAGGAAAAACATGTACGGAAAACCTGGCAACAACTCAGAACAGAGATATATTTACCTTTTCTTGTTATGGACGGTAAGTGTTTCAAGTCTTACTCATTTACTCTAATACTCTCTCATTGGTTATATCACTACTTGTTATTTTAATAGAAAAGTAGATGTGAAAAGTCGTTCATTTTTATACCATTTTCATGTGTCACTCAATATTATTAGTCTGCATCGTTCGATTAAATTTCTTATTCTTTAAAAAATAAATAAAGCAAAAAGTAATTGACATCAATCAATTGAGTGCACATATAGTAATACAAACAAGTGGAATTTTTTCCTTCAATAATGCTAAAATGGGTATTAATTCCTGAAATGTGCCCAAGTTCAAATTAATTCCATGGGTACCGTCCACGTAGGACGGCACGCGAGAATTTTGTTTTTTTAACAAAACCGCTACTCCAAATAGCGGTTAATAAGTTGACCGCTACTTCAAATAGCGGTTATATGATGTCCCTAAGACAAGTTATAAAAGCGCATGCATATAAACCGCTACTTGAGTAATGCTAATACCAATAAGTTGGCCATTACCGCTACTTCAAATAGCGGTTATATGATGTCCCTGAGACAAGTTATAAAAGGGATGCATATAAACCGCTACTTGAAGTAGCGGTTTACTATGAAACAAAAAAAAACAAAAATTTTTTTTTTTTTTTTTTTTTTTGGTTCCACAGTAAACCGCTACTTGAAGTAGCGGTTTTGCCTAGTAAACCGCTATTTCAAGTAGCGGTTTTACCCCATATACTGCTTTCACATAACTTGAAGTTAACCGCTACTGCGAGAGCGGTTTGCTTTTGAAAAACAAATTTTCACAAGTGCCGTCCTACGTGGACGGTATCCATGGAATTAATTTGAACTTGGGCACATTTCAGGAATTAATACTCATTTTAGCATTATTCAAGGAAAAAATTCCAAACAAGTGGACAAAAGATTTTTTTTTTTTTTTTTGTGAAATAGAAATAATGGATTAGTGCGTCCAAAAGTAAAACTAGAAAGTAATAAAAGATTGTGTAAGACAACGCCAAGTGAAAGAGAAACATTGATATCTTATTTAGTAATTTAGATATTTAGCTATTGTTCTTTTCATAGATTCTTGGGATGTGCACTCTTATACGTTGGATGTGCATGCCTTTGAATAGTAATGAGACTGTGTAAAAAAAGCTCCTAAATTACATTTCTTTAATTTATTTACCTTATACCTATATATCAAGCAGGCCCGGCCCATAGCATGTCCAAAGTGGGACATGAAACAGGGCCTCACTTTTAAAGGGGCCTTCAAATTGAAAAAAAAATAAATATTTAAACACAAAATACTTGAAGCTGATAGTCAAAATGTTTGCAAGTTTGTTGAATCCAGCTCTTCTTGGAATATATCAAAAGATTTTGAAGAGAAAAACTTAGTTTGATGCATGTTTGTTATTTGGTTTACTTGTATATTTTGGTGGTTTCTTTTATTTTTTTTATACAAGGGCCTATTTTTCAGTATTAGCACAGGGCCTCCATATTGTCCGAGCCGGCGCTGATATCAAGATTAGTTGTCCAATGAGAAGGGGTAGAAAGGCCTTCAAGACATGAATTAACCAATCCATAAGTTGTTCAAAAAATAAAAATTCACCAATCCATGTCTTGAAGGCCTTTCTAATTCTACCCCTTTCTCATTGCACAACTAATCTTGGTGATTGTTTGGTTGCAATGAGAATTATTTTCCCATAAGAATTTACAATATGTAGGAATTTAATTTCCTTATGAAATTCCTAGGAATTAGTCTAAGTTATTTGGTAGTCACTAGAGAAGTTGTAATTCATAGGAATCTATGTAGGAATTGTGAGTGACCAAGGGGAGGATAGGTAAATCAATTCCTACATTTTGTGGGAATTTCACTCTCATAAATTTTCATTGCCTCCATTTTTCCTACTTCCTGTCAACCAAACAACTACCAAAATCAGAAAATCATAGGATTTCTATTGCCTACATAATTTCCTATATACCAAACAACCACTTGATTTATCATTCATCTAATTGGAGCCATGAGTTCAAGATGGCTTTTTCTCTCTTTAATTTTGGAAATGCATTTCTCTATTCAAAGACAATAAAATTGACAAACCTTTTTGAATCACCAATTTGTTGCTCAATTGCCTTTAGTTGCTCAGTTTTGTCAAGGATCTCTCTGTTAAATTGGGGGAATAAGTTTCCCTCTTCTTTCGATGACATAAAATAAAAGATCTTAACAAAGCCTTTTTCCAACCTAATATTACCAGCGGGGCTGTCTCGTACAATTCAAGACCCTGCGTTAAATTGAATTACTTCATCCGTTTCTTTTTACTTGCTACACTTTGACTTTTACGCTTGCCGATGCACTACTTTGACTGTTGATATCTTTACTTGTGTATTAGTGTAAAGTATAAAAATTTGATTTTATGAAAATATACATTGAGACGAATCCAACAATATATTACATTATAACCTTTGATTTTATCTAATAGTAAATAATGCATGGTCAAACCTCATAGATGAATAGTGGAGTTTTCAGAGTGTAGCGAGTAATTTGAAAAGGAGGAAGTATAAGAATTGAAATTTTTTGGTGAATGAGGCCCTTATATTTTGGGGACTCTGTGCAGTTACTCACCTTACACCTGACCTTAGCCGCCCCTGAATATTACCCAATCAAAACCATAGTAAATTGTAATGGTAATTGTGTAAATATAGTTGTTTCCCAAGGTTAATATTGTCAATTACTTTTTAGTTACATATAATTTTTGTTGTTTAGCCGAACTCAAAGTGATCGAAAGTGCTCAAACTATTGTGACTTATGAGGAGATTAAAAAGGACATCACTCGAACTATTTTGGGATGGAGAGAGTATTAATGCTCTTGTCTTACTTATGTTCTCTTATTGTTTTACTTGAGCTTCTCTCTTTTTCTATTACAGAACTGGCAATGGAAGCAGCTCAGTATCTCTCTTTTATGTCTACTGATCCTTGTTATATCCCATATGTGGTGGAAATTAAGCCATCAAATAATTATAACAAACTGTCTGTCCAAATTTTAGATTTGGAGCCAGACATAGCACATTTCATATGGAAGGTAGAAGAGCTAAGCCACCTCTATATTTCTGATTGTAAATTGTTTCATTACTTCCCTGACCAAGTCACAAGGCCAAGATACCTCTCTCTTGACGTTTGTGACATTCAGTTCCTCTCTAAGAGTCTAATCCAGCTTTCTTGCTTAGAGACTTTAGATTTGATTGAAACAGAATTGCCAGAAAATATGGAAATTCTAGTTGACCTTAAACGTCTCTCTCTACGATCAGCGAAAATAACGTCACTCCCTAATAGCTTGAAACAACTACCAAACTTGAATACTTTGGAACTCTATCAATGTTTTAACCTCTATTCACTGCCAAAAAAATTGAATATTGCCAAACTCAAGCTTAGTGATTGCACTTTCAAGTCATTTCCTACTGGTCTACTGATAGAATTTTGGGGGCGCACGCGGAATTGTACTGGACCCGGAAATACAATTTTATAATTTCATAAATTGCAAAGTATTGATTGCATAAAAAATTGTACAACAATATATTTTGGTGGGACACTTGTTCCACACCTTACAAAAATAACTCTCATATACTTTTTCACATATCTCTCCGCTCTTTTATGTATGGTGAGCTCATGTCTCACCCCCAACTATGTGGGAGTGTATTGTGTAGGAATTCTCCATGTTCCACAACAAATGTTTTCACCTCTATTTATAGTACTCCAAACCTTATTCAAGCTTACTTGAGTGTTTTCTCCAAACTTCTAGAGTATTCCACTATCATTTTGCCATGGATATTATCCAACAAATTCTAGAATTTTCTTCATACTTGAAGATGTTACTATCATTTATCTCTCAAATATTTTACTTCCCTTTAAGGTATCTTCTAGATTTTTCTAAAATTATCTCCAACACCCCCCTAATTTTAGAAAAATATACTTCCAAACTTTACTAATTTACTCCCCCTAATCCCAACTTTTTCTTTATTTCCTCCAAAAGAATTTCTTTTTATTGCTTCTCAATCCCCATTTTCTATTTTTCTTCAAAATTTTGTTGGTATTTATGTTACCAACCTCCATCTTCTCAATTTCTATGATATTCTTGTTGATACTCATGTTATCAACTAGCTAACTGATGCTCGTGTCACCAGCCATCGCCTAAATATTTATTTTTTTTCCTCCAAATTTTCTTTTGTTATTGGTGCTCATGCCACCAACCATCTCTAATATTACCATCTTCTTTCAAATTTTCTTTCTCCAACATTTCATAAAATTTTCCCATTTCAAATATTTTTCCTTCAACATTCTTTTAGTGAAATTTCTCCAAATTTGTTTTTCTTGTTGAGTCTCATGTCATCAACCTCTCCCATCATTTTAGTCTTTGTTAGTGATCATGTCACTAACTACTTCTCAATTCTTTTTAATCTTTCTTTCTTTTACATACTTTTTCAATTTTCATTTCTCCTCAAACTTTTATCCTTAATTTATCTTCAAAAAAAATTATCTTCACCTTTAATTTAAATTCTTCCAAATATTACACGTACCTCAACTTCTTTTATCTTGCTTCAACCTTCAACTTCATAATTTGCATCTTCTATCTTCTTCTTGCTACTCCAACGTTGGCGTTATCACGTTCCAGCTCTGATACCATGATAGAATTTTGGGGGCGCACGCGGAATTGTACTGGACCCGGAAATACAATTTTATAATTCATAAATTGCAAAGTATTGATTGCATAAAAAATTGTACAACAATATATTTTGGTGGGACACTTGTTCCACACCTTACAAAAATAACTCTCATATACTTTTTCACATATCTCTCCGCTCTTTTATGTATGGTGAGCTCATGTCTCACCCCCAACTATGTGGGAGTGTATTGTGTAGGAATTCTCCATGTTCCACAACAAATGTTTTCACCTCTATTTATAGTACTCCAAACCTTATTCAAGCTTACTTGAGTGTTTTCTCCAAACTTCTAGAGTATTCCACTATCATTTTGCCATGGATATTATCCAACAAATTCTAGAATTTTCTTCATACTTGAAGATGTTACTATCATTTATCTCTCAAATATTTTACTTCCCTTTAAGGTATCTTCTAGATTTTTCTAAAATTATCTCCAACATCTACTTCACCTTGAAATCTCACATTCCAGAGGATGTTGTGATTATATGGATCACCCCGATAGCCTCGTTGAGTGTTTGAATCAGTTAGTTGATCTGGAGACGCTCTCTATTACATGTTATGAGGTCGAGTCCCTTCCTAGCATAGCGAAACTCCACAACTTGAGAGAGTTACATCTCAAAGATTGTTTCAGCCTCGAAGAATTGCCATCAGATCTGGATGAGTTGGTTAAATTGTGCACCATCAATATTAGCGGTACTAGAATTAAGTCCCTTCCTGAAAGCATCACAAAGTTACACAAGTTGCAAGAAGTGATACTCCCCAAGTGTTTCAAACAGGGAAACTTGTCGAGGAATTTAGAAAAGGTGTCCGTCATTGATGATACAAATGAAATGTACTACAAGCACGTGGGTTATCATGATTCTTGTTATGGAACCTCAACAACTTGCAATGAAGGCAATGGTATTGTGCCAGATTCCATTCCAGAAGTTTACGAAGTAGTTGCTCAGAAGACAGTAGAAGAAAATGTTATTGCTCAAAATCCTGCAGGTACGAGCTTCCAATAACTTATAACTATGCCATCATTTACGTTGCAGTTCTTTTAATTATCTCGAATTTAGTTTCTCGTTGTTGGAATAATTGTGCTTCCAGGACTCATCTATAGTGGCAAACTGGGTCTAAGAGAGTTTCCAAGATTTGTAAAAGTTACTAGTAATAACTTTTTATTGTATGAATCAGTTTGGTGCAAACATACTTTTATTTCAGAAGTTGATGAAGCGGTTCCAGAAGAATCAGAGCAGAACCCCCCTGCTGAGAAGACGAATCTATCACTACTACCTAATGCTCCCAACGATATGGACCGTTATGAGCAGACGTTAGAAGAAGGTGTTATTGCTAAGAATCCTGGAGGTATGAGTTTCAAATAACTCATATGCCATCATTTACATTGCAAACTCTTTAATCTCAAATTTAGTTCCTTGTTCTTGGTAATATTGTGGTTCCAAGACTCGTCTGATAATGGCAAACCCCATCAATGCGTTCTAGTAGAGTTTCCATGATTTGTAAGGGTTATTAGTAATAACTTATATTGTATTCATGTATTGGCTGAAAATCTAAGTTTTCAGCAAGCAAATTCTCATCTTGATGTCGCAAAAAATCCGAATAGGGACAACAGCTAACATGCCTTGTTGGAAATCTTGCCTTCAGGGAAAGAAGATCACGCAGCAAGCTATGGTGATGACTTAGCTGTTAAATATAATTTACAGACACAAAAAAAGGAAGTTACTCAGGAGATGATACAATCATTCTTGTCAAAAAACTTGAGGCTGGTAGATGCTGCAAAAGAGCTTGGGGGTATGTATCCATTCGTTTCAAAGTAAATTCTTGCAGAATTTTCACGATAGGATTGTTAATCTATATTACTCATATACCAGTTACCAGTATGACATAAGGGAAATGAAGAATACTATGGGTAATTGGAAACCAGGTTTTTTTTTTTTTTTTTTTTTGGGAAGAAAGAGCAGATTAAATTAAACATAAAGTTCATTACATCCTAAAGTGGGCATTGAAAGTCCCACCGACGACGAAGGTAGTTCTGAGTTTGGTGATATATGTCATGATATTTTTTTTCCTAGTACTTATGCACCATCATTAGGGGCGAAAATGAGTTCAAGTAAAAAGTAATTGTTTTCCAATTTATGAATTAGTTAAAGTATCTTTTATGCTAGTCAGAGTAATGTTGAGTTAGATGTTCATAATTAAGAAAATTTCATGCTTTGACTGTGAGTTTTCGATAAGCATGGAATAAAAACTGCTTGCTTTATCTCATTTCCATATTTTAGGCACTATCTTTTTAAAAATATATAGCAAATTTTCATGTATATTGAGTTGCTATTCCTAGAGTTTTGCACCAATGTCCAACTAGTCTAAATACAACTCACACTTTAAGAGCAGCTCCATCAAAAGCAACTAATAAGCAATAATGGTTCAACTAGATGTTTATGTGCTGGCTGCCTTTAATACTTACTACTCAGGATTATAGCTTGCTCATTAATCATCCATTTACTTATTCTTTGTAATCTCTCTATCTTATTTGTTCAACATGAGGTACTGTACATTTCAATTTTCAATCAATCATCATATTTGTTGAAAAATTTCAGTCTCAAGATCTACAATGAAGCGAAGACTGAAGGCCTTGAATATGGAGTGGTCATCAAGCAAAAAAGGGAAACATCATCTTGATGGAAAGAACGCGAAAAACAATGGTAAATCACGCTCAGAAAATAACTCCTCACAACATAATTTGGTGAATCCTATTAATCAGCTTGCCCCTGAACATACGGATGGCGCAAACGAGTGTGCATTGTCATGTTCTGTACAAAGAAATGGAAGTTCAAGCACCTTCACTGTGAAGGCTACTTATAAAGATGATACAGTGAAATTTGATTTCTCTTTAACTTCAAGTATGGAGCACCTCAAGGAAGAAGTTTGCAAGCGGTTAGAACTTAATGTTAGCAAGATTAAGATAAAGTATCAGGATGAAGATGGAGATTGGATACTAATGACTTGCATTTCTGATTTAGATGATGCCTTACGTCTTTCAAGATCATCCGGGAGCAGTGCTGTTAGGTTATTAGTTGCTGAAAAAACATAATGTCATGTTTGGATACTGGAGAGATGAATTGCTTAAATGTTTGAAGCAACATTTGAGCTGTGCCTAATTCTAAAACATTCTGAACATTCCAAATTTGGTTTTGTTCTTTTTGAGAAAAGAAAATTAAAAAATATGTACATAAGTACTTTCTTTTAATTATTTAATTAGAGTTATTAGCTAAACTAACGGATGTCACATTTGAGTACGTAAACTGCAACTTTTGCAATTTGACTACCCAAATTGTAACTTTGGGAAAAATTCAGTTATGCACTTAACTCGTGTATTAATTTTTTGTTACAAAATGCTACTTGAATTATAGCTTTAGTACATCTTAGAGATGATTTTAAAATTTTCTTTAATCAATAAAGACACTTTTTTTTAAGAAAAAAGCATAATTAATTGAATAACGTAATTTGTCCACTACCATAGTGATCAAGACTGAGAAACCACTAATTTGTCCACTCTGACGTATATTGGTATATCACCCAAACAATTTCCATACCACAATGTCACAATGAAATTTTTGTGACTATAAGAAGAGAAATCAAACATACTAAAACATCTTTTCTCTTTTTGAATAATCCCCATAAAATCCGTATTATTCTTCCCAAAATACTCATATAATATGCTAATATTTTAAATCACCGAAATAATTTAGGACAAGTTTTTTTTCTTTGGTAAGAAGAACGATCCTACTTGACCCGCACTTCTCACAAGTCAGCCAACCCAGCTATCCAGGTCAACGCTTGAGATTAGGGGATATGAGGGAATCTCTACTCTCAACTCCCAAGCACGAGTAGGTAGTGGGGTTTGAAAAGCGACAAGGTGAGTTCCCCACCACCTCTACCAAGCAAACTTGATATATAATTTAGGACAAATTGATCGAGAATTCAAGACTCCCCTTCTTTCCTCTACGAGACTACAATAAGAGCCTTTTTTTTCTTCTTTTCCAGCTATGGTTTTGCTAAATGCCGCCCTAAATTTTCCTACTAACGCCCTGTATAAATACATCTACATGTATTTATACTCTAACACTCATTCTCCCACTCTCTTTCACTCTCCCTCACTCTCCATCACTCTCTCACTACATCTCTTTCATCAACAAGGATCTCCCATCAAGAACTCCGACAACTTTTCCGGCCAATTTTCCGGCGACAATAACTCCGACAACTTTTCCGGCCAATTTTACGGCGACAATAACTCCGGCAACTTTTCCGGCCACATTATTGCATTATTAATATTAATGAAATTTTATAATCCTTTTAATACAAAAAATCGGACTATATTGACTTAAAAAAAAAAAGTGCCCAGACGCCTAAATTAGGCGCCCGATCTGTGGTCAGGCGCCTAAATTAGGTGCCCAACCACAGGTACAGGCGCCTAAATTAGGCTCCCAACCACAGGTTCAGGCGCCTAAATTAGGCGCCTGGGCACTTTTTTTAACTTGACATAGGAGTTGTCCTTGAACAAGTAAGCCTCATAATCATTGTGGGATCTAAGGAAGCATCAATGTCGCTTGCGAACGGGGTATCCTTCAAGCAAGGAAACTTTTTTGCTATGCCACCCATTCCAACAAGTTTTCTAGTGCAGTAGTTAATGAGGGTATACTGGGACTCTCTTCAGCTTCGCCCATGTTTGTGGACTCAAATGCAGCATCAATGGGATCGTCAAAGAATGTGCCTTCCAGAAAGGGAAACTATGAGTCATATGTTGTGGGCTCTTTGATAACCTTGCCATCCTCGCTGTTGACAGGAAATTTAACCTTTGCAACATGGTTGGTTGAAAAGATAAATGCTTCACCGTTGTCGTGACAACCAAAAGCGGCACGAATTTCACATTGCTGAAATTCGGAATGAACCAGGGAGGGGAAATGATCACTAGTAGATAGGACCTTTGATTAAAAGGTCTCTTTGTGGTGTTGCAGGATCATATCGGATTATGTAATAATAAGCTTATAAGGATGAATGAAAATATAAACCTCGTTCCGGTTTGTAGAATGGAGTGCAGCCTGAATATAATAATCCTTATCAAACATTCCCTCCCGATGTCAGAGGCGTGTAGCTTCAGGAACCACGATCTCCCCAGCTCACATTCTCCTCCGTTTTTCCGCGATACGAGCAAAGATAGCCTTGTCCTCCTCCTTCAACCCAAAACCTTTCGTCGCCATCATCTCATACAAATACACCTTATCCATCTTATCTGCCATTTTATTCCTATCAAAGTTTGAAGTTTGAACTTGCGACTCAGGTAACTGACAAATTCAAACAATCAAATTAATGAAGACCTTTGCTAGATTTAGTGAAACTCCTTGATTGCAGTGATTGCCATTGATCATATATTTATAGTGAAACTCCTTGATTGGAGTGATTGCCATTGAGATTGGATTGATTGCTATTGATCATATATTTATAGTAATGATAGTCCTAATCGTATTAGGAAACCTATCTATATTAGAATTCTAGAATATCCTATTCTATCAACCTTGAAATGGATACTCATAAACCCTGATTTTGAACAGAGCCACAATTTCAGAAACTGATACACGAAATAATTTTTTTATTTAAAAAAAACCCTAATTTCACTGCAACAAACAAACAATATCAAGAGTTTAATTAATCAATTTCAGAAACTGATACACGAAATTAATTAAAAAACCCTAATTTCACAGCAATAAACAAACAATGTCAACAAATTATTTTTAATTAATTAATTATCGAATGAAGAACATGACAAAGCAGTCTGGTAAGCAAAGATTAGTGAGAGAAATGTTATTCAAACATTTTGATGATATTTACAGGCATGTATATTTGATCTTACGACTCAGGAAACTCACCCATTCAAACAATCAAAATACAAAAGACCTTGAAATTGATACTCATAAACCCTAATTTTTGAACAGAGCAGAGCAAATTCAGACTCAGTGCAAATTCGATCAGAAATTGACACCCGAAAAAAAAAATCCTAATTTCACTGCAACAAACAAACAATATCAACAATTTAATGTCGAAACACCACCAGAAATGAAATGACCAACGCAATCACCCCCAATTTGATTGAAAATCGCGATTAACAAACATAAGAAAAGAAATAATTATAAGCAGAAATCCAAACCTAATAAAATCGAGTTTACAAAAACAAAATAAAAAATTGAATAAGGCTTTGTTTGGTAGGAAGGATTTGGATGGAAAAGAAAGGAAAGGAAAGGTGAAAACAAATCTTAACCAAACAAAATAAGAGGGGTTTGATCGGAAAGGAGAGGAAGTGGAAGAAAAAGAATACTCTTAAATCCTTGCTTTTCTTTCCTCTCAAAATCGGAGGAATTTGACAGGAAAGAAAGCAAATAAGTTTTTACCTATGTTTTCTTTATTTTCTTCCTTTCCTTTCCTTTCCTTTAATAATGACAACCAAACATGTGATTCCTCTCAAATACACAAATTATACCAAACATTGGAAACTACAACTACCTTCTTTTCTCTTCTTTTCCTTTCTTTTCCTTTCTCTTCCTTTCTCTTCCCTTCCTTTACTAAAAAAATACCAAACAAAGTGTAAATACCTTGCTCAACCGAAACAAGTCAGGTCCTCTTACCATTTGCTCCGTGTCTTTCTTTTAGGCTTTGTTTGGTAGGAAGGATTTGGATGGAAAAGAAAGGAAAGGAAAGGCTTTTAAGATTAATTTGGACTCGTGTCAAAAATAAAAAAAAATATTAATCTGGGCCACAATATTTAGGCTGGGCGCCCAGAATTAAAATAATTGGACTTTTATTTTTAAGGTCTGTTCACCTTGGTTTTGTACAAATTATAGAGGTTGTTCCTCACAGAAAAGCTGTATAAAAGGTCGTTTTTGGCAAAAGAAGCCATTATAAAAGGTTGTTTTTGGCATTTTTAGCTGAGTCAATACCAAAAATATCGGTCAACACCGAATAACGTCATCAAGTTTCTTTTGACAAAGTATTTTAGGTTTAGGTTTCTCTTAACAAAATTGTTTTTAAATGGTTGTTTTTGATAATTTTTCTTAAACAATAACATTGTTTTGAATATGTTTGATCAAAGATATGCTGAAAATAAAACATATTTTTTAAGGTAAGATGAATATCTCTTGCACAAGTTGGGGGGAAATTGGAAATCTATTTTACAAGGGGCAATAATTAAACCCTTATTACAATGGTGGAAGGAGAGCCGCTAACTGATTAGACCAACCTTGATTCCTAAATAAATAGTGAATTGTGTAAGTTAAAATGTTGCAATTTTCAATAAAGGGACAAAGTAAAATTTTGTGAAATAAGGGGAATAAAGTGAGGTTGAGACTTGAGTGGAGGTTGATCTGGGGTTGTTTTAGGTTGAGGTTCAACTTTGAAAGTAGGACAGTTTTGATATTTCCAGGAAAGTTGTGGTAAGGCTTTGTTTGTATATGAACATATGAATTTGTTTTTGGTGCGTATATGAACATGTTTCTGTCAAGAAATTAAGGATTATAATATGTTGTGAGGTTTGATGTGGGCCCCAAGAGGGTTCGCCTGAGCTCCGATGTCCGTTCACTTTAATCCTGCAAAATAACGTTAGACTACCCCGGGGGTGGTTCCGGGATCGCCCCTCCGACGCTCAAGTCAGTTGAAATGGAGGTAGAGAGATAAAGTCTAGAGAGAGATGCTCTGGTTTGCTAGGTGAGAATTCAATACCTGTTCATTGATGAAGCAGTTGGCTTTTATAGTGTTGGTGATTTCCCAAACAAGTAACATTGTTCAGATGGGCCTTTAGGGCATTCTACCCTTTTCAGGCAATGGTTATTCCATCCTTCTTAGAGATCTCCCAAAACACTGGTAACTAGGTCAACTTACAAAGTGGGACCCACTGCGCCACTCGTCCCATACTCTAAGAGGCTTTTAGGATACTTATTGGGCTGCTGATCAATTAAGCCCAAACAATTAGCCCCACGCCATAGATGGGGGATCACGGGAATCCGACTGGTGGGATGCCTGTCTGTGGCGGAATACACAGCCGTCTTGTTTCTGACTGGTTGGCGACTGGGTTCCCTTCCTGTTGAATAAAAAATGCCGACCCAGTCTCCTCCTGGTAAAGGGGAAGAGGCCGTCTAGGTCACTCCCTGGTGGCAGGAGAATGCCGACCCGGTCATCTCCTGCCGAATGGGGAGTGGCCGACCGGGTCACTCCCTGGTGAAGGGAGAGTGCCGACCAGGCCATCCCTTGCCGAATGCCAAATGGCCGACCGGGTCACTCCCTGGTGAAGGGAGAATGCCGACCCTGTCTCCTCATGCTGCGTGAAGAGTGGCCGACCGGGTCACTCCCTGGTGAAGGGAGAGTGCCGACTGTGCCATCCTCGTCGTCGAATGACAAATGGCCGACCGGGTCACTCCCCGTGAAGGGAGAGTGCCGACCCGGTCATCCCCTGCTAGACGAGGAGTGGCCGACCGGGTCACTCCATGGTGAAGGGAGAATGCCGACCCGATCTCCTCATGCTGCATGAAGGGTGGCCGACCGGGTCACTCCCTGGTGAAGGGAGAATGCCGACCCGGTCCCTTCTCATTGGGTGAGGGGCCAGTTGATACTTGGCCATATTTGACCAAGTATGGAAGCGACTCGGCAAAGGAGGGGAGCTCCTGTAGGCCGAATGGGGTGCTGAGCCATTCGGATGAGGGGCTAATGAGCCCCAAGCTGGTCCGAATGGGTGCTAGCTGATACTTGGCCATATTTGACCAAGTATAGAAGCGATTCGGCAAAGGAGGGGAGCTCCTGTTGGCCGAATGGGGTGCTGAGCCATTCGGATGAGGGGCTAATGAGCCCCAAGCTGGTCCGAATGGGTGCTAGGCGATACTTGGCCATATTTGACCAAGTATAGAAGCGATTCGGCAAAGGAGGGAGCTCTCGTTGGCCGAATGGGTCTTTGAGCCATTCGGATGAGGGCTAATGAGCCCCAAGCCGGTCCGAATGGGTGCTAGGCGATACTTGGCCATATTTGACCAAGTATAGAAGCGATTCGACAAAGGAGGGGAGCTCCTGTTGGCCGAATGGGGTGTCGAGCCATTCGGATGAGGGCTAATGAGCCCCAAGCCGGTCCGAATGGGTGCTAGATGATACTTGGCCATATTTGACCAAGTATAGAAGCGATTCAGCAAAGGAGGGGAGCTCCCGTTGGCCGAATGGGGTCTTGAGCCATTCGGGTGAGGGCTAATGAGCCCCAAGCCGGTCCGAATGGGTGCTAGCTGATACTTGGCCATATTTGACCAAGTATAGAAGCGATTCGGCAAAGGAGGGGAGCTCCTGTTGGCCGAATGGGGTGCTGAGCCATTCGGATGAGGGGCTAATGAGCCCCAAGCTGGTCCGAATGGGTGCTAGCTGATACTTGGCCATATTTGACCAAGTATAGAAGCGATTCGGCAAAGGAGGGAGCTCCCGTTGGCCGAATGGGGTCTTGGGCCATTCCGGATGAGGGCTAATGAGCCCCAAGCCGGTCCGAATGGGTGCTTGGCGATACTTGGCCATATTTGACCAAGTATAGAAGCGATTCGGCAAAGGGGGGAGCTCCCGTTGGCCGAATGGGAGTCTTGAGCCATTCGGATGAGGGCTAATGAGCCCTAAGCCGGTCCGAATGGGTGCTTAGCCGATACTTGGCCATATTTGACCAAGTATAGAAGCGATTCTGCAAAGGAGGGGAGCTCCTGTTGGCCGAATGGGTCTTGCAGGGCCATTCGGATGAGGGGCTAATGAGCCCCAAGCCGGTCCGAATGGGTGTTAAGGCGATACTTGGCCATATTTGACCAAGTATAGAAGCGATTCGGCAAGGAGGGAGCTCTGTTGGCCGAATGGGGTCTTTGAGCCATTCGGATGAGGGCTAATGAGCCCCAAGTCGGTCCGAATGGGTGCTAGGCGATACTTGGCCATATTTGACCAAGTATAGAAGCGATTCGGCAAGGAGGGGAGCTCCCGTTGGCCGAATGGGGTCTTGAGCCATTCGGGTGAGGGGTTAATGAGCCCCAAGCTGGTCCGAGTAGGTGCGTCCCCCTTGTCATGCCACATGTCAACTATTGATACCGGGGATGTTGGGACCCTTAATGCAAGCCGAGTTGGAGGTGCGCTTCATGGAGTTCTGACGTTTCAAATTCCTCGGGCTTAGGCCGCTTTTCTTAATTTGGCCGGACTCCCTATGGAATGGATCAAGGGGGTCCAATTGGGCCTCTATTGGAAGCCCATTAGAGCGACGCGGGGGTTTGCGTTGCACATCCCCCAAGGCACCCCTATATATGTATGAGAGGGGAGAGAATTTCAGGGTTATTTGCTCATTTCTTCATTCTCTCTCTCAAAAATCTCCAAATTCTCCCAACTCTTCACAGCTCTTCCTCCAGCTTCTTCGTCCGACCAGGTACGCTTTTCGTTTTTCTTAAGTTTTCTTTCTTTTCCTTTGAATAACCTCGGCCGACTCCCTTGTCCATAAATAATGGGAGATTCGTCCGAGTCGTCGACACCTCCGGCCTCACCTCCCTATAAATTATCCGAGGAGGTGAGGGGGATGGGAATAACGCTGGTGTCGGGCCGTAATTAATTGCCCCGACCCTCGGCCGTGCCCGACGCGGTTGCTCTGCCGCCGAGCCCCTCGTCTTCGGTTGAGGAGGAGGCCGAGGGTATCATTCCCTATCCTTGGGAAGTGTCACTGGCCTATCCCCCCTCCAGAAGTTACTTAGACAAATATTTGTCTCGTGATGTAGTGCGGGTGGCCATGCCGAGGGGAGCAGGAGAAGCGTCCACTTCGGGCCGAGAATTACAAGATCCCGACTCGGATCCGAAAGGAGGTCCAGGGACTTTCTTCCCGAACCCGGCGTAAGTAAATCTCGGCGAGGACCTTCGGGGACGGCGACCGTGTTCCAAATAAAAGATCCTTATTACCCGGTCCGACCGGGAGGCCCATCATACGCCGGTCTGTCTCCGCCCCGGATGCATCGCTGTTTACTACAAATCTATGGAGATGGGGCTTCGATTCCCGCTGACCCCTTTCGTCAAGGAGCTGCTGAATGCCTACAACTTGGCGATTTGCCAAGTCTCGCCGAACTCATGGGGAGGGATCAACGCCTTTCAGGTCATCTGCGACCTGATACGCGTCCGGCCGACCATCAAGTTGTGGAGGCACATGTACCGACTGGTGGAGGTCATGGCTGCCTCCAACGGGCCCGGTTGGTGGAGTTTCCAGGTCCGACCGGGGTACCGGACCGTTCTCAATCTTCCTTGGTCCCAGAAGGGATTTCGCAGGGAGTTCGCCTTTGTTTACTTCGGTGGAGATTGGGGAATTCCGCTAGTCCCTCCCCCGGCAGAGCCCATTGTTGCTTTAAATTTCCGAGTAGGCGAGCTCGACGACGAAGAGGGGGCTGCGGCCTGCTATATGCAGACCGAGTCGAGGATCGTGGACGGGGGAGAGGTGTTCGTCCCTGGCCAGTGGTTGCCCGACAGTCATCTCTTTAGTGACGAGCATTTCCTATCGGCCATGGGCCTGAGCTCAACCTTCCCGAAGGGTAATTTTGCCGAGGGGATGGCTTAGGATGATGCCCTTATTTTTCGTTTTGACTAACACTTGCTTTTTCTTTGTTTTACAGAACCTGCCCGAGCGTATATAGACGAGGTGGATCCGACCATGGCTGACAAATTAAACATTGCGGCGATGAGGGCCGCTCGGTTGAAGGCCGAGATTGCTGCAAAAACTATGAAGGTCCCTGCCCCTCCCAAGGTGAGGATCCCTTCTTTATTTAGCCGAGCGGTATCTTTTGTAAACAATTCACAGAGTTTTCCTTTATTTCAGGATCCCGCCAAGCCCAAGTCCAGAAAGAGGAAAGAGCGGTCGGCTGACAAGGTCGCTCAGACCGAGAAGGCGCTCGCGAGAGCTAAAGCCGATAGGGAGAAGGCCGACCGGGAAAAGGACGCCCGGGATAAGGTCAGAAAGAGTAAATCAGTAGAGGTCATCAGCCCCAGGGGGCCGCAGCCCGTCGATGGCGGATCTCTCTCCCTCCACTCCTCGGATTTTCGGCCGGCTGGGAGCCCTCAATATACTCCTATGTCTCCATTTGCCGACCGCCACGAGGATGAACTGGGCGAGGGAGCAAGGCCCATCCCGCCTTTCACCGAGCTCAGTCGGACTGAGAAGGATGGTCGCTGGACCAAGGCCATCGAGCTGATGTACACTCCCGCCGATCGGGAGCACATTCAGGCTGTCCATGGTTCAAATGAGACCAACGAGCTTTTCCGCTCCTGGCATGATGTGAGTTTCTTTCCAAATGCCGAGTGTATTACTCTTTACTCGTTTTATTCCTTTTTCTTGATCTGATCTTATTTCTTCTTTCCGCAGTTCTCTGTTCGGCTGGCCAATGTGGCCCAAAACCGAGTAAGCCTTACTGAGGAGGTGGCCGACCTCAAGGAGAAGGCCAAGAAACATTTTGACGAGGTCTATCGCGCCAAGGAAGGCAAGCGGATAGCCGAGTCGAAGCTTGTCGACGCTGAGAGGGCCATTGAGAAGGACCAAAAAGGCTTCGAGGAGGAGCGGAGCAAGTGGGCTAAGGAGAGAGCCGACCTGGTCCTTGCTCGGGATGCGGCCCTAACTGAGAAGGCCGATGCCCTGGTTAAGCTGAAGGAGGCTGAGCAGGAGGTGGCCGACCTCAAAGTCAAGTTGACTCAATTGGAGGGCCAAGTAAAGACCGAGGCGCAGTGGTTCTCCGAATGGGAGAAATCTGACGCTGCCGGAATCTATGCCAACGAGGTCGGCAGTGCTGCGCACAAAATGGGGGAGGATGAGGCGCTTGATAGGCTGAAGAAGGTTCTTGCCGAGTCCCACCCTGACTTGGTCTGGGCGGACGTTTGGTCAAGTTATCAAATGTCCATCGATGCTGACAACGCTGCTATCCGAGCTCGGCTGAAAGCTGAAGGGGTGGACGTCGATAGTGCTGATGAGGATGATGATGAAGAGGGTCATGTCAACGTCAACGTCCTTGATGGCGATGAAGATGACGGCAATGAAGATGATGTCGAGGGCGATGCTGGTCGGGCTGAAGAGTTGGTTGGGGACAACTCTGAGCCGAATGCCGGGAGCATGACTGATCTTCCTCCTCCCCCTAGATCTTAAGATGCACTTTGTACTTAGTTGTTTTTGTATTCTGCCTTTTATTGCTTTTGCAATGGCTCCTTCTTTGTAGTTCCCGACCATCTTCAATGAAACTTAGTTATTTTGTCTCAACTTGTTCGTTTGTTGATTGCAATATTTTCCGAGTAATTTTGTTTTCGCTAAACAGTTAGAATTGATTAAAACTGAGGAATTGCCGAACAGTTTTAATTTCCCAAAAAGGATGTTAATTTGTTTTGACTGGTTAAGTCTGGAACAAAATATGCCGACAGGCTATAATTACAATGGTTACAATATATGCCCCTATTGCAAGTAACAAACTCTACACGAAGTATTTCTTGAGGTTGTCTGCGTTCCAGGGTCGGGCCAGGGGAACACCCTCGGGGGATTGTAGTCGAAAAGTCCCTGGTTTAATGATTCCCGTCACTTTGTAAGGGCCATCCCAGTTAGGTCCGAGCTTTCCCTTCAAGTGCGAGAGCCCAGTGGCTTCAACTTTCCTAACGACCCAATCGCCAAGTTGGATTGGTCGGGACTTTACTCGGCGATTGAATATCCGAGTGACTCTTTGCTTGTATCGGATAGATTTCAGCAACGCGTTGCCCCTTGTTTCTGGAAGTAAGTCCAAGTTGACTGGTTTTTCTTCCTCATTTTTCTCGAATTCATAGAACGTTATTCGAGGAGATGGGATGCCGACCTCTACTGGTAGGACCGCCTCGCTACCATACACAAGGCTGAACGGCGAGTGCCCTGTGGCTTCTTTGGCAGTAGTTCTGGCCGACCAGAGAACCCCTGGTAGGTCGTCAACCCATGCGCCTTTAGCAGCCTCCAGAGATTTCTTGATTCCCTTGAGCACTATTTTATTAGCCGACTCAGCTTGTCCGTTCGTTTGCGGCCTTGAAACCGCGGAGAATTTGGCGCATATGCCGAACCGTGCGCAATATTCCCGAGTTGGGCCACTGTTGAATTGGCGTCCATTGTCGGAAATCAGTACCCTGGGAACTCCGAACCTGGTGATGATGTTTCTCCAAATGAATGATTGAACTTGTTTATCGGTTATGGAGGAGAGCGGTTCGGCCTCGGTCCATTTGGTGAAGTAGTCAATGGCGACTATCAGAAACTTTCTTTGACCTGAGGCTGGGGGAAATGGTCCGAGTAGGTCCATGCCCCACTTATCGAAGGGCAAGACTGCTTGAATCGTTGTTAAGGGGGTGGTCGGTGCTCGGGGGATGTCTGAATGAACCTGACAGGACGGACATCTCTTGACTAGTTCATGAGCATCCGTTTTTAGAGTAGGCCAGTAGTATCCGGCTCGGAGAGCTTTTCCGGCTATGGTTCTTCCCCCTTGATGACTTCCGCAAGCCCCTTGGTGGATCTCCCTGAGGATGTAATTCCCTTCCTCGGGGGTGACGCATTTAAGCAATGGATGGGTGAAGGATTTTTTGTAGAGTTGATCCTCATGCCATAAAAACCATCCGCATTTGTGCTTGACTCGGGCAGCCTCCTTGTGGTCTTCAGGCAATTTCCCGTCTCTCAGATACCCGATCACCTCATTCATCCATTCAGATGTCCGATTCAGGACCAGCTGCTCCCTGGTATTGATGCTGGGCTGTCGAAGGACTTCCCACATGATTGTTCGAGGAGCCGCCCCATCTGCCGAACTGGCCATTCGGGCTAGTGCATCAGCCTGCTGGTTTTCCGACCGGGGTATGTGGGTGATATTGAACCGAGACAACCGTTTGATGATGCCTTGGGTCTTGGCCAAATACATGCGCATGTTGTCTTCTTTGGCCTCGTACTCGCCGGATACCTGACCCACTATCAGCTGGGAGTCAGATTTGGCGTTAATTACGGAGGCCCCAGCTAGGATGCATATCTCCAGTCCGAGGATTAACGCCTCGTACTCAGCTTCGTTGTTAGAGCCCAAGAATTCGAACTTAATGGCGTACTCCATTTTTTCACCGACCGGAGGTTTTATGACTAACCCGGCTCCGCACCCAGTTTTGGTGGATGAACCGTCTACTTGCAATTCCCAGCTATCCGTCGTGCTGACTGGGGGCCTGGTTGTACATTCTGTTATGAAGTCAGCCAAGGCTTGGGCTTTGATCGCCCTCCTGGGCTCATATTCCACCGGAAGTCCCGGCACTGATCCGCCCGGCCGCTCATCCGACTAGAATGATTCCTGCTTTCGATGAGCTTCCTGAGCGGCTGACCCGTGAGGACCTTGATCGGATGGGCTTGGAAGTAGGGCTTTAGCTTCCGACTGGCCATTACTAAGGCGAAGACCATCTTTTCGACTTCGCTGTATTTGGCCTCGGCTCCCCGAAAGGCGTGACTGATGAAGTAGACTGGGTGTTGCTTTCCTTCTCTCTCAGCTATCAGAACCGCACTGAGTGCGTATTCCGATACCGCTAAGTACACGAACAGCGTTTCTCCCGGCAAGGGAGAAATCAGTTTTGGGAGCGTTGATAGGTGGGCCTTGAGGGAGATAAAAGCCTGCTCGGCCTCGTCATCCCAAGTGAATTCCTTTCCTTTCAGGGTTTTGAAGAAATGGAGGCTCTTGTCTGCTGACCGGGATAGGAAGCGGCCGAGGGCGGCCAAACACCCGGTGAGGCGTTGTACTTCCCTTACGTTTCGAGGAGACTTCATTTGCATTACGGCTTTGATTTTGTCCGGATTTGCTTCAATCCCTCTTTCGTCCACCAGAAATCCGAGGCACTTCCCCCCTTTTACCCCGAAGACACACTTTTTGGGGTTCAGCATCATGCGGAATCGCCTCAGTGTATTGAGGGTCTCTTTTAGGTCTGAGGGGTGATCACCCTGGGCTTTGCTTTTGACGATCATGTCATCGACGTATACTTCGATATTCCGACCCAACTGGTCGCTGAAAATCTTATTGACTGTGCGCTGATACGTAGCCCCCGCATTCTTTAGCCCGAAGGGCATCATTTTGTAGCAATACACCCCTTGATTGGTGAGGAAGGCGGTATGAACTCGATCCTGCTCTGCCATCGGGATTTGGTGGTATCCCGCGTTTGCGTCCATGAAGCTAAGGAGAGCGTGTCCTGCCGTTGAGTCGACCAGCCTATCGATTTTGGGCAGAGGGTGGTTATCTTTCGGACAGGCCTTGTTCAGGTCAGTAAAATCCACGCACATTCTCCATGCCCCACTCGACTTCTTGACCAGGACTACGTTGGCTAACCATTCTGAGTACTGGCATTCTTCGATGAACCCTGCCTCGAGCAATTTCTTAACTTCGGCGGCCGCCGCAGTGTTCCTTTCGGGGCCTTGATGCCTTAGTTTTTGCTTGACGGGCCTGAATCCCTCTTTGATGTTGAGCTCGTGGCACATTACTTTAGGGTCAAGCCCGGGCATATCGGTGGCTTCGTAAGCGAATACGTCTCTGTATTCTGTTAATACTTGGACGATCTATTTTCTCGTCTGGGGATCCATGGCCTTGCCTACTCTCAAGGTCCGACCGTGCTTCTCGTCAATGATGACTTCTTCGTCGTCCTCGGCTGGCTGAGGGCGCTCGTACTGCTTAGGGTTCTCGGTAAGGTACACCCCGAGCCCACTTGAGGGCTGATCGTCCTCACGTTTTCTTTTTTTCGAGTCCTTTGGGACGTCGTCCTTATTTTTCAGGCTGTTTACGTAGCATTCCCTTGCTGCCTGCTGATCCCCTTGGATTTTTCCAACCTTGCCCTCGTCGGTTTCAAATTGCATGAGGAGCCGGTAAATTGAAATTCTTTGCCTTGACTCTATTCAGAGTCGGTCTTCCCATTATGATGTTGTATGGTAGAGGGATGTCCACCACTAGGAAGTCAATTGGTAGGCTTCTTCCTTTGCCCTTCTCTCCCATCCGAGCGGGCAATTTGATGGATCCGACAGGGTGCACGCAATTTCCCCCGAAGCCTATGAGTGGCTGATTGAGCGGGGTTACATCCTTTTTATTGTACTTCGTTTCTTGAGGCACTCCAGTGTGATTATATCTGCCGAAGATCCACTATCTACCAACACCCGTTTGACTCTGGCGTTGGCCACTTTGAGTTCGATGACTAAGGGATCGTCGTGGGGCGTATGCAGGGGCCGACTGGACTCGCCGAAGGTCATGATGGGACAATCGGGTCGGGGATGATGGACGTCGAGTACCTGGTGCTTTAGACTCTGGAGGTGGGCTTTTCGTGAGCGGCCGGTCGGCGCCCGACGCGAAGCCACCTGCTATGACCCCGATGAAGCCCTTTGTATCCCCGCTGTTGGATTGACCAACCTTTTGTTTGCCCTTTTCCTCCCTTGAGTGCTTGAGGTACCGGTTCGCCTTTCCCACGGTCGGCTAAGTTGTCCAGGGGATTTCTTAAGTTCCCGCGCAATCCTTGGTGGTGTGACCGCACTCTTTGTGGAATTCGCACCATTGGCTTTTGTCTCGCCGAGTGACCGACGTTACGATGGGAGGTGGGCGAGGCATCATGGATTTATCCTTGATGTCCAAGTAGATTTCTCTTCGTTCTTGTTGAATCGGGGGTCGATGCCGTGGTCGTTAAACCTATCGGACCGACCACACCGTTTTTCTCGCCGCTCGATCGGTCCTTGTGATTTCCTTCTTCCTTCCTCTTCTTGCTCCCATCGTCTGAGTGACGACATATATCGGTCGCTTGGATGAATCTTTGCGCCCGAGTCATTGCTTCGGAGAAGGTTTTCACTTCGTTCTCAGCCAAGGACCATCTGAGCCGACCAGGTTGAAGACCAGACATTAAGGCGGCGAACGCCACTGCATCTTGTAGATCAGAGATTTTTAATGACTCCTCATTGAACCTTTTGATGTAGTCGGCCAGACTTTCATTCTTCTCCTGCCTGACTCCCATCAAATGAAGACTTGTTTTCTTTTGCCTTTTTCGGCGATAAACCGGGTGAAGAAATAGGTCCTCGAGTACCGAGAAATTGCATTACGATCCCCGCGGAAGCTCTTGGAACCGAGTTTAGAGCCGGTCCTTTCGTAGTCGTGGGAAAGAAACGGCACCAAGTGGCCTCACGGCCCGGTTTGAACGCTCATTTGCGCTTTGTATGTGGCCATGTGATCGTCCGGGTCGGTTAGGCCCGCAAATGGTTCGATCGAAGGCGTTTTGATTTTTCCAGTGGCCGGGCGCCTCAAGTATGTCCCTGTCGAATGGGACCATGAACTTAAGCGCCCCACTGTTGATCCGAATGGGCTTCGATTGGGCTGAGTCGCCGCGCCCTTCTCGCTGAGCGGCTTTCTTATTAAGAATGTGCCGAGCGTCTAGGCCCTTGCTGAGGCGCTTCTCGTTTAGGAAATGTCGAGCATCAGGGGTTTTATTCCCGACGTTGCCCCTGGGTGATTTGGATACGTGCGTCTCCTCTTCCCGCAACGTGGATCCCCCTTTGGACCCGTGCTTCTGCTCCTCTCCCTGTCTAGATCGGTGCCGATCGTGCTGACCATGCTCCTCGGGCCCGACCGCCGCGGCTAAAGCCGGCCTTGGTTCTCTTCGCCCGAAGGGAAGGGGACCCGAGTCTGGTCTTTAGGGGGTTGAAGAAAACGCCCCTGCTGTAGGTTGGCCAACATATCCTTCAGGCTTTGCTGCAGGGTCTGCTGGAGCTGAGCGGCTATCAAGTTTATGTCCTCCGCGGATATAGGGTGGGGATCGGCGTCTTGTAGCGGGCCAGGAGGGATCCCTGTCTATTTTCGATTGGCCCGATCCTCCTCATGATCGAGGGTTTGAACGGTCGGCGTCCCGGGCCGTTCGGATCTCCTCCGGTGAGATGGCGAAGGATCCCTTTCGGACCTCCGAGCCTCGTGGCCAGGGCCGTCTGCGTGCGAGTGCTCTTGGGCCGGGGCCATTGTGAAGTGATTCTTACTGAGTGGTGGCGAAGCGACTTTGATTGTAACTTCCCACCACGTACGCCAAACCAAGCTTCGTCAAGAAATTAAGGATTATAATATGTTGTGAGGTTTGATGTGGGCCCCAAGAGGGTTCGCCTGAGCTCCGATGTCCGTTCACTTTAATCCTGCAAAATAACGTTAGACTACCCCGGGGGTGGTTCCGGGATCGCCCCTCCGACGCTCAAGTCAGTTGAAATGGAGGTAGAGAGATAAAGTCTAGAGAGAGATGCTCTGGTTTGCTAGGTGAGAATTCAATACCTGTTCATTGATGAAGCAGTTGGCTTTTATAGTGTTGGTGATTTCCCAAACAAGTAACATTGTTCCGATGGGCCTTTAGGGCATTCTACCCTTTTCAGGCAATGGTTATTCCATCCTTCTTAGAGATCTCCCAAAACACTGGTAACTAGGTCAACTTACAGGTGGGACCCACTGCTGCCACCTGTCCCATACTCTAAGAGGCTTTTAGGATCCTTATTGGGCTGCTGATCAATTAAGCCCAAACAGAACATATGATGCGGAAGGAGCTTTCTCCTCCTAGTCCTCTTCTCACATACTTCTCTCCTACTCTATTAAAGTACTACGCAACACTCCTAGTTGGCTGGTTCTCATCAAATCCAAAGCTGCATAAATATTTAGCTGTGTTTTTCCCCATTTTACAACAGTCAACATATAAAGATAATAATTGAAGTAGCCACTTGTTGTCGTTCCTCCTGGTAGGAAATAAGGGGAAATGGCACAGTGTCCTCGCCTAGATTCGAAGGGTTCCCTGGAATTGGATGGTGAGAAGTGGGATTTAGGGTCATGGATTGAAAATAACACATTAACACTCATTCTCTTCTATCAGTGCGAACCTTGAGGTTGTGTGCATGGAGTCCGCATAGGGTCTGTGTGATTGTGTGAATATACCAGATTCAGAGGGGTAGATGAGGGTGTGCAACGAGTCCAACAGCACAGAGCCCTAAAATTATAAGGGCCTTGAAATATATATTATTTTAAAAAAATTATTTCAAATTTGAGGAAATCACCTTGTTTTTTCACCCTTAATATATTTCTTAATGGTCAATATTTAAATTTTTAACTTTCCATCTTTAATACCCAACACTCCATCTTTATCTTTTATAAATTTGGGGGCCTAATTTTCATGTTAGAACAGGGGTCCCAAAATCTTCAAGACGGCCCTGACCAGATTCCATTGGGAAGCTCACCCGCCTGGATATCATTGGGGTTGAACCCCTCTGCCTGCCTGACACCATAGAAAGGCTACACAAGTTGGTACACTTAGATTTTCGACATTGTGCATTCGAAGAAATGCCGGCAAATTTGGGCTACTTAGCGAGCCTTCAACAACTCTCCCTTTTTGAATGCTATCACATCAAGTCCCTTCCTAATAGCATTGCAAATCTATCCACGCTAACAACTTTAAGTATCAAAATTTGTTATTCACTCACGGAATTGCCACCGAATCTAGGACAGTTGAAGTGCCTTACCCGTCTTATCCTTTCTTATTGCCCTGGTATCACAGAATTGGCAGCAAGTTTAGGACAGTTGGAGAGTCTTACATGTTTCTCTCTTGGTGATTGCGACCGCATCAAGTCCCTTCCAAATAGCATGGAAAATCTATACAGGTTGGAAACTTTAAGTATTACTGGATGTCAATCCCTCACAGAACTGCCAGTTAATTTAAATGTCTTAAACCTCCATCTTGGCCCTTGCTACATCCGCTTCCTTCCCAACATCAACCTTCAAACACTCTCTATACCCAACATCAACCTCGTACAACAATTCCCAACAGATTTGCGTGAGTTGCGGGGATTATTGCTTCTCGATATTGCGGATTCTACAATCAAATGGCTTCCTTGGAGCATCACAAAGTTCAGAGAATTGCAATTCCTATTTTTGCCCACCAACTTCAGACTCGAAACCTTGCCACCTCATTTGAACGATTCCCTTATTGTTTCTGTTGTAGAAAATAATGCACGGAAAACCTGGAAACAACTCAAAACAGAGATGTCTTTTCCTTTTCCGCTTGTTGACTACGGTAAGTGTTTCGAGTATCACTCCTTTTCTCTAATAAATACTCCATCTCATAATAGGTTGAGTTGAACACTCATTAGATATTGGATCCAATAGTAAAGATTGAAAAATAATTGGTTGAACCATGCCAAAATACTATAAACAAGTGATCATACTATTTTGGGATGGAGGAAGTACAAGTGTACAACTACCTGCAACTATTGCAATTATCTGTCTTGCTTTATTTTGTTTCTCTAATTTTATTAACTGAGCTTCTCTCTCCCTCTTACTATCATAGAACTGGCACTGGAAGCAGCTCATAGTCCCTGTAGTATATATCCTCCTGGTTATATCCCATGTGTGGGGGAAATTCAGACATTCATAAACACCGGTTCATGTATATGGGTTCGGATTCTCGATTTGCAACAAGTTCAGTTCATAGAACATTCCATATGGATGCTACCACAGCTAACCCACCTCTATATTTCTGATTGTACAGACTTTGATTACATCCATGACTTAGTCGCAGGGCCTAGATATCTCTGTCTTGAGGAGTGTGACATTGAGTCCCTCTCTGAGAGTCTGAGCAAGCTTTCCAACTTAGAGACTTTAGAGTTGATTCAAACAGATTTGCCAGCAGATATGGATATGCTAGTTAACCTTAAACGTCTCTTTGTACAATTAGAGTCACTCCCTAATAGCATGAATATACCACCAAATTTGAATACTTTGGAACTAGATCTATGTTTTGAGCCCAATGCACTGCCAAAAGAATTGAGACTTGCCAAACTCAAGCTTAGTGATTGCGCTTTCGAGTCATTTCCTACTGGTCTACTTCACCTTGAAATCTTACATTCCAAAGGTTTCTGTAAATTCTGTCATCTGGACGAATGTTTGAATCAGTTGGTTAACCTGGAGACGCTCTCTGTTACTTGTTATAAAGTCAAGTTCCTTCCTAGCATAGCAAAACTCTGCAACTTACAAGAGTTAGAACTCAAAGATTGTTTCAGCCTCAAAGAATTGCCATCAGATATGGATAAGTTGGTCAATCTGTGCACCCTCAATATTAGCGGTACTAGAATTAAGTCCCTTCCTGATAGCATCATAAAGCTACACAAGTTGCAACAAGTGATCCTCCCCAAGTGTTTCAGACAGGGAAGCTTGCCGGAAATTCTAGAAAAGGTGTCCATCATTGATGACACAGTTGAAACATATTACAAGTACCTAGGTTACTATGATCCTCGTTATGAAACCTCAATTGAAACTTGCAATGGAGGCAATAATATTGCACCAGATTTTGGGGACAATAATGTTTCAGAAAATCAGCAGAACAGGAACCGTCAAATTGGTAATGAGAAGGGAAAGACACAAAAAAAGGCAATTACTCTAGAGATGATACAGCCATTGTTGTCAAAGAACATGAGGCTGGTAGTTGCTGCAGAACACTTAGGGGGTATGTATGAAGGAATATGTCCTTAGACATCCCGACAATTACTAAATATAAATAGGAATAATATTATGAAGATAATAAAGTTAATTATTTTAGTAATCTTATTTTCTTGCTAGAGAATAAATATGATTAATAGGACAATAATGATTGGGCCTATAACTAAAATATATTAATCCTATGAGGTCACACATTGTAGCACAAGTTGAATAAAACAATCCAAATCCATTTAGGATTAGGGTTGGGCCGGTCCAAAGGGGAATAGAAGGAGAATTAGTTCTCCTAACTAACCTATGACTCTTCTATTATATATAGGATATAATATTAGAGTTTAGGCGATCAATTCATTAATCAGTTTCTTTACACAAGAGAGAGAGAATTGAAACCCAAATCTATTCCATATATCCGGCGCCTATACCACCAAAAGCAAGGGATCTTTTCTCTTCCGTTCTAGCAAACGTTGGTGTTCAACTGGTGCTCGTGGACTGATTAGAGGAGCAACACTTGGGGCTCTCGGATCTTCAAAGCTTGCATACAACAGGGAAATCACGCTACAAAGGTTTGATATTTAATCCCTATTGAATGATTCATATGTTTGATTATGTCTGCGATCCTATGATAGATGTTAGGAAATTGTTTCCTGAAATTCCGCTATATGCATCTATATATTCCTACAGTGTATCCATTCTTTAGAAACTTATTTCTTACTGAATTTTCATGATAGAATTGTTAATCTATGATACTATGCATATACTACCAATTACCAGTGTGACATACAGAAAACGAAGAATGGTATAGCCAATTGGAAATCAGGATGGCATGAGAACTTCTTAGTGCTTAACTGCTTATGCATCATCATTATTATTTGGGGTGAAAATGACTTCTAAGTAAGATATAATTGTTTTCTTATTCATGAATTAGTAAACTAGAAGATTTTATTATTCTAATCGGGGAGATGTTGATTTAGACATTCATAAATCATAACTAGGAAAAATTTCATGCTTTTGCTGCCAGTTTCCAGTAAGGAATAAAAAAGTGCTTGATTTCTCTCATTTCCATATTTTAGTCACTATTGTTGTAAAGTATTGCACCTTTCATGTATCATTGAGCTTTTTATGCTATTCCTGGAGTATTGCACCAATGTCCTGCAAGGCTGCAACTTTCAATACAACTCAAACTCTTAAGAGCATCTCCATATAAAGCAAATAAGCAACAGACTCTTAACTGTGTCAATCAACCAGAGACCCTTGTCATGACAAGGACACCTAACTTAACATTAATAGTTTACTTTAAAGTTTACATCGTTATCTTACATAAGACTTGAATAAAAGTTCCATAAATTTATTCTGTAATAAAATGGGACAGCCCTAGCAAAGGGATCTTGTAATGCATTCATTATACATGCGAAACTGTTCGCGTGTTTGGAGATCTCCCATAGTTTTTTTCTCATTTTTGTTCATTTGGAGCTGTCCAATGAGCAAGACAATAGTTTTGGTTGCACGGCACACACAAGTATATAGTTGAAATTGTTTTTGACGTGGTGGTAGTGGTGTTAAAACAGGTTCTCAAACAGGTTCTGGGTATACCCACGGCGAACCAGGTCAGACCCGGACAGGTCAGGATTTTGACAGTCAGTGCCCCAGGTCGTGATTGGTCAGGTTTTGTTCAACTGGGTCGATCACATTTGAATCATGGGATAGCTGGGTGCCGGACAGGTCTGAGCGTTCCATTTACAAGCTGATCCATTCCCGGGTATGATCGCCCATAAACATTTTTTAAACCGGGTTTGCACATGTCGTATTTGGATTTCATGTACGCTTGGGTAGAGTCAAGTGTACTCGGGTTGGAACACTAATGACCTTAGTTCGAACATTGTGAAGCATCGGGTCCATTCGCTATTGAACATCAATTCAACTTCGTTAACTCCTGGTCGGGTCATTTTGATTTTGTTATGGATTTTGTAAACGAATCATATTATTAAAGTAATAAGATCGACATATATATACATATGTGTGTGCGTTAAATATATGGATGATAACGAAAAACTAATAAAAACACGATATTGTTTACCATGATTTTTAGTGTATTCTCTTAGTCAACTCTTATTTCGACTAATCAACTGCATAAAACCACTCTAATATACTACCTCCGTTCCTAAATAATAGTTACACTTTGACTTTTGACACTATTCACAAAATTCAATACTAACAAGGATACAAATAAAAACAGTAATGGTAACAATGCTAACAATAATAATAATAATACAAATAAAAACAAGAATGCTAACAATAACAATAGCAATACAAATACTAACAGCAATAGTAGCAACAATGCTAATAATAACAATACCAATAACAAACATAACATGGTATATATGTATTATGTTGTGACTATATATGATAAAGTATAAATAAACTATTTTATCAATATGTTTAATCATTTTAGTAGTATTGTATATTGGTATTAAAATAATTGTAAAACCATTCTAATACTACATTGATTATAAATTAGTAAAACGACTCTTGATATATTATAATATTATAAGAAATGACAATCATATGTTTACAATAACGGTTCATATGAGGCTTAAGTGGTTATAACGAGAGTTCATATGTTGTACGATAATAATAATAAGCATAACAACAGTTTATATAAATGATAGTAAACATAAGAACCATAAGTCAATAAGTTAACTAGATAGTAACTTGTTAACAACCATATGTTAACTTAGCTTTTAGTCACTTACTCACTTAGACTTATACCAACTCAGTAACTCACTAACTTGTTCCTAGATAATTGAAGAAGCTGTTACTAAATAAGATTAATGAATATATCAATATAGATTATAAGCTAATTCAAGATAATAGTACACTATTTTAGCTAATTCAAGATAATACTACACTATTTTAGCTAGAAGTCTGCATGTTAAATGCATTTCGAAACTAAAAACATGTATTTGGATTGAAACAAGTTGTTATCGGACGATATCAATGAATGTATCGTTGTAAGTCGATAATCTAAGTCAATGTAACACTACATATAAGTTAACTTAAATAAATATAATTATACTATTACTTAATTGAGTAATAGACTGCTGATAGTTGCATAAGTAACGCTATAAGTAAGGAGTCTAACTAAAATTTAGAAACTCAATTCATAACTCTAATTAAATAATAATAATAATAATAATAATAATAATAATAATAATAATGGTTATATTATGCTAATTAATAAATAATAATTATACCTAAATACTAATCATAATAATTTCAATAAAAATAACCAAAATTTCAAATTATAATAAAATAATTGACTAATTATTAAAGTTAGTAAGTTAGTAAACCAAGATAAGAATTAGTAAGATTACAAGAATATAAGATTACCAATCATGTGCTAGGTCATCAATCCATGTGCTAGGTAATTCTTTTTTCCTATTGGCCAAAAAATAATATCATGGATCATGAATTAGAACCCTTACTTTGAGAATGATCAAAATCTAACCATCAATATCTCAAACCCACCCATCTCCCATCTCCCATCTCCCATCTCCCATTTCCCATTTCTCTCTTTTAAAACCCTAACCTCTCATCCACCCTGCCCACCTCCTCTTCCTTCTCTCATTCTTTCTCCTCAGTCTACCATCCCCTCAACCACCCACTCCTCTCTCGCCACACTCTTAGCCGTGTGTTTTCGCACCTTCGCCGTCATTCAGCTCACTTGCGCCGTCGTTCAGCTCTGCGGCATTCAATTTTGTATCCGCCTCCAACTTGTCGCCTCCTTCAACCTCCTCGCCTCATACCTGCCGTTTTCAACCTCAGCTCTGTTTTTAATTTTTCAGTTTCAACTTCTTTTTTACTGACAGTTTCAATTTGTTAGTTTGGTGTTCTTCAATTTTTTTTGTATGTTTTAGTTTTAGATCTGGTGTTAGTGGTAATGGTGATATTTTTTCTTCTTGTATTTTTTCACTTTTATGTTTTGGAATGAAGGTGATGTTAAGAAATAGGTTGTATCGTGTCTGAATATTTCTAGGTTTTCGCTCATATCTTACTGAGTTGTGAATGCTTATATTTATTGATTGCAACAAAACGCTGAAATTGTGCGATTATTGGAAGTGATTTGGTTAATTTTGGGAGAGTTTTTTTTATGTATTTATTGTAATGAGTAACTGAAATTTTGGTTATAGGCGTAATTATTAGTAGTATTAAGAGAGGCGTAAATATGACTTCGAATTATCACTTGCTGATTTCTAAGAAATGCCAGTGAGCGACTAGGATAATAATATCAGAGTTTGTCTGCATTTGTTGTTTCGAGCAATTGAGATTTGAGTTTAGCGAAGTTGCTTGATTAAGTACATGATATTCAAAGTTTAACTCTTAAATTCAATGTAATTTAATTTTTTATTTAATTAATTATTAAATGTAAGTAATTTTATAAATTAACATATTTAAATGATTTTGTAGATATAAAAAAATAATTGAATTTTAGTAATATCTGGTTGAGTACGGTTGGGTTCGAGTTTGAATGCAGGTCTGTCTGGTCAGATCAGAATATAATCTTGTCAGGTGCCGGACAGGTCTGGGTTATCCTAGATCAGGTTTCGGTCAGGTCTATGGACTGACCCTCACTGGTCGAACCAGGTTCAAGTCAGGTCAGAATCAGGTTGACCCAGCGGTCAGATCTATTTCTGACACCACTACGTGGTGGCCTGTGGACTGTGGTACAACCCCTTAGCAATGTGAGTATGTTAACAATGTTGTACTCTTATACCCCCAATTTGCACCCTGCTGATGTAAAGTTTTCTACATCTGTTTTCCTGAAGATTTCTAAGTTATCAATGATTTCCAGTCACCACAGGCGACAAAGTTTAACGATGATGTCCTAAAAACTTGCCAGAGCTTCTTTATGCTGCTCAATCGGATTCATTACAAAATTATATACCGTCAGTAGAAGTTTATGTGCTTGCTGCCTTTAATACTTGCTACTCAGGATTGTAGCTTGCTCATTAATCATTGTTATCCATTTACTTATTCTTTGTAATCTCTCCTCTATGTTATTTGTTCAATATAAGTACTGTACATTTCAACTTTGAATCAATCATCATATTTGTTGAAAAATTTCAGTCTCAAGATCTACACTGAGCGAAGACTGAAGGCCTTGAATATGGAGTGGTCATCAAGCAAAAAAGGGAAACAACATCTTGACGGAGAGAACACGAAAAACAATGGTAAATCACCCTCATATTACAACTCCTCACAACATAATTTGGTGAATCCTATTAATTAGCTTGCCCCTGAACATACGGATGGCGCAAACGAGTGTGCATTGTCATGTTCTGTACAAAGAAATTGAAGTTCAAGCACCTTCACAGTGAAGGCTACTTATAAAGATGATATAGTGAAATTTGATTTCTCTTTAACTTCAAGTATGGAGCAACTCAAGAAAGAAGTTTGCAAGCGGCTAGAACTTAACGTTAGCAAGATTAAGATGAAGTATCAGGATGAAATTGGAGATTGGATACTAACGACTTGCATTTCTGATTTACATGATGCCTTACGTCTTTATTCTATCCCAATTCTTGCAATTCAGGTACGCTTTAAATTAATTCAATTAATTTTTTATGTTATTATTCAATTAATGTACTCTGTAACATGATCTTACTGTCGGATATTAAACTCAGGTTATAGCTATAGAAGCAGAATATAGAAAGAGAGAAAGATATTTTATAAGAGATTGATAAAATTGGATTCAGGCAAGAGAAGCTCATCCCTTAACCGGAAAGATACGTGGCCATGAATGGGATGAAGTGAAACATAGTTGATTGGGTGCTAGAGTTGTAAAGAAGTAAACAGAGATAAATGAGAAAAGAATTATTATTGGAATTGATTGAATGATTATTACATAGATTATATCTCTATTTATACAATGCAAATCAATTAAAATTTGGCTACATAATATAACAAACTCCTAACAACTTCTAACAAATTTCATACAAACTAACGAACACTGGTAAACCTCTTATAACATACTTCCCTCCTCCTACAAGACTTGCCCTCAAGTCCTACTATGGAATTAAAAGCATACATATATCCACCTATTTATGAATCTATCCAACTGAAGTTAAACTAAGCTACCATTTTTCTGCTTTGCTTTTTTCTATAGTTTTTTTGCTTTGCTTGCTTCTGTTGACAATTTCAAGACTTCCGCCACCAGTACAGCATGAAGAAAGCTGTAGAGGAGGCCAAGGAAGAGGCCTGATGTTGACTAGTAGTGCTACTAATGCTAAGGAAATTATTTAGTCAAAGACCCTCACACGAAGACATGACCCAGCAGGACTTTCAAAGAGAGTAATTTTCCTTAAACATCTCTCTTGTAAGACAAGAAGACCGTTCCTCATGAGAGACTTATGACCCCAATCACATTGTTGACCCCATAGTATCCGTCTTTGTTTGACGATCAAATGAAACTTTGAACAATTTTCTGGTCCAAGTTCGACCAAAATCACATTGAAGAAGGTCGTTCCTCATGAGAGACTTATGACCCCAATCACATTGTTGGCCCCCATAGTATCCGTCTTTGTTTGACGATCAAATGAAACTTTAAACAATTTAATTTTCTGGTCCAGGATCGGCCAAAATCGGTTGGTTAGTCATATGGGATGTTGTAGGTTAAAGGAATGGTTTAGAATTGGTGAGCAAAGCATCAGCCTGTATCGCTTTTAGAGAAGAATTTGGCCATAACAGAATATAACAACTCCTAATAACTTCTAACAGATTTCTACTAGCACACACTTCTAAACCTCCTGTAAGCTGTAACATACTCATACGGAATAATTAAGAGTAATCAACAAAAATGAGATACATATGTTCAAGAGAAACTACGCATATAGTTCCCCAATGGTAAGAGTCTGAAGCCGACTTGTTCAATGAACAACTCAGACCATCACCCTGTCAAAAATGAACAACGATAGGGATTATAAGAGATTAAAGGTCTTAGGCTATTTTCTTTGTCTTTGTAGGTTAAAAAAAATAAAAGGGATTATCCAGCAAAGTAGAATGTTAATAACTTAATGTTGATCCAACAAACTACGTACTCTATGCTAATTACCAGCTTGTGCATTATAGGAAAGAATAGAATTGTCCCTTAGTAACAATATGGCCTAGATACTATATGTAGAATTGTCCCTTGCCAAGTTTGTACATGCATTGCACATGTCCAATGATCTCAAACTCTTCGGGCATCAAGCTATTTATGTCCTTCCGATGTGGTAAAGCTCGGCCCATGATGTGCGCGCATGTGCTTCACAATGCTCTTTCTAGGTCCAATGGTTTTAGTGTAACTCGAGGTAAATCTAATCAATCTTTTATGAGTAAAATTATTATAGGTTAGGGCTCTAATTGCACAATTTATCTAGTAATCATTTTTCTTTACAATATGTAAAGGTAACTATTATTTGGCGGATGGGGGATATACAAATTGTGAGGGATTTTTTGCTCTATATAGAGGGCAAATGTATCATCTAAAGGAGTGAACCGATCGACAACCTAAAAGTGACGAAGAATACTATACAGATTAATGTCTAATTCTTTTTTGCCTTGTGATTGAAACTTGGTGTTGATTATCTTATAATTTAACTAGTTTTGGGGCGAAGTTAGTAATTATGTTTGTACTCTGAATGAGCCGTTTATATTAATGGGTGATTTCAATGAATTAAGCACTAAAGATGATAAATTAAGGGGAGCTCCGTTTAAATTTGCAAGACTAAGTAGGTTTAATAGTATTCTTTCGGCTACTAATTGCCTAGAACTTGGGTTTTTTGGTCAGCCTTTCTCTTGGAGAAGAAAACGGGGTGGACAAGATAATACGTTAGAAAGGATTGATAAAGCTATTGCTAGTCCTTGTTGGCTTAATTTGTTTCCGTTAGCTAAACTTCATTATCATATTTTTACTTCTTCGGATCATTGTCAAGTTTCGTTAAAATTAATTGATTCTAATTTGCATAAAGCTCCTCCGTTTCGTTTTGAGAAAATGTGGTGTTTACGTAAAGATTTTGATACTCTGGTTAAAAAAAGTTGGTGTAATCAATTCCAAGGATCTATGATATTTTGTCTTGTTAAAAAAGTTACGATTTCTCAAAGACAAAGCTAAAGATTGGAACCGCACTCAATTTGGTAATATTTTTAGGCAAATTTCAAATGTGGATACTCAACTAGAGCATGTGCAAAATAAGCTAATTCTTGATCCTCTTAATGAAAAAATTAATAAGAGACAAGAAAGACTTCTCTCTAAACGTCGCGATTTATTTACATTTCAGTCAAATTTTTGGAAACAAAAATCGCGTGATAATTTTTGGATCAAAGGAGACTCTAATACTTCGTATTTTCATGCTAGTGCTTCTATTCGAAAAAATCGAAATACTATTAAATTGTATAAGACTAGTAATGGAATTTCTGTTACCAATCCCATACAAATAGAGGAAGAGATTACTAAAGATTTTCAATTGAGATTTGTTTCTAATAGTGCTTGTGGTTTTGACAAAGAGAATGATTTTGAGTTAATTACTCCTATAATCTCTCATAATGAAAATTTAGAGCTCATTAAAGATGTCTCAATAGCGGAAATTAAAGATGCAGTTTTTGATCTAGCTCCAGATAAATCTCCTGGTCCGGATGGTTTCCCTCCTTATTTTTTTCAAAAGTACTGGTCTTTAGTTGGAAACTCGGTGGTCAAGGCGGTTAAAGCTTTTTTCCATTCAGGAAGAATGTTATCAGAGATTAACCATACCTTTATTACTCTAATCCCTAAAGTAGATAATCCTGATTCGGCTAACAATTTTAGACCAATTAGTCTGTGTTCCACTATCTATAAGATTATTGCAAAAGTTTTAACGAACAGATTGAAAGTTACGTTAGGAAACATTATTCACCCTTTGCAAGGGGCCTTTATTCCAGAAAGAATTATTCAGGATAATATTTTACTTGCTCATGAGGTTTTTCATTCTTTTAAAAATAAGGGAGGCAAGGAGGGTTGGCTAGCCATTAAGCTCGATATGGAAAAAGCTTATGATAGGCTTGAGTGGAATTTCGTTTTTTCTACTCTTGAGAAGTTAGGTTTCCATAGTAAATTTATCGATTGGATTAAGAGCTGTATCACTACTGTTTCTTTCTCAGTCTTAGTAAATGGTATTCCTGGTAAGCAATTTTTTCCTTCACGTGGGATTAGACAAGGGGACCCTTTATCCCCTTATTTATTTATTCTGTGTGCAGAGCTTTTGGCTAGGAAAATTCATCATCAGAGTTTTTTTGGTTGCAAAGATTTAGGTGTTAAAATTGGGCCGATCCGGTATCAAAATCCCTTTTTAACATTTGCCGACGATACCCCGTTATTTGCCAAAGCTAATGTTAGGGCTCGTTATGCCATTAAAAATATCTTAGATGATTATTGTCGAATGTCGGGTCAGTTGGTCAATTTTCATAAGTCGGCTTTTCAGTGTACGAAGAATATTTCGGTTCAAGATTGTGAGGAGTTTAAAATTATTTTGGAAATGGATCATTCTTGGTCTCTTGGTAAATATTTAGGATGCCCTGTTATTACGGAAAGAGTGATAAAAGCAACGTTTGGAGAGGTGGTGGATAAATCCCAGAAGCAGCTTTCAAAATGGAAAGCTAATTCGCTGTCTCAAGCAGGTCGTACGGTGCTAATCCAGTCTAATCTATCTTCTAAAGCTAATTTTCAAATGCAAAGTTTTCTTCTCCCTTCAGCTAATACCTCTAGTCTTGATAAAATTAACAGAAATTTCTTTTGGAATAAGAAAGTTGATAGTTCAAGCCCGAATCTTATTGGATGGGACAAAATTTGCAAGCCTAAGTGTTATGGAGGTCTTGGTATTAGGAAAGCAAGTGTTAATAATATAGCTTTGCAATTGAAACTAATTTGGAGAATATTATCTTCACCAGAAAACATCTGGGTCACGATGATTACTAGGAAATATCTAAAGAATGATAGTATCTGGGATCATCATCCTTCTGCTTCTGCATCCTGGCAATGGAGAAAGCTCATGTCTTTGAGACCCATTTTTAGGAAGGGTATTCGTTGGCAGGTGGGCAACGGGCCGCATTCTCTTCTCGGTTTGATAACCGGATTTATGCTTTCCCTTTGGTGGATTTATTTCAGGATCAGCTGCATGATGCCTCTCTAAAGGTTAGTGATTTCATTTCTTTGGATAATCAGTGGTTGGTGCCCAAATTGACGGAATTTGTTCCTCCTAGAGTGGTATTGGACATTATCGGTCTTTTTATTCCTTCTTCTTCAATAGAGGATAAATTGGTGTGGGGGTTAACTCCTCATGGTGAATACTCTGTTCAATCAGGAGCTAAATTATTGCAGGGCTATGGTCTTCATCATACCCCGAAAGTTAAATTTGAATGGTTATGGAAGAGTAATCTTCCTCCGAAAATTAGGTTATTTATCTGGAAAATTTGTATGGATGGTCTCCCTACAAAAGATCGACTAGAAAGAAGCCATGTATTTCTCCCTCAAGAGTGTTTTCTGTAATTTTCATAAGGAAGATGTTTTTCATCTTTTTTGTGATTGCTCCTTTGTCCATAATGTTTTTGCTAGTCTTCAGGGTCATGGTTTGTGGCCTTCTTTGCCCTGTTTTAACAGAAATTTGTCCTTTACTGAGAATATTTCCGATTTAAAGAACAAGTTTATTCATGAGAATATCTGTAAAATTTTCATAATTTGGTGGCATATCTGGTTTGTACGTAATAGAATTATATTTCATGAAGAGTCTTTAGTTCCTTCTAAGGTTGCGGTGCTCATTCTTCATTTTTTGAGAGACTGGAATCATGCGAACAATTTAGAGGAGAAACTTTCTATCCCTCAAAAAAGGTTGTCAGCTTCGATCCCTAAGGAAATCTGTTGGATCAAGCCTTGTAGTAATAGTTTTAAACTCAATTTTGATGGGTCAAAGCTGGAATCTGGTGCTTCTTCTTTTGGCTATATTATTCGTGATGATCAAGGTAGTGTTACTATTATGGGTGCTGGTAGTCTTCATCTTAATAATTCTATTTTGGTTGCTGAAGCTTGGGGTATGAGAGAAGGCATTAAAGCTGCCATTTCTTTAGGAATATCTCATCTGATTGTGGAGGGTGATAACTTAGTGGTTATTAATTCTCTTAAGAATGTTTGGAAGGTCCCGTGGGAAATTTCTAACAATATTTTGGATGCAGGGAAGGATTTTAGGGCGTTGTCTTCTGTTTCCATCAACCATTGCTTCCGTGAAGCGAATCAAGCGGCGGATTTCCTGGCTCACAAGGGTCATTCGGTTCGGTCTCCTCACCGCTGGTTTGAGCTTCATGACTCTGGGTTCTCTCTATCATCCGAAAGGATGCTTTAGGTTGGTCCTACATCAGGGACTAGCCTAGTTTTTCTCTCCTTATCAAAAAAAAAAAAAAAAAAAAAAAAATCTTATAATTTAACTCTGCTTTATTCTCTCAATTCTTTTTCCTGAAACTTCTTGTTTGTATGGAGGAATTACTTGCAATGTAGGTAGAAAATATTTGTAATTACTTATAAATCAATTTGAAGCTGAACGTATGGTTGAATGTGAAATTAATATTGTGCTGTAAATAGTAAAAAAATCAGGGGTGCTAATGGTAGAATTTGAAGGGGAAAACAAGGCCAAAATCACGGCACAAAAACCAGTTGGTCCTTCGAAGCTACGAGAGATATTGCAGAACAAAACACTCAAGAGGATCGAAAATTCAAAATTTCCAAACAGTAGACAAGATTAGAAAAAAACTGGTCTGATCATGGTTTTGATCGTTTGGACCTATTTTTATTTTATTTTTCACTTTAAAATATTTATCGTACTTTAAGGTTTATAATCATATTTTATTTAATATGATTATAATTATTATTATTATTATTATTATTATTAATATTATTACTATTATTATTGTTGTTATTATTATTATTATTATTATAATTATTATTATTATTATTATAATTATTATTATTATTATTATTATTATTATTATTATTATTATTATTATTTATTAAGGAAAAGTTGTCCTTGTAAATCAGTACCGGAGATTTTGTCGAAAAACTATAATATTCATTACTTTATTATTTTCCTATTTCACCTTTATTTAGAATTGTTATCCCTTATTAAGGAAAAATTCCAGAGACTGTCTTTTTTTTTTAACTAACTTTTGCGTGATGAAAACACTTGTCGAATTTTGATATTGATTTCACTTTTTTTTAGGCATTAACTAGCACATGCAAGTCATTTGACTCATTAAACTATTCAAATTCATTCTTTTACCCTTCAAATTTCACCTCATTTTTCATGTTCAGTCATTTTAGAAATCTAGGGGAGAAAGTTGATGTGGAGAAAACGAGGGAGAAAAGGAAACAAATTTGAGAGATTTAGTAGGTCACATGACTTGCACGTACAAAGTCTGTGCCAAGGAAGTAAAGTCAATGTTGGAACCCGAATATTGGTTTCATCTTGCAAATTTTTATTGACAAAAGGTGGTTTAGTGCCAATACTTATAGTATCTCAAACTGACATTTATAGGGTGGTTTCTAACATATTATCCTAAAATATAGTAATGGATAAACTACAATTGAAGATTTGAATACTAACAATACGCCGCTTCGAAAGAACGAAAAATGTGCAATTACGCCACTGATTTATAATTTGAAAAAAGTTAGGAAATTGGATATTGAATGACGAGATTGAATCAGACATTCATATGAGTCAAATAATTGCTTTTTTCTTTGTTGCGGGAAGTCTGGGATACTGCTATTAACAGCTTCATCTCTCCTCCTCTTCTCTTTCTCAAAATTCATTTCTTTTTTCGTTGCTCAAAATTTTCCAATAGAACGGTTGAGCATAACTTCGATCGTCATTATGTATGTTGGGATAGTCACGGTCAAATTTTTCACGGGACAGTTTAGAAAAGTTAATTAAAAAAATAATAGGGTAGTAATTTCAGCAAAAAAACTTACCAAACAAATGAAATGCACTAGGTGAAGGAATGTGAAAATGCTTCTCTCTACAAATCTGATGATTTCATGATTTCAAGTCGTCACTCCGCAGCAATCTTGTAGTATTATTTTTTATCCACCATATTTCCCCATTCCAAACTCTAATAATTTCTTTAGTTGATAGAGACGTCTAGTGCTGTCAAAGTAGCCCACTTAGAACTAATATTGTAACATGACAAATAAACACATTATATTGGGTGTCATATAATTTATTCTACCCCTATTCTTGTAATTCAGGTATGCTTTAGATTAATTCAAGTAATTTTCTTTGCTATTATTCAATTAATGTACTCTGTAACAGGATCTTGCTGTCGGATATTAGCTTAGGTTATAGCTATAGAAGTAGAATACAGAAAGAGAGAAATATATTTTATAAGAGATTGAGAAATTGGATTTAAGCAAGAGGAGCTCATTCCTTAGCCGAAAAGATATGTGGCCATGAATGGGATTAAGTGGAACATAATTGATTTGGTGCTAGAGTTGTAAAGAAGTACAAAGAGGGAAATGAGAAAAGAATTATAATTGGAATTGATTGAATGATTATTACATAGATATAGGAAAAATTGACATGAATAATCTCAACTTTCACCTGTCTTCTCAAATATAATCCCAACTTTGGATTATTCCCGAATAATCCCAACTTTTGAGGGACCTTTTTAAAATAAGCTAAACTATCATTTTTCTTGCCAAAACTAATCCATTTTAGGTCTATAATATTTAGAAAAATAATAGTTCGAATTATTTTTAAAAAGTACCCCCTAAAGTTAGGATTATTCTATAATAATTCAAAATTGGGATTATTTTGAACAGACTGGTGAAAGTTGGGATTATTCATGTCAATTTTTCCTAGATTATATCTCTATTTATACAATGCAAATTAATTAAAATTTGGCTATAACCTAATATAACAAACGCTTAACAAGTTCTAACAGATTTCTCACTAACTAAAAACTACATATTCACACAGTCCCTCTTTAAGGCTGGTTATACAAGTAGAAACTATATGCATTCCAGTTTTAATTTTGCTACACTAGTAGATCGAGCAAACCAACAAATTAAAGACTTAAATGATTGATCAATCATTACCCTGCAAACTATATCTGATTTTATCAATTTGGGTAAAATTTATTTTTAAAAAAGGTACTATTTGAGGTGAAAACAAGATGCAATTATGCAATAGTTATAATGTCGTGCGACCTTGAATAATTAGGGCAGAATGTCAAGGATGCCAAAAGTGTATATTGGATCAACACCATTTAACAAATTATCCAATATAACAACTAGTTGTATGTCAATACCTCACTCACAGATTAGCTAACACTACAAAAAATCTCTTTACAAAATTTGTTGATTTCAAGTCGTCGATCTGCAACAATCTTGTAGTATTCTTTTTTATCCGCCACATTCCCCTCATTCCAAATTTTAATAATTTCTTCAACTGATAGATCGGATGATGTTCCCTGTAAACGTCTAGTGATGTCAAAATAGCCTACCCTAAAACAGATACGGTAACGTGACAAATAAATATATTACCTTGTGTGCCCTATAAATTTTTCTACTCCTATCCTTGCCATTCAGGCATGCTTTAGATCAATTCAATTAAATTTTTATATTATTATTCAATTAATGTACTACTATCTAACAGGAGCTTGTTATGGGATATTAGCTTAAGGGTGTGCACCGGTCCAAGACCGAACCGGTTGGATCGGAATATGAGATTTTTTTTTTACCATATTTTGGTCCGGACCGAAATTTTTCTGGTCGGTCCGGTTTTGGACCGGTTAGACCATAATTTGTATTTTTTTCTTAAAAAATTTTTTTTTTTTAGGTTTAAACATATTTATAAATTTGATAGATTAAAATATAATAATTCTAAAAACAAAAATTTTAAAGGCATGAGGTTTTTACTTTATAAGTTTTAAACTTTTTTTAACCTTTAAACCTATTTTTACAAAAAAAAAAATCCGGTCTACCGGTTCGAACCGGAAAATTCCGAGTTTGGACCAGTCCGGAAACTCGGAATCACTGTGAAAGCTACTTATAAAGATGATACAGTGAAATTTGATTTCTCTTTAACTTCAAGTATGGAGCAACTCAAGAAAGAAGTTTGCAAGCGGCTAGAACTTAACGTTAGCAAGGTTAAGATGAAGTATCAGGATGAAATTGGAGATTGGATACTAATGACTTGCATTTCTTATTTAGATGATGTCTTACGTCTTTATTCTATCCCTATTCTTGCAATTCAGGTATGCTTTAGATTAATTCAATTAATTTTTTATGTTATTATTTAATTAATGTACTCTGTAACATGATCTTACTGTCGGATATTAAACTCAGGTTATAGCTATAGAAGCAGAATATAGAAAGAGAGAAAGATATTTTATAAGAGATTGAGAAAATTGGATTCAGGCAAGAGAAGCTCATCCCTTAACCGGAAAGATATGTGGCATGAATGGGATGGAGTGAAACATAATTGATTGGGTGCTAGAGTGGTAAAGAAGTAAAAAGAGATAAATAAGAAAAGAATTATTATTGGAATTGATTGAATGATTATTACATAGATTATATCTCTATTTATACAATGCAAATCAATTAAAATTTGGCTACATAATATAACAAACTCTTAACAACTTCTAACAGATTTCTCACTAACTAAAAACTACATATTCACACCAACTTCTAACAGATTTCTCCCTAACTAAAAACTACATATTCACACAGTCCCTCTTTAAGGCTGGTTATACAAGTAGAAAGTATATGCATTCCAGTTACAATTTTGCTAGACTAGTAGATCGAGCAAACCAACCAATTAAACACTTAAATGATTGATCAATCATTACCCTGCAAACTATATCTGATTTTATCAATTTGGGTAAATTTTATTTTACAAAAAAGGTACTATTTGAGGTGAAAACAAGATGTAATTATGCAATAGTTATAATGTCGTGCGACCTTGAATAATTAGGGCAGAATGTAAAGGATGCCAAAAGTGTATATTGGATCAACACCATTTAACAAATTATCCAATATAACAACTAATTGTATGTCAATACCTCACCCACAGATTAGTTAACTCTACAAAAAATCTCAAAGTAAAATCTAGAACATCCCCAAATAGCAAACAAAACTAGTTCTGTGATTATATCTTTACCAAAAACTTGGTGAAAAAGTAATGAATTGAGCTCTAGGTTAATCAGTCATACAAAGTTAGCTCTATAGGGAAACACATGACCCACACAAAGCAAGGAACAATAGTTAAGCAATATTTTCCGTCCACTGCAACAAAAGAATCTTCAGTAGCTCTTAGTTAAGAAGACTTTCTTATGCCTGACAAAACACTGCCAACAGTACTGACAATGCAAAGAAAGAATCCTCAATATGTCTTAATATGAACCACCTTTTATAAACTATTTGTTTCGAGATGGAAACACTTATTAGATTTTTGCCATTAACTCACTTTTTTTAGGCATTGACTAGGACATGCAAGTCATTCGACTAGCTAAACTCCTCAAATCCTTTCTTTTACCCTTCAAATTTCACCTTATTTTTGTTTTCGGTCCTCTCGGAATTCTAGAAGTAAAAAGTTTATGTGGGGGAAACGAGGGAGAAAAGAAAGTGGGTCACATGACTTGCACGTACAATGTATGTGCCAAAAAAAGTGAATAAATGTCGGAATTCGAATAGTGGTTTCATCTCGCAATTTTTTTTATTTTATGAAATGTAGTTTAGTGCCAATTCTTTTTTATAATGTAGTTTCTTACAAAAATTGACATTTATAAGGTGGTTTTGGCAAATTATACTAAAATATATACACTATGATTGAAGATTTGAAGAACTAACGATATGTCAACAACATACGGAAGAAAGAACCTGACAGCTTCGGAAGAACGAACATGTGCAATTACGTCGCTAATACATAGTCTAGAAAAAGTTAGAAGATTGGACATTGAAAGAGGACAATGGATTATACGTAGATGGGTCTAATTTTGGCTTTTTTCTTTGTTGCGGGAAATTTGGGATACCGCATTAACAACTCCGTCTCTCTCCCTTTTCTCCCTCTCAAATTCATTTCTTTTTTTGTTGCTCAAAATTTTGTAATAGAACAATTTAGCATAACTTCAATAGTCATTATGTATATTGGAATTTTTTCGGTCAAATTTTTCACTATGAAAGGGATGTGACATATATAAGTTTAGAAAAGTCAATTGAGAAGGGTAGTAATTTCTGTAAAAGAAACTTATCAAAACAAATGAAATGCACTAGGTGAAGGAATGTGAAGATGCTTCTCTCTACAAAATTTGTTGATTTCAAGTCGCCGATCTGCAACAATCTTGTAGTATTCTTTTTTATCCGCCACATTCCCCTCAGTCCAAATTTTAATAATTTCTTCAACTGATAGATCGGATGATGTTCCCTGTAAACGTCTAGTGATGTCAAAATAGCCCACCCAAAAACAGATATGGTAACGTGACAAATAAATATATTACCATGTGTGTCCTACAAATTTTTCTACCCCTATTCTTGCCATTCAGGCATGCGTTAGATCAATTCAATTAAATTTTTATATTATTATTCAATTAATGTACTACTATCTAACAGGAGTTTGTTGTGGGATATTAGCTTAAGGGTGTGCACCGGTCTTGAACCGGTTGGATCAGAATATGAGATTTTTTTTTGGGACCATATTTTGGTCCGGTCCAGTTTTGGACCATTTGGACCAGAATTTGTATTTTTTTCTTAAAAAAATTTTTTTTAGGTTTAAACATATTTATAAATTTGATAGATTAAAATATAATAATTCTAAAAACAAAAATTTTAAAGGCATGAGGTTTTTACTTTATAAGTTTTAAACTTTTTTTTAACCTTTAAACCTATCTTTACAAAAAAAAAAAAAAAAAATTCCGGTCTACCGGTCCGAACCGGAAAATTCTGGGTTTGGACCGGTCCGGAAACTCGGAATCTCAATGCCGATCCAGTCCGAATTCCTGTCCCAGTCCAAAACTGCACACCCCTAATTAATTAGCTCAGGTTGTGAGCCATACAAAAGAAGAGATTGATAGAAGTAAAAAGAGAGAAACGAGAAAAAGATATTTGAGAAGAGATTATTACATTGATTGTATCTCTATTTATACAATCATATAATGCAAATGAATTAAACTTTGGCTACAGCAGAATATAACAAACTCCTAACAACTTTTAACAGATTCCTTATTAACAAACCAACACTTATAAACCTTATATAACATACTTCCCCCTCTCAAAGACTTGCCCTCAACTCATACTATGGAACCGAAAATAAAGATATATCCACCTATTTATAAATCTATCCAACTACTAACGTTTAAACTAAGTAAGCTACCATTTTTCTGATTTGCTTGCTTCTGTTAACAATTTCAAGACTTCCATCACCACTACAGATTCTAAGGAAATTATGTAGTCGAAGACCCTTAAACGAAGAGATAACCCATCAGGACCCTCAAAGAGTACTATGATATATATATTGTTCCTTAAACATCTTTATTCTATATGTGAAATCTTGAGCCTTCGGTGTCCATCCTTAATGACCTAAATACCCCCAACTACCAACAAATATTACAAAACCAATACAAATCTCTTTTATATATGGCAACACATGTGGGACACAAAAAATTAAATAAAGAAAAAGAAAAAAACTAAGAAGGCTAACTAACTACTTTAGTTAAATAAAAAAAAAAAGATCACCGTATCTCTATCTTTGTTATATATGAAGAATTTTATATGTTTTCGCATGCATCGCGTGCATATATGACTAGTCTCTCTTTAAAGAAAGGAAGGTTCCTCATGAGGAGACTTATGACCCATTCACATTTCACATTGTTGACCCCATAGTATCAGTCTTTGTTGTCTGAAGATCAAATGGAACTTTGAATAATTTTCCAAAATTAGGTGGTTTATAAAGGTGCATTATGCATTCGTAATGTCATTTTTTTTTTTTTCTGAAAGAATTCGTATTGTCATTTTATTACTAAAGATGTAATGATTTTCAAATTGGTCGGGTAAGAAACGATTTTATCATGTTCGAATTCAACCAAATTCGAGTCACAAAAATTGGCTCAGATCCCGTTCGTTTTGGACCAATTTCTAATCCAGTTTCGAGTACCAGTTTCTAGCCATGCTCAACAGGAGTATTTCATAGCCACGGAAAATTTACACTTTTGCCATGAATTCTATCGTGGCATAAGTGTCAATTTGTTGTAGTACTCGGGTTTACAATTAATCTGTTGAACGAGATGAGAGGCCTGGAGACTGGAGGGGGGGGGTGGTTCATCTAGCGTCTCAATTTCTTTTCTTGACATTTCATTGTCTAATATAAACTATATACTTCCACTCGAGATGATACAAGTTGATAAAGAGTTCATATTTTTCTAAGGCACCACCATTACAGATCAATCGATCTTCAAGGATGAGTACATGTATCTAGTAAAACATAAACATGCATAAAAGCCAACCGTACCAGTTAGCATGAAAAAAGCAAAAGAACCAATGAGCATGTAACCAAAATAGAGAAGCATTGCAACTGGCTTTGTTACATACATGCTTGCAAAGACATAAGTGGCATACAGGAAAAGGTAAACTCCTGATATGCCGGATGTTAAGAACGAAGTCCACCACCACCTGTAGTCCTCACGACAGAGCTGAAAGTAGCAGAGCACGATAGTAGTCCCAGCACAAGTAGCCAGCAGAGTGAGAAAGGCAAGGAACTGGAAGCTCTGAATGTAATAAAGCTGATGCAACCAGATAGAAACCAAAATGTTCCACAGTTCGTAGAAGACAACCCCAAATGGTAAAATCCCTCCTGCAAGAAGGGATATGATTGGCTTTTTATAGTATGGTTGTTTAGGGATCTCTCTCGGGATTTTGTTTGTCATTACTGGATCTTGGATCGCTTGAGTTCTGAACCCAAAGAAGCTGCCAATGAAAACAAGGGGTACTGAAAAGCCAAACCAAAGGAGGATTAGAGCAAACATTTGTCCAAATGGAAAAGGAAGAGGACTTGAGGATTTCTGACGATAGGTCAGAAAATTTAAGATGAAAAGAATGATAGCTACTGGACCAGGCAACATGAATGCAGTCTTGGCAGCAGTCTTTCTCCATTGTGTACCTCCAAACATTTTGTAAAGTTGCGCTGATGAGTAGCCGGCAAAATAGCCCATTAAAGCCCAAAGAACGAGAATGACTCTCGAAAACTCATCCCAGTCTGAAGGCAAAATGAATCCTGAGACAGAAAGAATCACTACAGCTGTGATCATAGTTCCAAAGCACTGCACCCCGGTTCCAGCAAAGATGCAAAGTAAATCCGAGTTAATTGGACGCCTGAAGACATCTCCATGTACCAGTTTCCATCCTGTTTCCTCCAGCATATCAGGTTCATTGTACTTAGAGATGTCACGATATGTACGCATCATTATAATAGCCAGTACTCCCAAGTAAAAAGCAAGTGTCTCTAAATGGTTGATTGCTGCATAAAAATGCAATTCATCTGCTTGGGTTTGATGATAGGCATTCCATCTAGATGCCCATGTAACGTTGCTCTCCTATAATATGCACAGAATAATAAAGTTAATAAATAAATCAAAATTAGAAAGAGATGCCATTATATCGAGTACAAGGTTCTGTAGGTTTCTGTTAAAGACTAGAAGAACGTAGCAAAAGACTAGATTTGCAGCTATGGGAGAATGTAAATGTTAATAACTACTTGTCTTCGCGAGCAATTGTGCCCACTCAAAATCCAACCACCTTTCGCAAAACCATAACACTTATATTAGATTGTCAACTTTCACCCAAAGACCTTGACGACCATCACTCCCTCTTTCATCCATCTCTCCGACTCTTCAAATGATTGTCTGAGACATACAGATGAGGTTATTTTGTTAAACTGAAAACAGTAAAGGTAACACGCGTGTGTGACAGCATTTGTTAGCCATGCTTTTTAGCAGTAGTGTAGATTTTCAGAGAAGGACTACAAGTTTATCCAGAAATAAACAAGGAGTGGTTAGATCTATTGTGATTTGTACCCTTATACCTATTGTTTGTCATTAAGTGGATTGTATGAATCTGAGCTTTTTTTTTTCCAGCTAACATCTTAGATTTGTTGCTTTTCTGTTTCCACCAATCTTTTCATTTTCCAACAGGACTCCAAAAAATTTAACAGACTGCTTAACCAAATCCAGTCATTCAGATGTATGAGACAACCATGAGAAGGAATTTAACTGAGAGTAAATGTCCATCTAGTGTGGATACTAGAACCGGGAACATCAAGACATAAGGAGCCTTACTCTCAGCAGCCAGAGAGGCTCTTAGAATTCGAAGCAGTTGGAGCATCGTATTATTGCTTTAACTCAATCTGACAACTGGACATGGACAGACCTTAATGAATATCAAATGTAACATACTAACATCATCATTTCCTCAACCCAATTTTATTGACATAGTTACCAATCCATTCCCAATGCCATTCTTTACTTTTTGTTATTTTTAGCCTCAACCAAAAGCTTTTAACATTATTTCATTTATCACTTAAATCTTTGTATACTGTGCAGCTCTTCAAGAAAGAAAACATTTTGCGGCTCCGTTAATTCCTAAAACGATCAAGGCGAAGTTCAAATTAGGCACTCAAAATTATAATACAGCCTCCATCCACATAATCGTCCCCTCAGTTAGACCATTATGAATCAAAGTGTTTCTATGACCATTATATTTTCCCGATGTACATCATTCAATGCTATACACAGGTATATAATTTTACGAAACTATTTTCAACATAAGTCTTTTGGTACCACAAATAAGTTGATATGGTTGCTAAGTTTGCAATATATTTGGCCCAAATGTCAAACTGGGTTATATTTGTGGATAGAATTCAGAGAGAGAAATGACATCTGGAAACAAAAGAAATTCAAGTTGGAGTGTTGGACCTTCATTGATTTACCTGGAAGATAACATCATAAGTAAACACAATTTCTTCTTTATCTCGAACTATTTGAGGACCGGATGAAAAATATGTCTCCTCTATATGAGTCTTGCAAGTTGTTAAAGTAGTCGTCTCGTTCCATTTCCCTTCATATTCATGCTTAACACTGGAGCCAAAAGAGGGAGGATCATAACGTCTGTAGAGCCAGTTGTTCCTTTCAAAGCTAATTAGGGTTCCCTAGTGGACTAACCTGAGAGGATTGACCATAAAGCCCACAATGTTTGCTGAATCAGTGCGAGCATCTTTATGATACATCACAGTAAAAGCCAAATGGTTGTAAATGAAGTACTGATAGTCTTCCTCCTGCATTGAAACACAGATTCATAATACAAGGAGTCGAGAAAACGCTAAGATGACCAAAATGAAATAGGTGATATACTCACACCAGCATATTGCCCCTTCAACCCAATATTGGATCCAATCTGATAATTATAATTAGCTTCTTCACTTGGTAGTTGATGACGAACAGCAACAGGAAGTCTATCCAAGAACCTGAGACAGCATTCACATTAGAGAATTGCAATCAACAAAAAGAGGAAGCAGGAAGATAAACTTGTTTCAGTTACCATTTTATACAATACAATCAACCAAGTGAATCGTATAAGTTACGAGGGTTTGAAGGCCAACTATTTAGCCTATTCACGCTTTCAGCCCTCATCTATTAGACCCATGATTGTTAAAAAAAACCCAACTATTTGCGACATCACACTAAATAAATTATAAATGAAACAGTTTTATGGGGCATTCCATTTGGTCTGTCACAAAATAGACGAAAACCAATGACGAGAATGAGCTCTTCAATTCCACGACTAATGAACACAGCATATGTATGCAGAGGAAGAGGGGGAATGAACAATCCTATTACTTCCAATCCTTTTAATACCCTTAATGATATTCAAATCAGTGGCCTACATGTTAAATTGGTAATTCTCATGGATTTTCTCTTGGAAAGACTTTGCCGATTGTGCATCAAGAGTCATACGACAGACTACTCTGCACATCAGCGGTTCCAACATCTTGAACTGCAGAATTACAAAATGTTGATAATAGTCAGGATCACTTATTCCAGATATATATCCATTGTAATATAGTTCCACTGACCAGATAAGCAGAGTCTTTAAGTTGATTCCCAAGAAAATCACCAAAATATCCAGCAGTGTCTAACATTGCATCTGGACGACAAAAAGGAATAGAATAGTATGCATAAGGAAGCACAGCATCAGCAGAGGTCAACTTGTCCACTTTCACCGACAACGGGTCTCCCTGAAACCAGAAAAAAAAATATCAAAGTGAAAGAATTTACAAGGTTAGCTGAAATGCTACAAGTAAATACACTCATCAATGAGGAGAAGAATGCCTAGGAACCACTAACTGACCCATAAGGGTGCATTTTCTTTCCCTTATTGATCCTGACCTTATCTAAACTAAACTTATCAGAATTCATAGGAACTTATTAAAGCTTTTGAACTTATCTAAACTTATTAGAACTTATTGAAACTTATTAAAGCTTGTGTTTGCAAAGTGTTATAACTTATCTGAACTGATTGAAACTAATTAGATTCTAAGTCCTAAAACTTACCGTATTATTTAAAAGCAAAGAGAATGCTATCCTAAAAGGGGAAACATGAGGGGGAATAAACTTTTCTAGGGATAAAGAGCACATTGACTGGATATGCTAAATCGTTTGGATGTCATTGTTGCCAACTTCCTAGCCTACCGAATTTTAGTGCTAGATGAGTGTAGATACATAGTGTTTGATTAGGAGGAAATAACAACTATCCTAGAAAAGAGATTTTCCCAGTTCCTTTATTTGGTTTGTAATGGGTGGAAAATAGTTCTTCCAAGGAAAGAAAACATTTTCCTTCAAATAGGGAAAAATGCCACAAATTCCTTCTTAATCCTCTCATTTTATTTTCTTTCCCATCCATTCTCTTCCCTCCATTATCAATTTTCCTCTTTCTCTAGCTTTTCTTGTAAAGAATCAAACAAACAAAACTAATATAAAAGTGTTTGTGCCCTCAGAGAATGTTCTCCGTCCAACCAACCAAATACAGCCATAGGGATAAACAGGTATTCTAAAATGGCTAGCTAGATGAGAAGAAATCCTTGTTCCGTATTTCGAATCAAAAAGCAAGGTTCTTTAGATGTCAAATTGCATATAGACACACTATTATTTAACTTACTACTGGCTCCGACCAATGACACATATTTGCTCAGCAATCATTGATATCAATTGCTTTTGAGTTGGAAAAAAGGAAATGGAAATGGCACCAAAAAGTATGCAACTGATGAACAGTGCTCTCTACAAGCATGGTCTAGCAATGAGGCCTCTATCGCAAAAAAAGAAGTAAAGATGAAGAAAGAAAAAGGGCTATTCAAATCCTTCCACAACATTGAAAAAACTATAATATACCAATATGAAATCAGATAAATGTTAATATGTTAAATTTTCTTTTCACAAATCCAACAACAAGCTCAATTTCACAGTTCTCACTTGTTTTACATAATTCCACTCTTCGCAATTTTCGTCACATAAATTGGTTCCAGAGTTTTACTAAATTTACGAGCTTGCTCGTTTATCTAATATTGCCATTTCTCCTTCATTTTTTGACAATCACCTTTGGTTCATTATTAGGAACATATTAGGAAATATTTACTATGATGCCTGGGTACGCCTCCCAGGCACCGTTTCCCGTACCGGGTACGGGTACGTCCTGGGTACGGTACGGATTCGCCTAGGATTCGTACCCAGAACGAATCCATAGGGCCGGGTACGTGGGCTGCTTTTGGGGACGGATGGGCCGACTTTGGGTACGGGCTGGGTACGTTTTTGAGGGAAAAGCCACGTACCCAACCTGTTTTAATAAAATTCGAAAGCCCCAAATTCAGATCTAGGGTTTTATGGTTCGAAAATCTCAACTCTCTCTCAACTCACTGAAAGTGCGAAAGTCACCCACTCACCTGAACTCCTTCTCGCCGCCTCGCCGGTCGTCCTCTCAACCTCCGTCGAAGCAAGTCTCGACTTCTTCTCTTAGTTCGAAGCAAGTTCGATTTCTCTGAGTTCGAACTTCGAAGCAAGCCTCGACTTCTTCTCGCCGGTTTATTGTTCATCGTTCGTAACATTTATTTTCTGTTTTACAAGTTCTCCATTGTGGAGGTTTGTAATTGTAACAATAATCGAAAATATCTCATTCAGTCCTTATTTCCTTTAGTATACTGTATAAGGAAAAGGGAGTGTGTTGTTTACACTTTACAGGTGTCATCCACCTTGTTTCTTTTCTTCTGTTTTTTTAATTTTGGGGAATACAATTGTCAATTTGTCACCTCTCTAGTCTATTTTTTAAGGAAAACCGAAAACTCTACTCTAGTCTATTTAAGAGTATAATGTGTTGAGTTATTATAACTTATAAGTATGAAACATTATTTTTTTAATAATCTAATTTTAATTATGACTGAAATACTGTAAATTAATAAGTTTATAATTTCCATTTAATTTATGAAAATTCAAATTTAAGGTAATATTATTTATTAAATGTATTATATTATTTATTTAAGTTTATTTATTTATTAATTTATTGCCGAATCCGAGCCGTACCCGTTTTCAGAAATTTTGATTTTGCCGTTTTTCGTACCCGTACCCGTCCCCGTATCCGTGCCCGTACCCGTATCGGTGCTACATTAAAGACATGATTTGTAAATTGTTCACCAATTTTGTTCCTTTGATCTCCAATTATTTCACAATTCTACTAAGGAAACACAAATGGTGATTCTTTTCTATCACTTCCTTTTTTATTCCTACCTTAAACCAATCACATATTCACATTATTATTTTAAATACCAAACCATATTATAAAATATAAACTAACACTAATATTCAGCAACATCTTAACTAAAACTTATATATACAAATGAAATAAAAACAACTTCACAAAAGAAGTGCACAAGAAAAGTATAAATACAGAACATATACATAACGGATGTCAACTAGCTTAATTGGTTATAAAATCTCACGAGGTGGTACTCAAAGCGAGGGATCAAATCCCGTCTACATTATTTGTCTTTGTGGCTCGCTCTACACATATACATACATTATACATATAATTGATATAAATATCAAGCTAGTAAAACATTTGTACTAACAATAACTAATTAGGTAGATCAAATGCAATTAACAAGGATTTCATAAAAACAAAAAAAACATACCAGAATATATTGTTGAGGAGAATCCCCAATTCTGAAGAGAGATAAACAGTTTCCGAAATCAACATGAATCATAAGCAACAGAAACAACAACAACGTTGTCAATTTTGACTTAACTCTTCTTCCAACATCCATGGAGTTTTTCACTGTGAAAATGGAGGAGAGAGAAAGTGCATGTATATGCAGAAAGCATAAGTACTTTGAATCCAAGTCAACGAGATTAGGGACAATTATTAATTGAATTTTGTACTTGAGAAAACAGGAATCACGTTTTGAATAGAGTAATCAAAACAATTTAACAGGAAGTTACTAATCATCTTCCTTTTCTACACTCTCTTTTTCTCTCTCATACTGATGTTCTTGAAAATGAAATATTATAGCGGGAAAAGAAGAAAAAAAAAAAGGCTCTTACTATAGTCTCGTAGAGGAAAGAAGGGGAGTCTTAAAATCTCGATCAATTTGTCCTAAATTATATATCAAGTGCTGGTTTGGTTGACAGGAATTTACGTAGGCAATGAAAATTCCCACACAAATTATTAGGCTAGACTGCCTAACTATAACATTAAAATTAGGCAGCCCAAGCCCAATAATTTGTTCAGCCCACTCCTTAATCAAACCCTCAAAAAAAAATTTGTCACGTCAGGCTATTTAAGGCATGAAAATCAGCTAGATTTATTATCTTCCTAAACGAGAAAACCAGAAACTGTGGAACATTTTCTCTCTCTATAGAAAACGGCGGAAGTTAATTCCATGAATCTTCCTCTTTTTATTCGCAATTAATTGTTCGCAATCAATTCTCGATCTTCTTCGTTTTCTTTTTCGCAATCAATTCTCGACGAAAAACAATGAGTAATCAATTGTTCCTAAATTTTCTTCTTTTTTCACTGAATTTTTTAGCTAAATGCTGCATGTAATTTCGAATTTCTTCACAAATAGCTGCTGCTACAATTTTCAGCTGGATTAAGGTACTTTCTTCGTAATTTCGCTTGTATTACGTTCAATTTGGAGTAGATTTTGTTCAATTTCGTCTACACTTTGTTTTTGTTTGCTTTGTAATTATTGATTGCAATCAAACTTATTTGTATATGCTTCAATCAAGTCTAAATTTGATTTGGAAATTCAGCAATCATGTTTCGAATTCAATTTCAGTTAATGAATTTTCAAATTATTCAATTGATTCTTCAATCACTTCTTGTTTTGTGTAGAATGGATTACGAATTGTATGAAGGTTTTGAAGAATTTTTATTGGCGGATGCAACACATAATGAAAATGAACCAGCAGATCCAATCATTCATAATCAACTACAAGTAGTTGATGCAACACATAATGAAAATGAACCATTAGTGATTCATAATCAACTACAAGTAGTTGATTCAATTGTTGAAGAATGCACTGGTAAAACAAATTTTTGTATTTGTGTTCATTTTCTAGTACATTTTGTTAGATATGTGTTGATTCAATTGTGCGTAATGAAGCAATATATTTTGAATCAATTGTTATGATAGTGACTTTATGGCATAAACTGGTCACTAGTTAAGCTTTTCTGGTGTCTTTTGTGTTTTGTGGCAGAAAATGTTGTTACATTATTTTTGGATATGACATTATGTATTTTGTTATAATAGTGACTTTATGGCTTAAAGTGGTCACTGATTAAGGTTTTCTGGTGTCTTTTTGTGTTTTGTGGCAGAAAATGATCTTGATGTTAGTGGTAGTCTTATTGGTGTGCAAAAGAAAACAATTGAGGAATTGTATGAATTGTATCGTCTGCATTCTGGAGCATTGGATTTTAGCATTAGGAAGTATACATCTAGGATTGGTAGGGTTGAAGGAAATGTGTATTTAACGAAGGAAAAGTATTTTGTTTGCTCGTTTCATGGAATACCGGATGGTCGAAGTGAATTTGTTTCTGTTCCCGATGTTGTTGTTGATGAGGATGGCAATGAGAGGAAGCGGAAGCAACGGAGGGTTATTGTTACAAAGACGGGGTGTAATGCATTGATGAGAGTGAAGTTAAATGATTCTAGAATGTATGAAGTGATAAGTCATGTGCTTGTGCATAATCATGAGCTTACCCGTACTGAGTGGCAACATTACCACCGTTCGGAGAGGGCCATTGGGGATGGCAAAGCGAAAGAAATTACTGTTATGACAGAAGTATCAATGCGGCTTGCTGTGCAATATCGATATGAATGTCACCAATATGGTGGTGCGGAGGCCCTTGGTCACACTTCTCGTGACCACTACAACTTTGTGAATAGGCTTAAGATGAAGGCAATTGAGGGAGGTGATGCACAAGTCGTCATCGATAAGCTTAGCCAAAGGGTCAGCCGATGAGGATGACTTTTTTATAGGGTGAAATTGGATAGCATCGGTAGGTTGTGTAACTGTTTTGGCGTGATTCTATGATGAAGGATGATTATGAATTGTATGGAGATGTTATCTGTTTTTGATACCACATATCGTACGAATAGGTATAATTTGATATGTGGTGCATTTGTGGGTATAAACAATCATTGGAAAAATGTAATATTTGGGTGTTGCTTTTTGTCGGACGAGACAATTGATTCGTTTGTTTGGCTCTTTGAGGTTTTCAAGAAATGTATGGGTGGAGTTTCTCCTGTGTCAATATTTACAGACCAGGATCAGGCCATCAGCAATGCTTTGTCTCAGGTATTTTTGTTGAAATTTTTTACTCTTTTTATCTTATAGGTAAAAGTGGTCACAGAATGAATTAAACTGGTAACTTTTAAAGGTATATTGGGTACTGAATGGAAAACTGACATTAAATGACTTTAAATTATTATGTAATGTTTAGGGATTATGTTGGTCACTAAATGCCATAAAATGGTTACTTAATGGCTTTATCTCGGGGTACGAAATTGTTAAATGTGTTTATAACAGAATTGTAGTATGTAGGTGTTTCCTAACACAAGGTTGAGGCTATGCCAGTGGCATCTTTATCAGAATGCAGCTAGTCACTTTGGGACTTTGAAGAGTGATGACACATTTTCCGATGCTTTTAAGAAATGCCTTCGTGGTTGTTATGATAGCGTTGAGTTTGAGGCAAGTTGGGATTATATGATGGAGAAGTATGGCCTAGTAGGAGACAACTGGTTTGCTCGTTTGTATGAGTTGAAGGACAAGTGGTCCACAGCATTGAGCAAGGACTTCTTCTTAGCTGGAATTTTGTCTTCCCAGCGTAGTGAAAGTACTAATAATGCTATAGGCTTTCAAGCTTCCAAGACAACAAGTTTGTATGAATATTTTGGTATGTTCCAGAACACTATTTTACGATGGAGACAAACTGAAACCAATGATGAATTTGTGGATTCTAAATCTGTCTCTAAGTCTTATTTACCTATGGCGGGTATGTTGAGACATGCTAGTCAAATTTACACAGCTACAATGTTTAGGGAATTTGAGCAAGAATTTGGGTATTCTTTGGGTACTATTTGTGAGTTGTTGACTATGGATGACACGATATTAGTTTATAAAGTGTGGCCCAAGAAGCATCCACAACGAACACACCAAGTCACTTGTGATTGTGTCAACAAGTTTGTTAGTTGTTCTTGTAGGAATTTTGAGGAGGCGGGGATGTTATGTTTCATTGCCTTAGGGTACTTCACATGCACTCGGTTAGTGAGATACCTTCATCTTATATTTTAAGGCGGTGGACAAAGTTTGCCAAAACAGAAGTTTGGGACCGTTTGAAGCAGCAGCGGGTGAACATGTCATCATTAAAGAAAGATTGCATTCCTTGGCGATTCCAAATGTGTAGGGTGTATAACAATCTCATCATAAGAAGTCACGACAATGAAGAGGCAAGGAAGATAATGGAGAATGGTTATATGCGTGATCTTCTGATGTGATGTCTTTGTTTTTGCTAATATTAACTTAGCTGATTCAGAATCAGGTGTTGGAGAATCAACTGCATCAGATTCCTCTACCATTACTGTTTTTGATCCTCCTTGGTGTTAAAACGAAAGGAAGAAGTGTGAGGCCGAAAAGTGGAATTGAGAAGAGCAAGAGGGGCGAGAGGTCGTGGGAAATCTGTTTCCAATGCCGCAAAGGAGTTTGGCTCTTACACTCCTCCCGCAAGATTATTTTGACTTTCTTACGAGTGAGTTAAAAGGGTGACTAATAGGCTTTAAGTGGTCACTAATAGGATTAAAGTAGTGACCAATAGTATTATAATGTTTAGTTAATAATATGTTTTTATTTTGACTCATTTCAAGTGGTCACTAATTCGAAGTTTTTCTTCATTACAATTGAATAATATTTTTGTTTTGGTCCTCAGTCACTTATGATTTTCAAGGAGTTCCACAGTTGGTAACTAAATAAAATAAACTGGTGACTATATGGCTTATAGTGGTTACAATTAAGAATATTGACTAATGACTATATGGCTTATATTAAAAATAGTTATGCATACTAGGTCTCTAATTAAGAATATTGGTTTTAGGCTTATGGCTAATATCTTAATTAAGAATACGCACAATACAATACTGATTTCTTTTAAAATCACTTATGCATACTAGGTGACTAATTAAGATAAACTGGTGACTAATAGGATTATAGTGGTCACAATTAAGAATATTGGTTTTCTTTTAATTATTTAGAAATACCCACATTAGAATACTGATGACATAAAGTTGAAATGTTAGTGACATAAACTTGTGAGCCAAACAAACAAAACACTTCGAAACACTTCTCCATATATGGTTACTAATTAACATAAACTGGTGACTAAAAGGCTTATAGTGGTCACAAAATAGAACTTTACCTACTGCCTACTATGCCCATAGTTTTCATATTTACATTTCAAAATATAACCTAATATACCCTATCAAAGTTGTTGACATGTCAAAATATAACCTAATATACCCTATCAACATTTGTGCAAAAAACCAATATACCCTATCAACATTTGTGCAAAAAATCATATGATCAGAATATAGCTTCCTAGGAGACATTCTTTGGTTTTCTAGGATAAATTCTTCTGGTGGGAGATCCTTTTGGTGGTGCTTCAGTTGCTGCTTCATGTGCTTCTTGGTGTCTCTTTGATCGTCTGGTAAAGACTTGGGGAACATGTTTGCTTTGATCTTCTTTTTGTTTGTGTTTTTTGGGTTGCCTTTGTTCCTTCAATTCGGGTATATCCAAGTCAAATGATGGCATGTCTGCAACTACTTGCCTTGTTGTTGTTAGGAGCTTCTCAATGTCATTAATCTGTTTAAGAACTTCAGGGTTCTCTAACAGTTGAGTCAATGTGGGTGATCCATCCTGTGGAACATCTTCCTTCCTTTGTTTAAGATTCTCCAACCTTCGCGTGTGCATACTATAGCAAACCTCTAGGTCGCGTCCCAATTTTAGGCGAGCTTGATCAATAGGTTGTGAAATTTACAAGTATCATCATTGCAAATAATTGAAATAATAATATATGAATGGTAACAAAAATAATGTACTGTATGTTAAGAGCAAATTTAATTTTAGTTGTAATAATTTAAACTTACATCTTTTGTAGTTTGTTCAATTTCTTCATCAGTCATCGTGCCTTTGGGAAGTTTAATTATTATCACCCTCTCTGCAGAATTTGTGATCACCATTGGTTGTGACTTTGGCACCGTCATTGTAGGGTTTTCATCATGATGCAATGGAGAATCTTCATTCATATCTTCATGCTCAGTTTCATACCTGTTTCCATTGAGGCAGAATTAGGAAAGTAGTAAGTAATTGAATTTGAAAATGCTGGGGAATTATGACTGTTTTACAACAGGGTAATGGTTTTTTAGCATAACTTACTAGAGCAAGTTTAGTTTTGATCTCCTGGACAATCTGGCCTAACTTATTAAGTAACAATACTAATGCTAGAATTCTATCTAATGACCTAACTAACAATAATAACTAAACTCTAACAACCTAGAACAATAGTCAAACTCTATATTCCAACACCATTACCCTGATTGAACTTATTCATGAGTACAAACTTATTCATGGAAGCATTTCTAGTGTAAACATGAGTACAAACATTTGAATTTCATGAAGTGTAGCTGACAGAGGATGGAGCAGGCAGATTCACAAATACATTGATGGCAAGCATCTAATCAAGGTACCCTGTTATGCACACCATCAACAACACGCTTTGGGAGCTGCACCCAACTATCCATGATAAGACTACCAAACATCACATGAGCAGAAATCCCATAAACCTTTACCAACCACCAATACACCAATACAACAACTGATCCAATAACGAGCAACTGCCTATCCTCCAAACACACCATTTGAACCAACCACCCTCCAATCACACAAAATTGAGAAAGAAATGTGAATTTAGATGACTTAAATTGATTCCAAAATGACTTAAAGTGGTCACCAATCAAGTTATAGTAGCTACTAATGTATGTAAATGATTCTCAAATGATTGAAATTAGTTAAATCAGATTTGTAGTCTGTAATTTTCATATATGACAAAGAAGTACTTAAAATGTAACTAGCTTAGTATTAAATCAGTAATGACATAATAAATTACAGTGAATAGGAATTTAAAACATAAAACCACACATAAAACAACACCCAAAAAAACATAATAGTCTACCATTTCATTTAAGAGCAAATTTCAATATTTACAAAATTTCTTCCACAACAAACACCAGAAGCAAATATTCCAACAGTATTTCATAGTACATGATTAGGTCAAACATAAACAAAAGATATCTAAAATTCTTATGGAACCAGTTTCATACCTGTTTTTATTGAGGTAGATTGGGAACATTGTAGTTTCCCACTCACCCATACCAAATCTGCCTCCTTTACTGTTCTTTGCTGCAACCTCTTCTAGCACACGCTCACGGACCATTTCGTATGTCCAATGCTGAATTATTAGTGGAAGTGATGTTGGTGGTTGCATTCCCTTCCAAAATAAACGGTGGAAGTAAACAAGTTGTAGTATGATGATGCATCCACCTACACTCTTTGATCCTTTCTTGTTGCAACTTGTTACAGCTTTGTCCAACCTCTCCAACACATAACTGCACCAATTCATTCTTTCGATTTGCGCGGGATCCAGAAGTGCTTTTGTTATATCCATATCAATGTTGTTGTGTGGTGTAGGAGTGAGAAATGTCGAGAGTGCATACATAGCATAGTAGCTTTGGAATCTGCGACCTCCATTTGGTAGTTTCAAAATCTCTTCAACCAGTTTGGATGCCTTTACTACTGCATTGCCTGTACATCCTAATTCTTCACGCCAATGATTTTGCGCCCAAAGATCTGGATTGTCTCTTTTCGCAAGAGAGTTTTGGACAACATGATCTACTTCTTTTGGCAGTTGAAAGATGTCATAAACATCATCTTCAGTTATATTGCATCCCCTAGTTGCATCAACCGTAAACCAGTGGTTGTTCCCATTATACTGCTGTACAAGCCAGTCCACCATCCCTTGATAATATGCATTCATGTTGCGCATAAGCAATCCTCCAAATCCCATAAATTCCACATGCACTCTTTGATCTGTAGTGAGTTGCTCATTCAACTTGAACAATCCACTAGGGGAACAATATGTTGAAATCAGAACTTCTTTAACCCTATAAAAGAATTTGGAACAATAACAAAAAATCACAACCACGGTGATCATCAGACATTAAACTGGTCACTTATTGAGATAAAATGGATACAAAATGACCAATATTGGCAACATAATGACATAATCTAGTGATAATCCTATTTATGTTTTGCAACTGATTTTTTCTAATAGGTTGATGTTTTCGAGTTGAATAATGGACACAAAAACATAATTTAAACATAAAAGTTGAATGAGCCATGAGTACCATAGAATTACAAACTAGTGCCATAAGTGGTGACTAATAGAATTAAACTAGTTACTAAATGACATAAAATGTCAACTAATACTGTATTATAAAACATGAATGAAATATTTGTGCAAAGGGACAATAAATAGGAATGACATAATTTAAAAATAAATGAAATGTCAACCTGGGTTTACGGATTTTTTTTGGAGAACCATCGTGGTCAATCTCTTTGACAAGTTGTTTTCCTTTTTTCTTTGCTTTCGTACGAGCAGATTGTGGTGTATTAACTTTTTCAGCAGTGTTAGTAGGTTGTTTCTTTCTTTTGCCTCCCTTTCCATCATGTGACTCTGCTGAACCCTTTGGAGAAATGCTTATCTCGTGCTCTGGAGGAGTTTGCTCTCGAGTTTCCCTTTCATTCTCTGGAGGAGTCTGCATTCCCCTTGTTATGATTCTTCTTTGAGGTGACTGTCGTGAATCCTTTGGAGTACTTTGTTTTCCTTGTTTCATCCTTTTTCCATGAGGTAAATCTTTTGGATCTTTTTCTTCCTTTATTAGAGGTTGTTTGCGTCTTTTCCCTCCCTTTTCCTTGAGGTTGTTCTGTTGGACTTCCTTCATCTGGCCCCTTGTTTGGCTCACCATCAGCTTGTTCTTCTTCAGTTACGGGAGAAGATGTTCTTGCCACACTTTTCTTTGGTGTTTTAGGTGGTTGTCGTCTCTTTTCCTTTGATGTAGCTCTCCTATCATTAGCTGCCTTTTTCTTCATCTCAGCTAGAGTTTCTACCACAGTCTTGTATGGTTTTGCCTTTTTTGTGTCTTCATTTTGTGTGTCTGTAAAAAGTGGTGATAATTTAAATTAGTCACTAAATAACATAAACTGGTTACATATACAAATTTAATGGGTACTAAATATAATTTAGAATCATCTGGATATAATACATAAACTATTCAGCTATTTATAAATTCCGAAAGGTAAAATACTAACATTAATAAACAAACCCACAAATACCAAAGAAATCTCCAAAATGGCTCAAAAACTATTCAACCATTCATAAATTCCCAAAGGTCAAAGCTGCTATAAAGATCACCCTGCATCGTTGAGTCGTTCAACTGGAATGAAATAATACAACTATCAACAACGAATTCTTACACTCCTACGACTTTGTTCACCAAACTACCTCTTCCACTGAGAAGTACAAGTGAAGTGCTTCACTGGCATAGTCCCCAGTAACATCTCAACCCCGCACCATTGCTACATTCTCAGACTCCACTATGTTATCAAAACTGTATATTTAGGCTACTTCACAATTTTCAAGACACAAACACACGCCTTGCACTCGCCTACAAGAGGAGACTAAGATGTGAAAAACATTGAAATTAACCACCAATGACCTCACACAACAAGTCTAGCAATTCAACAATCAAACAATAAAATAAATGGTGTATAATCAACAATAATGTTCATTACCTATGAATACAACACAACAAGATAAACAAATGTCGAAAAACACAAAATGCATCAAGAAATAGTGCTTACTGAGGGAAACTATCAATCAAAAGCTCGATCGAATCATCCAAAGGCACTAAATGACATAAACTGGTTACTTATACAGGTTTATTGGTCACTAAATTCAATGACGTTGAAAATGAATGTTCAATTGTAATTAGTTCAATTGTAGGACCTAAACATTATGCAGATCTACACGATTCACATCAAAAAAATCATCTTATCACTGGAAAGAAGATTCAGAACGCTAAACCTAAATTCAAAAATGAAAAACAAACATCTAAAATTTGAAATCTGAAATTAAAATGCAAAATGTGAATGCATGAGTTCATAGAATCACTGAAAGGCTGTAATTAAGATCAAATAAGGACGAAATTACACAAAAATTAAAGCAAGCAAAATCTTACAGAAAATTAAGCTATAAATTGGCGTGTTTATACTGAAATTCAGGAGATTAGGTCAATTGAGTGTTCTAAATTCAGGAGGAAATTAAGCAAAATCTTATTCAGAAAATTGGTTCAATTGAGTGCTCTAAATAACACATGCATAACCTAATACTCAATTTTACACTGAAATTTAGTAAAATCGTTTTGTAAATACCTTCATTTGTTGGCGCTTTTGGCGATTTTTTCTTTCGTCTTGCCATATTTTGCTATTGAAGAGCAAATTTGTGTGAAAGTGTGACGACACCAGATTAATTGTATGAAAATGCCTAAGAAAATCGCAGATCAAAAAAATTCATTAAATTAGTAGAAATTTACATTTAAACGAACAAGAAATTGAAGAAATTATGATTCGAAATCACATACCTAAGTTGATGTTGTATGAAAATTGATCGTTTTCCTTCGATTTTTGATTTTTTTTCGGTTGAAAATTGGAAGATTTTCAGTGTTTGTTCGAGAGAGAGAAGTGAAGAAACTGTTAGGTGAAAAGCAATTAATTCAAATGAACGAGCGCGTTTGTTTTTGTGTTTTGGGTTTCAGTTTTTGTGTTTTGGGTTTGTCGGGGTGGGTAATGATATTTTGGGCCGTTTTGGGCCGGTTGGGGCTCCGTCTAATTTTATTAGTAAAATTAGGCCGTCTCTTGCAAGACGAGCTGAAATTCCCATGATTTTCTCATCTGAAAAGTTGTTTAATTGACATAAGTTGAGAAAATGGGTGCAATGGAAATTCCTTGGGAAATTGAAATTCCTACAAAATGTGGGAATTTAATTACCCACTCCCCCCTTGGTCAATCAGAATTCCAACATGAATTGCAAATTCCTTGATGTCAACCAAAAAAATTTAGGTAATTTGCTAGGAATTACATAAGAGAAGTAATTTCCTAGAAAATGAAACTTTCTACAGGAATTAAATTCCCATGTATACCAAATGAGCACCAAGCTTGGTTGGTAGAAGTGGTAGGGAACTCGCCTTGTAGCTTTTCAAACCCTACTACATACTCGTGTTTGGGAGTTGGGATTCCCTCATATCCCCTACTATCAAGCGTTGACCTGGATAGCTGGGTTGGCTGACTTGTGAGAAGTGATGGTCCAGTAGGGTCGTTCTTCTTACCAAGGAAAAAAACTTGTCCTAAATTATTCTTGTGATTTAAAATATTAGCATATTATATGAGTATATTGGGAAGAATAATACGGATTTTATGGGGATTTTTCAAAAAGAGAAAAGATGTTTTAGGATGTTTGATTTCTCTTCTTATGGTCACAAAAATTTGTCATTGTGACATTGAGGTATAGAAATTGTTTGGGTGATATACACAATATATGGGAGAGTGGATAAATTAGTCGTTTCTTAATCTTGATCACTATGAGAGTAGACAAATTACGTTATTTAATTATGCTTTTTTCTTAAAAAAAGGCGTCTTTATTGATTAAAGGAAATTTTAAATTCATCTCTAAGATGTACTAAAGCTATAATTCAAGTAGCATTTTGTAACAAATAATTAATACACGAGTTAAGTGCACAACTGAACTTTTCCCAAAGTTACAATTTGGGTAGTCAAATTGCAAAAGTTGCAGTTAGAGTACTCAAACGTGACATCCGTTAGTTTAGCTAATAACTCTAATTAAATAATTAAAAGAAAGTACTTATGCACATATTTTTTCATTTTTCTTTCTCAAAAAGAACAAAACCAAATTGGAATGTTTAGAATGTTTCAGAATTAGGCACAGCTGATTCTGATTAAACACCTCAAAATCAGAGTCCCAACTTCTTCCAAGAATTTAATCATCTGTAACTAACGTTAACTATGTTAAAAAGAAAATGTACCCTACAACGGTCTTTGATGCACCATAGCAGTATGCCAGTATAAGAATTCTGTTAAGATGTTGGCATCTAAGTAACTAAGAAATGGATGTTTAAACATGCATGGCGAATGAAACCACACAACAGATCAAGAAACTATAGCTTTTGAACCTCACCTATCATCTTCAGATCTCTTCTCTCCTTCAGATTTCTTCTTTCTTGGTGAAAGTTGCAGAGTGGGAGAAAGTTGCCCCCTCGTGGGTCACAAATGTTTCCGTACTCACCCGATTCGGCACCATACCTTTAGTCACCAGAATCATTCCGATGAACGAACCAAATCCTACAACAGCAATAATGAGTTTCTTAACCATCTCTCCGACGCCGGCGGCAGCATCAGGAGGTGTTTCTACCGGAAAAAGAGATTTGAGTTCATCAATAATTCTACCCCTATCTTCGCCATTAATGTTGTTTCAAACATTATAAACCTTAATTCATAGAAACAACAAACTAAGCAATTCATCTCTCCAGTATCCAAACATGACATTATGTTTTTTCAGCAATTAATAACCTAACAAAGATCAAGCTCCCAATTCTATGGCACCCAAGGTAATGTATTTATTTGTCACGTTACAATATTTGTTCTGAGTGGGCTACTTTGACAGTACTAGACGTTTACAAGGAACGTCATCCCTCTCTATCAACTAATGAAATTATAAGAGTTTATAATGGGGAAATATGGCGGATAAAAAAGAATACTACAAGATTGCTGCAGAGTGACGACTTGAAATCATCAGATTTGTAGAGAGAAGCATCTTCACATTCCTTCACCTAGTGCATTTCATTTGTTTGGTAAGTTTCTTTTACTGAAATTACTATACCCTATTATTTTTTTAATTGACTTTTCTAAATTGTCACGTGAAACATTTGACCGCTACTATTCCAATATACAAAATAACGATCGAAGTTATGCTCAATCGTTCTATTGGAAAATTTTGAGCAACGAAAAAAAAATGAATTTGAGAAGAAGAAGAGGAGGAAAGATGAAATTGTTAATAACAATATCCCAGACTTCCCGTAACAAAGAAAAAAGCCAAAATTTGACCCATATACGTATATGAATGTCCAATCCAATGTTCTAACTTTTTTCAAATTATATATCAGCGCCGTAATTGCACATTTTTCGTTCTTCCGCAGCGACATATTATAAATAGTACCTTATAAATAGTATTGGCACTAAACCAACTTTTGTCAATAAAAATTTGCAAGATGAAACCTATATTCGGGTTCCAACATTGATTTTACTTTTTTGGCACAGACTTAGTACGTGCAAGTCACGTGACCTACTAAATCTCTCAAATTTGTTTCATTTTCTCTCTCGTTTTCCCCACATCAACTTTCTCCTCTAGATTTATAAAAAGACTGAACATGAAAATGAGATGAAATTTGAAGGGTAAAAGAATGAATTTGAAGAGGTTAAATGACTTGCATGTGCTAGTTAATGCCTAAAAAGAGTGAAATCAATATCAAAATTCAGCAAGTGTTTCCATCTCGCAAACGTTAGTTAAAAAAAAAAGTCTCTGGAATTTTTCCTTGATAAGGGATAACAATTTTAAATAAAGGTGAAATAGGAAAATAATAAAGTAATTAATATTATAGTTTTCCAAAGGAATCTCCAGTACTAATCTACAAGGACAAATTTTCCTTAAATAAATAATAATAATAATGATAATAATAACAAATAATAATAATAATAATAATAATAATAATAATAATAATAATAATAATAATAATAATAATAATAATAATAGTATTGATACCCACATACAGCAAATTTCTAATCATTACTTCCTCCGTTTAGAAATAGTAGCACCATTTGCATAGTATTTACTAGACACATTAATACTTTAGATTCGTCTCAATATATATTTTTTTAATATCAACTTTCTATAACTTTTACTTATTGATAATCAAATATATTAATGTTTGAAGCCATACATCACAAGCGTGAAGACATGAAATAATGGTGCAACTATTTCTAAATAGATGAAGTATTTGGTTATACAATTTATTAATATCAATGGCAATTTGTAAAATTGCAAAGTTTTTAGTTATAAAAAAGGAAAGAAAATCAGAATTTTGCTTTTACATGAGTACAACATTTGTGGTTTACTCCCACAGCAGGGCAAAACCAAATACCACACAAGGCCCACACACAAATGACTGAAATGAGTTACTAACTACATTTAGGGGGTCAAAGTTCGGTGTACGGTTTGGATTTAGGTCTATTTCAATCCAATTCAAACAAAAAATTGGATTTCAAATTTCCAATCCATATGCAAACCAATAAGAGATTGAGTCCAAAACAATCCAATCCGAATTTTTAGACACTAGATTAGATCCAGTCTGAAATATCCAAAAATTTTAAACTCTATTCTTTTGATGAAATAATTTAAGCACGAGCATCAAAATCAAAATAAAATGTTCAATAATGCAAGTAACTCATACAATCCCATAAAACACATAAATTTTATCAAAATTACTCAAGCCCAATCCCAAATATACGATACAAGGCTTATTTGCTTTTCGGTTATTTTGGATTTTAATATCCAATCACCTCAATCCAAACCCATTTGAAAATCCAAATTTTCAAAAAAAAAAAACTCAATCCGTATCCAAGCGGATCATAGTTCGAGCCCAATCCAAATTACTAATTTTGTTTGGATTGGATAGTTTTTATCTGAATAACTTTCAGCTCTAAATACATCATTGACGAAGCATCTGCTGATGCAACTGAAGGCAACAGATCGATCTGCACCGGCATGAGCCACTGGGACTCATGAGTCATGACTTGCTGAAGCAATTGCTGCTCTACCTCAAGGGTTAACTGCAGGTTCAGAAACAAATTAAATTACTTCAAGATCCTATAGCTAAAGGACTAAACTCTAAATCATCAAACTTTGTTAGCAGTAGAATGATAGATTGCAAATGATTACAGGAGGTGGACGAGGTGACTGATTACCACCGGGCAATTGTCCACAGGAGTATTTTCTCGAGAACCAGGTATTTGCATTTTGTTTGCACTGTGATGATTAAACTCCACGCTCACATGTGAAAAAAAACAAAATGACGCAGTCGGAAAGATCAAAGAAAATCAAGCGCTAATCTTTAACAAGAACAAACAAATTATCAAGCGATAAATCTGTCAAAGGCTCCGCAATCCACCAGAAAGAGGTAAAAACTCTGAAATATGATTAACGATGAAAAAATGTCTCTTAATGACGGCCTAATAATGTTTAAATAGTTAAAACAAAATCCTAATACGAAAATAAGGAAATAATTAAATCCAAAATAATTAAAATGCTGTTTTCGGGCCATAAACGAACTCGGGTGGCTTAAAAAGCCTATCGGTCACAGCATAGCGATGTGTTTGACTCGTTGGCCCGTTTCGCTTCCAGAAAGGTATTATAATAAGCATTCTGACTCCGAAGGCCTGACTAGTGGAAATCATTTCAGGCTTTTTGACGAACTTCTTCGTCGAACTTCTTGTAAGTCTTATTGACTACCAATCTAGAAATAATAGCAAACAATAATAGAACAACAAATAACAAAGCAAGAAAGAACACACAAGAACTTTTACGTGGAAACCCAAGAACTGGGAGAAAAACCACGAATATGCACTAGGAATCGATGAATGTTCAAGAAAGATTACAAAAGCGCTCAAGAACTCTCTCTATAGCTTTTTCTTTCTCTAATTTGTGAATAATGATGAATAATCCATTAATGACGATTTAGGGCATCTATTTATACTCCTCTTTCGAGAAAACGCGTTTTAGAATCAAAACCGCACAAAACGCACCCCCGCCCGATCGGGTTGGGCGACCCACGCCCGATCGGGCACTTAAAGCCTTCTCATTACTCGTCTCAGGCCCGACCGGGCGAGACACGCCCGCGTCGTAATTCGGTGTCTCGCCCGATCGGGCGAAGTGGCCCGATGCCATCGGGCGATGCACAAATACACGCTGCTGACAATTTAGATGTGGGCCCGATCGGGCTCCCTCGCCCGACCCGATCGGGCGAAGCCTCAGACTTCGTAAAACAGTCATAACTTTCTCGATTCTCAGCGGAATTGGGCATATGACCTATCGTTGGAAAGCTCTTGGAATAAGCTATCACCTCCAATTTGAATCACATCAAAACCATTTATATATTGAGAGATATGTGCATTGAAAGTCAGCCTTATGCCCCATATGACGTTTTCCCTTTACGCAACCTCATCTCCACATCCATACACCTCCATGAGCTCCATATGATGCCATATACCCAACAATCTCCCACTTGGAGATAGGTGTAAGTGAAGAAAACTTCATACCTTCATCATCCTCTCATTCATCTCAACTCCTACACACAACTCCCACTGCAAAAGCAATCTCTAGTCGTGTCCAAACCATGGCATACCTCAAGCATCCCACGACAACACATCTCCTCTATACCAAGAAAACTGACATTGAAGTTTGCACCAACTCCAATACAAAAGACATCAAAGTCTACACCGACTTTGATTCTTAATAACTAACCTCCAAAACATTGCACCATCACTCCATGAACCTACACACCCTCCTATCCCGGAGGTCGGATCACCTTAGAGACAAGCACAACCAAATGAAGATCCCTTCCTCTACAACTAAGGAAGATAACTACTTCCTCTCCAACCAAAAGAAGCACATTGAAGTCTCATCAAAACTTCAATAAAACAAATTACCACCTAAGCCAAAGAAGCTTCTCATTGTTCTAAAAGCAAACTCACATTGCTCCCACTCGAACAATACACCCTTTGTTCCACTTAGGATTTCCGGCACAACATGCTTGTGTGCCGCCCTTCACCTTGTGCGCTTACCGGTCAATTTGCCACCGGGATACCGCTTCACCACAGTTCTCATCCCTTGACCCACTATTGATAGTTTTCCGACCAAACGACACTTTACATGAAGTTCTCATCCCAATCCCAGACCCCTTTATTGTGCTCCCCATGGTGTAAAGTGTTCCACTCCATGTCCCACGAGCTATGATCATAGCTCCCTTGACAATCTTCCAAGAACCACCATCAAACACAACCTTGTAACCCGATGTAGCAAGTTGGGCTACCGATATCAAGCTTTTCTTCAACCTTGGGATAAACTTGACATTCTTCAACTCCAAAGAGCCACCATGAGTGAGTTTCACACTTACATCACCTTTCCTCGTGACTTCCACTGCCTTGCCATCCGCAAGATAGACCTTTTCAAGTTTTCTGGAATTGAAATTCCGAAACAACTCCTTGCATGGTGAGGAATGATGAGAAGAACCCGAATCCAAGACCCATGATCCCGAGCACCTAACCAACTCTTCCTGATCATCCATGCTTACCATCAAAACATCGGAATCGTACTCAGAAATCAAGTTAGTTGATGCATCTTCTTCATCATCACTTTCTTGAACCTTCTTCTTCCCTTTCCCATTCACTTTCTTAGGACAATCTCTCATTAAATGTCCTTCATTACCACACCCCCAACAAGTAACACTAGCCCTGCCTTTTGACTTACTCCTGTCCCCCCTTGACTCCGATTTTCCCTGAAAATTCCTCCCTTTTCCCCTCCCTCTACCCTCAGCACTGTATGCTCCAGATGAATCTCCACTCTCCTTCCTTCGAATGCTCTCACTCAAAATCAGATCACGGACAACATCATAAACCAATTTCTCTTTACCAGAGGAATTACTAACAGCAGTTACAACAGTTTCCCATGCAGTAGGTAAGGAGGACAACAAAATAAGGGCTTTCACTTCATCCTCAAAGACAATATTAACCGAAGATAACTGACTTATTATTGAATTAAATTCATTAATATGTTCAGCAGCAGAACTACCATTATTCATCTCTAAATCAAATAAACGGCGCATCAGATATACCTTATTCATTGCCGAGGGCTTCTCATACATATCTGACAGTGCTTTAATTAATTCCGCCGTTGTTTTGATATCCTTGACATTGAACGCCACAGTCCGAGCCAATGTCAATCGCACCACCGCTAGTGCCTGCCGATCGAGTACCTTCCACTTAGCCTCTTCAATGTCATCTGGCTTTGCAGACAAAGGTTGATACAGATTCTTTTGATATAAGATGTCTTCTATTTGCATCTTCCAATATCCAAAATCTGTTCCATCAAACTTCTCAATTCTAATCTTTGCATCCTCCATTGTTAATTATTCTAGATCTAGACAATAAACCAACCTAGCTCTTGATACCACTTGTAAGTTCTATTGACTATCAATCTAGAAATAATAGCAAACAATAATAGAACAACAAATAACAAAGCAAGAAAGAACACACAAGAACTTTTACGTGGAAACCCAAGAACTGGGAGAAAAACCACGAATATGCACTAGGAATCGATGAATGTTCAAGAAAGATTACAAAAGCGCTCAAGAACTCTCTCTATAGCTTTTTCTTTCTCTAATTTGTGAATAATGATGAATAATCCATTAATGACGATTTAGGGCATCTATTTATACTCCTCTTTCGAGAAAACGCGTTTTAGAATCAAAACCGCACAAAACGCACCCCCGCCCGACGGGTTGGGCGACCCACGCCCGACGGGCACTTAAAGCCTTCTCATTACTCGTCTCGGCCCGACCAGGGCGAGACACGCCCGTCGTGTAATTCGGTGTCTCGCCCGACGGGCGAAGTGGCCCGATGCCATCGGGCGATGCACAAATACACGCCGCCGACAATTTAGATGTGGGCCCGATCGGGCTCCCTCGCCCGACCCGATCGGGCGAAGCCTCGTACTTCGTAAAAACAGTCATAACTTTCTCGATTCTCGGCGGAATTGGGCATATGACCTATCGTTGGAAAGCTCTTGGAATAAGATATCACCTCCAATTTGAATCACATCAAAACCATTTATAGATTGAGAGATATGTGCATTGAAAGTCAGCCTTATGCCCCATATGACGTTTTCCCTTTACGCAACCTCATCTCCACATCCATACACCTCCATGAGCTCCATATGATGCCATATACCCAACAATCTCCCACTTGGAGATAGGTGTAAGTGAAGAAAACTTCATACCTTCATCATCCTCTCATTCATCTCAACTCCTACACACAACTCCCACTGCAAAAGCAATCTCTAGTCGTGTCCAAACCATGGCATACCTCAAGCATCCCACGACAACACATCTCCTCTATACCAAGAAAACTGACATTGAAGTTTGCACCAACTCCAATACAAAGACATCAAAGTCTACACCGACTTTGATTCTTAATAACTAACCTCCAAAACATTGCACCATCACTCCATGAACCTACACACCCTCCTATCCCGAGGTCGGATCACCTTAGAGACAAGCACAACCAAATGAAGATCCCTTCCTCTACAACTAAGGAAGATAACTACTTCCTCTCCAACCAAAGAAGCACATTGAAGTCTCATCAAAACTTCAATAAAACAAATTACCACCTAAGCCAAAGAAGCTTCTCATTGTTCTAAAAGCAAACTCACATTGCTCCCACTCGAACAATACACCCTTTGTTCCACTTAGGATTTCCGGCACAACATGCTTGTGTGCCGCCCTTCACCTTGTGCGCTTACCGGTCAATTTGCCACCGGGATACCGCTTCACCACAGTTCTCATCCCCTTGACCCACTATTGATAGTTTTCCGACCAAACGACACTTTACATGAAGTTCTCATCCCAATCCCAGACCCCTTTATTGTGCTCCCCATGGTGTAAAGTGTTCCACTCCATGTCCCACGAGCTATGATCATAGCTCCCTTGACAATCTTCCAAGAACCACCATCAAGCACAACCTTGTAACCCGATGTAGCAAGTTGGGCTACCGATATCAAGCTTTTCTTCAACCTTGGGATAAACTTGACATTCTTCAACTCCAAAGAGCCACCATGAGTGAGTTTCACACTTACATCACCTTTCCTCGTGACTTCCACTGCCTTGCCATCCGCAAGATAGACCTTTTCAAGTTTTCTGGAATTGAAATTCCGAAACAACTCCTTGCATGGTGAGGAATGATGAGAAGAACCCGAATCCAAGACCCATGATCCCGAGCACCTAACCAACTCTTCCTGATCATCCATGCTTACCATCAAAACATCGGAATCGTACTCAGAAATCAAGTTAGTTGATGCATCTTCTTCATCATCACTTTCTTGAACCTTCTTCTTCCCTTTCCCATTCACTTTCTTAGGACAATCTCTCATTAAATGTCCTTCATTACCACACCCCAACAAGTAACACTAGCCCTGCCTTTTGACTTACTCCTGTCCCCCCTTGACTCCGATTTTCCCTGAAAATTCCTCCCTTTTCCCCTCCCTCTACCCTCAGCACTGTATGCTCCAGATGAATCTCCACTCTCCTTCCTTCGAATGCTCTCACTCAAAATCAGATCACGGACAACATCATAAACCAATTTCTCTTTACCAGAGGAATTACTAACAGCAGTTACAACAGTTTCCCATGCAGTAGGTAAGGAGGACAACAAAATAAGGGCTTTCACTTCATCCTCAAAGACAATATTAACCGAAGATAACTGACTTATTATTGAATTAAATTCATTAATATGTTCAAGAAAGAACTACCATTATTCATCTCTAAATCAAATAAACGGCGCATCAGATATACCTTATTCATTGCCGAGGGCTTCTCATACATATCTGACAGTGCTTTAATTAATTCCGCCGTTGTTTTGATATCCTTGACATTGAACGCCACAGTCCGAGCCAATGTCAATCGCACCACCGCTAGTGCCTGCCGATCGAGTACCTTCCACTTAGCCTCTTCAATGTCATCTGGCTTTGCAGACAAAGGTTGATACAGATTCTTTTGATATAAGATGTCTTCTATTTGCATCTTCCAATATCCAAAATCTGTTCCATCAAACTTCTCAATTCTAATCTTTGCATCCTCCATTGTTAATTATTCTAGATCTAGACAATAAACCAACCTAGCTCTTGATACCACTTGTAAGTTCTATTGACTATCAATCTAGAAATAATAGCAAACAATAATAGAACAACAAATAACAAAGCAAGAAAGAACACACAAGAACTTTTACGTGGAAACCCAAGAACTGGGAGAAAAACCACGAATATGCACTAGGAATCGATGAATGTTCAAGAAAGATTACAAAAGCGCTCAAGAACTCTCTCTATAGCTTTTTCTTTCTCTAATTTGTGAATAATGATGAATAATCCATTAATGACGATTTAGGGCATCTATTTATACTCCTCTTTCGAGAAAACGCGTTTTAGAATCAAAACCGCACAAAACGCACCCCCGCCCGATCGGGTTGGGCGACCCACGCCCGATCGGGCACTTAAAGCCTTCTCATTACTCGTCTCAGGCCCGACCGGGCGAGACACGCCCGCGTCGTAATTCGGTGTCTCGCCCGATCGGGCGAAGTGGCCCGATGCCATCGGGCGATGCACAAATACACGCTGCTGACAATTTAGATGTGGGCCCGATCGGGCTCCCTCGCCCGACCCGATCGGGCGAAGCCTCAGACTTCGTAAAACAGTCATAACTTTCTCGATTCTCAGCGGAATTGGGCATATGACCTATCGTTGGAAAGCTCTTGGAATAAGATATCACCTCCAATTTGAATCACATCAAAACCATTTATAGATTGAGAGATATGTGCATTGAAAGTCAGCCTTATGCCCCATATGACGTTTTCCCTTTACGCAACCTCATCTCCACATCCATACACCTCCATGAGCTCCATATGATGCCATATACCCAACAATCTCCCACTTGGAGATAGGTGTAAGTGAAGAAAACTTCATACCTTCATCATCCTCTCATTCATCTCAACTCCTACACACAACTCCCACTGCAAAAGCAATCTCTAGTCGTGTCCAAACCATGGCATACCTCAAGCATCCCATGACAACACATCTCCTCTATACCAAGAAAACTGACATTGAAGTTTGCACCAACTCCAATACAAAAGACATCAAAGTCTACACCGACTTTGATTCTTAATAACTAACCTCCAAAACATTGCACCATCACTCCATGAACCTACACACCCTCCTATCCCGGAGGTCGGATCACCTTAGAGACAAGCACAACCAAATGAAGATCCCTTCCTCTACAACTAAGGAAGATAACTACTTCCTCTCCAACCAAAGAAGCACATTGAAGTCTCATCAAAACTTCAATAAAACAAATTACCACCTAAGCCAAAGAAGCTTCTCATTGTTCTAAAAGCAAACTCACATTGCTCCCACTCGAACAATACACCCTTTGTTCCACTTAGGATTTCCGGCACAACATGCTTGTGTGCCGCCCTTCACCTTGTGCGCTTACCGGTCAATTTGCCACTGGGATACCGCTTCACCACGCTTCTCATCCCTTGACCCACTATTGATAGTTTTCCGACCAAACGACACTTTACATGAAGTTCTCATCCCAATCCCGCACTCCCCTTTATTGTGCTCCCCATGGTGTAAAGTGTTCCACTCCATGTCCCACGAGCTATGATCATAGCTCCCTTGACAATCTTCCAAGAACCACCATCAAACACAACCTTGTAACCCGATGTAGCAAGTTGGGCTACCGATATCAAGCTTTTCTTCAACCTTGGGATAAACTTGACATTCTTCAACTCCAAAGAGCCACCATGAGTGAGTTTCACACTTACATCACCTTTCCTCGTGACTTCCACTGCCTTGCCATCCGCAAGATAGACCTTTTCAAGTTTTCTGGAATTGAAATTCGAAACAACTCCTTGCATGGTGAGGAATGATGAGAAGAACCCGAATCCAAGACCCATGATCCCGAGCACCTAACCAACTCTTCCCGATCATCCATGCTTACCATCAAAACATCGGAATCGTACTCGAAATCAAGTTAGTTGATGCATCTTCTTCATCATCACTTTCTTGAACCTTCTTCTTCCCTTTCCCATTCACTTTCTTAGGACAATCTCTCATTAAATGTCCTTCATTACCACACCCCCAACAAGTAACACTAGCCCTGCCTTTTGACTTACTCCTGTCCCCCCTTGACTCCGATTTTCCCTGAAAATTCCTCCCTTTTCCCCTCCCTCTACCCTCGACCATGTATGCTCCAGGATGAATCTCCACTCTCCTTCCTTCGAATGCTCTCACTCAAAATCGGATCACGGACAACATCATAAACCAATTTCTCTTTACCGAGAGGAATTACTAACAGCGATTACAACGGTTTCCCCATGCAAGTAGGTAAGGAGGACAACAAAATAAGGGCTTTCACTTCATCCTCAAAGACAATATTAACCGAAGATAATCGACTTATTATTGAATTAAATTCATTAATATGTTCAAAGCTAGAACTACCATTATTCATCTCTAAATCAAATAAACGGCGCATCGATATACCTTATTCATTGCCGAGGGCTTCTCATACATATCTGACAGTGCTTTAATTAATTCCGCCGTTGTTTTGATATCCTTGACATTGAACGCCACAGTCCGAGCCAATGTCAATCGCACCACCGCTAGTGCCTGCCGATCGAGTACCTTCCACTTAGCCTCTTCAATGTCATCCGGCTTTGCGACAAAGGTTGATACTGATTCTTTTGATATAAGATGTCTTCTATTTGCATCTTCCAATATCCAAAATCTGTTCCATCAAACTTCTCAATTCTAATCTTTGCATCCTCCATTGTTAATTATTCTAGATCTAGACAATAAACCAACCTAGCTCTTGATACCACTTGTAAGTTCTATTGACTATCAATCTAGAAATAATAGCAAACAATAATAGAACAACAAATAACAAAGCAAGAAAGAACACACAAGAACTTTTACGTGGAAACCCAAGAACTGGGAGAAAAACCACGAATATGCACTAGGAATCGATGAATGTTCAAGAAAGATTACAAAAGCGCTCAAGAACTCTCTCTATAGCTTTTTCTTTCTCTAATTTGTGAATAATGATGAATAATCCATTAATGACGATTTAGGGCATCTATTTATACTCCTCTTTCGAGAAAACGCGTTTTAGAATCAAAACCGCACAAAACGCACCCCCGCCCGATCGGGTTGGGCGACCCACGCCCGATCGGGCACTTAAAGCCTTCTCATTACTCGTCTCAGGCCCGACCGGGCGAGACACGCCCGCGTCGTAATTCGGTGTCTCGCCCGATCGGGCGAAGTGGCCCGATGCCATCGGGCGATGCACAAATACACGCTGCTGACAATTTAGATGTGGGCCCGATCGGGCTCCCTCGCCCGACCCGATCGGGCGAAGCCTCAGACTTCGTAAAACAGTCATAACTTTCTCGATTCTCAGCGGAATTGGGCATATGACCTATCGTTGGAAAGCTCTTGGAATAAGATATCACCTCCAATTTGAATCACATCAAAACCATTTATAGATTGAGAGATATGTGCATTGAAAGTCAGCCTTATGCCCCATATGACGTTTTCCCTTTACGCAACCTCATCTCCACATCCATACACCTCCATGAGCTCCATATGATGCCATATACCCAACAATCTCCCACTTGGAGATAGGTGTAAGTGAAGAAAACTTCATACCTTCATCATCCTCTCATTCATCTCAACTCCTACACACAACTCCCACTGCAAAAGCAATCTCTAGTCGTGTCCAAACCATGGCATACCTCAAGCATCCCATGACAACACATCTCCTCTATACCAAGAAAACTGACATTGAAGTTTGCACCAACTCCAATACAAAAGACATCAAAGTCTACACCGACTTTGATTCTTAATAACTAACCTCCAAAACATTGCACCATCACTCCATGAACCTACACACCCTCCTATCCCGGAGGTCGGATCACCTTAGAGACAAGCACAACCAAATGAAGATCCCTTCCTCTACAACTAAGGAAGATAACTACTTCCTCTCCAACCAAAGAAGCACATTGAAGTCTCATCAAAACTTCAATAAAACAAATTACCACCTAAGCCAAAGAAGCTTCTCATTGTTCTAAAAGCAAACTCACATTGCTCCCACTCGAACAATACACCCTTTGTTCCACTTAGGATTTCCGGCACAACATGCTTGTGTGCCGCCCTTCACCTTGTGCGCTTACCGGTCAATTTGCCACCGGGATACCGCTTCACCACAGTTCTCATCCCTTGACCCACTATTGATAGTTTTCCGACCAAACGACACTTTACATGAAGTTCTCATCCCAATCCCAGACCCCTTTATTGTGCTCCCCATGGTGTAAAGTGTTCCACTCCATGTCCCACGAGCTATGATCATAGCTCCCTTGACAATCTTCCAAGAACCACCATCAAACACAACCTTGTAACCCGATGTAGCAAGTTGGGCTACCGATATCAAGCTTTTCTTCAACCTTGGGATAAACTTGACATTCTTCAACTCCAAAGAGCCACCATGAGTGAGTTTCACACTTACATCACCTTTCCTCGTGACTTCCACTGCCTTGCCATCCGCAAGATAGACCTTTTCAAGTTTTCTGGAATTGAAATTCCGAAACAACTCCTTGCATGGTGAGGAATGATGAGAAGAACCCGAATCCAAGACCCATGATCCCGAGCACCTAACCAACTCTTCCTGATCATCCATGCTTACCATCAAAACATCGGAATCGTACTCAGAAATCAAGTTAGTTGATGCATCTTCTTCATCATCACTTTCTTGAACCTTCTTCTTCCCTTTCCCATTCACTTTCTTAGGACAATCTCTCATTAAATGTCCTTCATTACCACACCCCCAACAAGTAACACTAGCCCTGCCTTTTGACTTACTCCGGTCCCCCTTGACTCCGATTTTCCCTGAAAATTCCTCCCTTTTCCCCTCCCTCTACCCTCAGCACTGTATGCTCCAGATGAATCTCCACTCTCCTTCCTTCGAATGCTCTCACTCAAAATCAGATCACGGACAACATCATAAACCAATTTCTCTTTACCAGAGGAATTACTAACAGCAGTTACAACAGTTTCCCATGCAGTAGGTAAGGAGGACAACAAAATAAGGGCTTTCACTTCATCCTCAAAGACAATATTAACCGAAGATAACTGACTTATTATTGAATTAAATTCATTAATATGTTCAGCAGCAGAACTACCATTATTCATCTCTAAATCAAATAAACGGCGCATCAGATATACCTTATTCATTGCCGAGGGCTTCTCATACATATCTGACAGTGCTTTAATTAATTCCGCCGTTGTTTTGATATCCTTGACATTGAACGCCACAGTCCGAGCCAATGTCAATCGCACCACCGCTAGTGCCTGCCGATCGAGTACCTTCCACTTAGCCTCTTCAATGTCATCTGGCTTTGCAGACAAAGGTTGATACAGATTCTTTTGATATAAGATGTCTTCTATTTGCATCTTCCAATATCCAAAATCTGTTCCATCAAACTTCTCAATTCTAATCTTTGCATCCTCCATTGTTAATTATTCTAGATCTAGACAATAAACCAACCTAGCTCTTGATACCACTTGTAAGTTCTATTGACTATCAATCTAGAAATAATAGCAAACAATAATAGAACAACAAATAACAAAGCAAGAAAGAACACACAAGAACTTTTACGTGGAAACCCAAGAACTGGGAGAAAAACCACGAATATGCACTAGGAATCGATGAATGTTCAAGAAAGATTACAAAAGCGCTCAAGAACTCTCTCTATAGCTTTTTCTCTCTCTAATTTGTGAATAATGATGAATAATCCATTAATGACGAATTAGGGCATCTATTTATACTCCTCCTTCGAGAAAACGCGTTTTAGAATCAAAACCGCACAAAACGCCCGATCGGGCACTTAAAGCCTTCTCATTACTCGTCTCATTACGCGAAGTGGCCCGATGCCATCGGGCGATGCACAAATACACACTGCTGACAATTTAGATGCGGGCCCGATCGGGCTCCCTCGCCCTACCCGATCGGGCGAAGCCTCAGACTTCGTAAAACAGTCATAACTTTCTCGATTCTCAGCGGAATTGGGCATATGACCTATCGTTGGAAAGCTCTTGGAATAAGCTATCACCTCCAATTTGAATCACATCAAAACCATTTATATATTGAGAGATATGTGCATTCAAAGTCAGCCTTATGCCCCATATGACGTTTTCCCTTTACGCAACCTCATCTCCACACCCATACACCTCCATGAGCTCCATATGATGCCATATACCCAACACTTCTCCGCTAACCTTCCTACGTCACAAAACTGACAAATTGAGATGTTTACAAAAATACAACAACTTTTCCCTAGACTCAGTACAAGAACACTTATTATTTGAACAAAATTTGTGTAGGCAAATGGCGCTTATATAGTTATATGTTGCCCGACAACTACAAGCATATGATATGTTGATGTTCGTTACCTTCTTCTAGGAACATTACAGGTATATGCTGGCATGGCAATGGAGAAAGCATGGAGTATGCCACTGTATAATGTTTTAGATGAAGGTAACAAGATAACAGCTTCCAGCAGTCTCAGTCTTGACAATTTATGAGGTCTATTCCTGATAGCCGGAGTTGCTAGCTTCCGGATTGTCTCTCCTTATCTATGCAGCAACATTCCTGTATGAACACAATTACACAAGCGTATCTGCTTTACTCCTCTGCTTCAATATGGAGGAAAAGCCCAAGCCTAGCTGAAGCTTTTGTGCAACGAGACCTGACATCTCATACTTTCAGGAACGACGAAGTGCACAAGAAATGTGAAAATTAACGAGTCCAACCTCAGTGGTGACAACACTGATTCTCCTCCCACGCCATCAACCTTGACAGATCACAATATCACATAGAAGAGAAGTAGAGAACTTGGTATTATCTGCAGGAACAACTCCGTCTGATCATGTTCGTTAGGCCCATCAAAATGATCAAAGTATGCAGCTAAGAATTCATAACAGTAATTGGCAAGAGAAAATGTTTACTCTTGTCAGTTTAAATGAATGATGTTGCTGACCATTATAAGCTATGTTACTTTGGACTCTTAGATTATTCTGAACCAGATTTCGCAGATATAAAAGGAAGGCGATATGTGTTCACATCTCTTGCACCTGAGGCTTGTTTAAAGAAAACCAATTAATCTAGCTGCAGGGACCAGCTTGATCTCCGTAAGAAATACGCATTTTTCTTGGTATATGATATATTATGAATGTATGATGTATCTTTGGATTGAAATTACGTCCAAGTTGGTAACAACTTATTCTAAAAATAGAGCTTATTTACTAGACCTTAAGAAGACTCTTAGCTGTACCTTTGTCATGAGTGACGTTGAATTAAATAAAATATCATTAGTTCCTATCATGGCAGGTTGTAAGAGATGCCTGAATAGACTTTTCTCTATGTGTGAAAAGCTAGACAAATTTGACTTACATGGAAGGTGACTTACTAAGACAAAATTAATAATATGAAAACTTGAAAAGTTTAGGCTCACCTTTTCTACCCACTACATTGACTGACAAATACAATCTTGGAAGTTCAGGAATTTACTGATGAAATAGGTTTCATTTTAGTCAACAAGCTGGGTAAGGCAAACGTATGGCGTATCCAGCATCATAACTTAGTTTTGCTCAAAGGAAACAGCTTACAGAGAAAAACAAAGAGGGAAAAAATGGCAGAAGTTATTGTATCTGATATTGTTGTGAAACTTTTGGTATATATGGGGGAATCAATGGTTGAAAAGATAGCTCCCTACTTCAATGGTAGAAATAAAGTTGGAAAGCTTGAGCAGACAATGAGGATGATCCAGGCTCGCCTTCTTGATGCAGAAAGGCTAAGAGAAGCCGAGAATGGAGCTTTAGTCAAGTTGTGGCTCAAAAGGCTCAAACATGTACTCTACCGGCTGGAGGATTTATTGGAAGAGATCGCTATGGTTGATGAAGGGAATGAGCAAATGTCTAGAGGTAAGCTCACTAAACCTTTGCATGCTTGTTTTTCAATCTCAAGTTCCTTTAAAACAACTAGAAAATTGGCTATAGAGGCTAAGGCTATTGTGGAGGCGTTGAAAGCCATCACATCTGAAATGCACAGCCTTAACCTTAGGGTATATTCTGTCCATGAACAGCACTCAGATAATCTGACATATAGTAGAGTGAGAGTAACACACTCTTTTGTATTGAAGGAAGAAGTGATTGGTAGAGATGTTGATAAAAGGGAAATTGTTCAAATGGTTTTAGACTCTGATAATATTGAGGGAAACCATGTTTCAGTCATTCCGATTGTTGGGATTGGTGGACTGGGAAAAACAACTCTAGCCCAACTAGTCTTTAATGATGAAAATGTTCAAAAACATTTTGAATTCAAATGTTGGGCATGCATCTCTGAGATTTCTAGTTCGGAAGAGTTAGTAAGAAAAATTCTCAGATCTGTATCTAATGATGATTTTCACCACGTAAACATGGAACAACTTCAAATCCAACTGCAACAAATGATCCATAACAAGAGATACTTGCTCGTGTTAGATGACATATGGGATGAGGATCGTGAGAGATGGCTTCATTTGAAGCGTTTGTTGTACAGTGGTAAACCAGGAAGCAAGATAATTGTTACCTCAAGGTCTAGAGTAGTGGCTATAAATATGGGTACAGTAGAACCTTATGAATTGAAGGGCCTATCAGAGGATCAGTCTTGGGAGTTGTTTAAAAGCCTAGCATTCAAAGAAGGAGAAGAGGAGAGAAACCAAAAGCTGGCCAGCATAGGCAGGGAGATTGTTGACAAATGTGCCAACGTTCCACTTGCCATAAGGACTATAGCTGGCCTTCTTTATTCTAAAGATGCCGAGGCAGAATGGGAGTCTTTTAGAGATGGTGAGCTGGGAATGATAGAACAAAATGAAGGCAGTATAATGTCCACTTTAAAGCTTAGCTATGACCACCTACCATCGCAGTTAAAGCAATGCTTTGCATATTGCTCGGTCTTTCCCAAGAATTATGTATTTAGGAAACAATATTTGATTGATCTTTGGATGGCCCAAGGGTTCATTATGTCATCACACTGCAGCCAAAGCCCTGAGGATGTTGGTGATGTATATTTTATGGAACTATTTAAAAGATCTTTCTTCAAAGATGATGTTCGGGGTGAGGATGGTGATATTATCAGCTGTAAAATGCATGATTTAATGCATGACTTGGCACAATATATGGCGGGAGAAGACTCTGATGTAGTATGTGGGTCAAAATTACAGGCAAATGACAACATTCGGCATGCAAGTATTTTTGTGGGCTCATCTTGGGAAGTTCCTTCTTCAGTGCTTGCAACCAAGCAAATGCGATCTCTTATTCTTCTTTCACATACTACATTAGTGAACATGAGTGCAACCTTTTCAAGTTTGAGGTGCCTTCGTGCACTGGACTTGCTTAAGGCTGATTGTGAAAGCCTTCCTAGCTCTATAGGAAAGCTGGTGCACCTAAGGTACTTCAGACTTGGTTGGTCCATTGTATCTCTTTCTGAGTGCATCACGATGCTACACAACTTGCAGACTTTGGATCTTCGGGTATGTAACCAGCTTAAAGAATTTCCAAGGGGATTTCACAAATTGATCAATCTAAGGCAGCTGTATAATGATAAAATTGGATTGAAGGATTTGCCACTGAGATTTGGGCAGTTAACATCTCTTCGCACATTAGATAAATTTGTGGTGGGGAAAAGTAATGGTTTAGATGCTCTGGCTTACTTGAACAATCTTGCTGGAAAAGTGGAGATTAATATAAAAGAATATCGTAAAGAAGCTGTATCTGAAGCAATGATGGCAAATTTAGAAGGTAAGAAGCTTGCTGAGTTAGTATTAAGATGGTCATCCTCGTATGAAGATCCAGGTACTGATGCAGCACATGATGAAGAGATTTTGGTGTTAGAATACCTGCAACCCCCTCCAACTCTCAAAAGACTACATGTTTTATCCTGGAAGGGAGTGAGGTTTCCAAGGTGGGGCATTGATGCGTCACCTTGCTTTCTCCTGAACCTTATTTCTTTGAGTATTCGATCTTGCCATAGATGCCAACATCTCCCTCCCTTGAGTCAACTGCCTCATCTCAGGTTTCTCGAACTTGCGTACCTTGAAGTGTTGGAATACGTAGATATTGGTGGCAGTAAAATCAGTTATAGCGGTTTTACTTCTGCCTCTGTAAAACCATACTTCCCATCATTGGAACGTCTTGAGTTGCAGGGTTTGTGTATTCTAAAGGAATGGTCAAGACAGGAAGTGAAGAATGACATACATGAAGATACACATGACAATCAGCAATACTATTCGCTGGAGCGAGTTTTTCCTCGTCTTTCTTGGCTTAGAATATACAGTTGCCCAAAGTTGATGTCAATGCCTCTGGTTCCAAGGCTTCAGTCGTTGGAGGCCTATGACGTCCACGCAACACTGCTGAAACATCTATTGTGCAGGGAGCATTCATCAACAACACTTCTACAACCTTATGCTCCAGCTTTGTTCACATTAAGAAAGCTGGACATTGAATCAGTTCATGAACTGGATTCATTTACTATTAATACATACTTTGAGTCGTTAGCAATTAAGGGATGCAATGAATTGACCAAATTAACAGCAGAGTCTCCCACCTCCCTCCGGCAACTTACAATCAGTGAATGCTGGAGACTCAAATACATATCTAATGCTATGCAACATCTCTCTTCCCTTCAGGATTTGAAGCTTTCGCACTGCGAAGAAGTGGATTTATGGGACATCATGGATGAAGATAATGTTACTGATATTGAGGAGACAAGTACTAGTTCTAGTGTCAGACTGATACCTTGGAAAAGCTTGAAGAGGCTTCGTTCCTTGGATTTATATGCAATCTCAAAACTGAAATGTCTTCCTAGGGGCCTATGCTGTGTCACAACTCTTCAAGAGCTTTATATGAATGAGCTTTCGGAGTTGAGAGGCCTACCAGAATGGATTAGCCACTTGACCCAACTCCGTCGCCTGTCAATAAGGAATTGCCATAGATTGGTGGAGCTCCCAAAATCTTTTTATAAACTCACTGCATTACAAGAACTGAATATTTGGAAGTGTCCAGAGCTCGAAAAAAGGTGTGAATGGCCAGATGGCCAAGATTGGCCACTTATTCTGTCAACTGGTATGTGTCTCTTTTCTTCTCATTTTCCCACTAATAAGAGCAGTGTTGATAATTATGTGGTTGCAGCTATTTGTGCTCTATTTAGCAACGTTTCTATGCTACTTACTATAGTCTATATATATTTGCTAGTCTGCAATCTTCTTTAGTGATGGCATTTCATCCATTCATTTAAATCTTTGCTCTATATAGATTCATCTCATTCAGACAAGGAGCAAAAAAATTCAATTCCAACTGTCTCATGTGCATCTTTTTTCTTTCCCTAATTCCAGTGTCCATTTGTCGGTATTGATATATCTCGAAGCTAAGGCATTTCAGCTGGATGGGATTTGGACTATCATGTAGCTTCATACTTGATCATTTCACTCGTTGGCTCGTTGCTCTAGTTCTAAAGAGCCTATACTCTATGGAGTTGTGTCGATTGTAGAATCTTGAATTCCAAGTCGCTCCAAGGAGGTTAGGTTGTTTCACAATGCTTCAGCAAATTTATATATAGAGAATTCCTGTTTTCGAGTCCCTGCCAGCTCCGCTATCTCTCTGTCGAAGATTGCCCTGAATCGACAGCACTTGCAGAACTATTACGTAACCCCACTGTTGTACAAGAACTTGAGAGTTGAGATCATGGATGTCTAGATATAAAAATATGTGAAGGACCCGATGTTGCAGATTGGTCGCGTATTCAACATGTTCCTAAGAGGACCAGGCATTTGTTTTCTCCCTGCACCAGCTCCTTTGGGGATATTGATTTCTCTGTTATAACAATATGATCTTTAGCATACAACTGGAAGAACTTTCCAATGGAACATCTAATTACTTTTTTTTAGAGAACGCCACGACATATGAACATGTATATACTGTATTTTCCTATGAAACTTTCCACTAATTTGAGTGGCAATGCAACATATATTGTACAAGTGCAGGATAAACTTGAAGCAGATTCTACCTAGTTTACTTCATGCTCCATTTGAAACTTGGTTTATTCTTAAGCTTTTGTATTCTTGTTGAGAAGCACTACTGCAGAATAACTTGGAAGTTGCAGTTTACTTCATGGTCCATTTGGAACTTGGTTTTTCCTAAGCTCCTGTAGTCCTGTATTCTTTTTCAGAAGCATTATTGCAGAATTACTTGGAAAGTTGGAGTGATACCATAGATTTTACTTCTTGCTTACTTCTGGAACTAATACTTGTTTGACAGTTTCAAATATTGAAATAGTTTTTTGATTGTGGTTCTGGCTTAATAATGTTGACTGCTAATATTTTCTTTTTATTTAGTAGAGCAAATGCAAGTCTAGAAATTTATACTGTGTTCTCTGCATTTTTTTGTACTTAACTTTCATCTTTAGTTTGATTGATCGAGTAGTGTCACAGATAGAAGCCTATACCTATAGAAATTAAAACTTTTGTATAAATAAGCAACCATTCTTAACTAGTTCAGAAAAAATAAGTTTAGTTATGCAAAAATAGAACTTTGTTCAATAAAAATAAGTTCAATTTAGAAAAAATAAATTCAATTCGATAAAATTAAGTTCTATTTTGAAAAAATAAATTTAAGTCAACAAAAATGACCAGATGCCTCATCGTATTTATGTTGCAATTAGGTGTTCATTTCGGATAATCCGATCCGATCCTAAATTCCGGATCGGAAAAAAATGCGATCCGAAAAAAATCGGATATCCGAAAACTAAAAATTACATTTCTTATAAGGAAAAGTTCATAAAATAAGTTCCAAACCGGATCGGATCATCGGATATTTCGGATATCCGGTCTCGAAAACGGATATTTCGGATCGTATATCCGAAGATATCTGAAAAAATTCCAATGTTTCAGATATTTTCTGATATCTGAAAATTTCCGATCCGTATCTGATCCGAAATTTTTTGTATATCCGATCTGAAATATCAGAAAACTAAGAAAAACGGATCGGGTATCCATTTATCGGATCAAATAGACCGGATCACGGATCGGATCGACTGGATCGGATATTTATAAACACCCCTAGTTGCAAGTATATAGAATGACCAAATTATATACTTCCTTTGTTTCTTTTTATTTACAACAAACTACTTGTCAAAAAAACCTAGGGGATCTGAGTGCAAGGACATGCACTTGTATAAAGTGGGAGATGAAGGGTGTGCCTTGCTGTCATGCTATTGCATGCATATATTTTCAGCACAAGGAAGCTGAAGATTTTGTTGATCCTTGTTACAAGAAGGATGTATACTTAGCAGCATATGCAGGTATATCATTTGTCCTTCTATATACTTTTGCCTATTGTATATCAGTTCTTAAGTGTTTTTTTGTTTAATATGCAGGTTCCATTCCACTATTAGAAAGGGAAAGACATTGGCCAAGGGTGTCGTGTGAAGTACAACCCCCTCCTATCAAATTAGGTCCAGGTAGACCTAGAAAGAATAGGAGGAGGGACCAACCCTGAGAAAGACCCTAAGAAATCCGAGACCTTGAAGAAAATTGCATCTGAGATGACTTGCAACCTATGCAAGGTGAAGAGCCATAATGAAAGGAGTTGCCCAAACAGGGACACCATAACTTTACCTGAGCCTGCACCAAAAAAACCTAGGGGGAGGCCTAGGAATGATGGCCAGCCACCCCAAGCCAGAGCTCAATCCAGTACTCCAACCACCCAACCTACTGCATCATCATCAAGTCATCACAATGTAACAACATAACCTTCTCAGCTGGGCAGAGGAGGAAGAATGGACATAGGTGGAGTTGGCTCCAGGGGAGGTGGAAGAAGAGGCAGGGGAACGGGAACGGGAAGGGGGAGGATCCTAGTTGGTGTGGGTGTGTTGATTGGGGATGATGGTTCAGCCACTGTCAATTTGAAAGTCATTCTGACTTTTTTTGTGTTTCAACATGTGTTCACCTTTAACATATCCTGCTAACTTACTTTTTGACCTTTCTGTACAGCCACCAAGATCTGCTGCTCTAAGGATGCTTAATGACCAACAGTTTCAAGGCTCACAGTCCAGCCAATGCTCCACTCTTCATCAAGCAACTCGGTAAATTGAAAATTAGGAACTGATTTTAGGTAGATTAATTAGGGTTGTGGTTTTTTGGTACATTAAGGTTATTAATTAATTCCTAAGTTGATGACATTTGAACTAATTTCTACTGTTGTTTGGATGAGCATTTGACTCTCCATTGGATCTTTTTTAAACAGTTGTTATATGTGAAATTGCATGAACTTCTGACTCCACTGAGTGTATTGTTAAGCATCATATCATGTCATCACCTCCAAACATTTTTTTTTTCATTTCACCAAATGCAAAATAATATGACAACAACTTCAAGGGTTCCAACAATTTTTTTTTATTAACTAAAAACAAAGCATCAGATCTGTTACATCCACCAATAAGAACCTTAAACTAACTTAAGTAGAACAAGAAAATGGCAAAAACAAGCCATGAAACAAACAAAGCCAAGGTCAAGTTCTTCTCATTGTGTGAAGTTTTCAACACCTCAATACGAAGGTGTGAAAGCTCAAATTTCATCTCTTGCACATCTTTTTCCAAGTTGTCCTTTTTAAGCTGTAATTTTTTTATTTTTTCAACCATTAATCTCTTCTCATACTCCATCTGATCAGCTATGGTAGTCTCCTTCTCGAATATCTGAAATCTAAGATCATTAACTTCACTCCCTTGCTCATTAAACCACCTAAAAAGGTCACACTTAGTATCCTACAATACAAGAACAATCAATTAGTCATTAAACAAACCCTAGATTTCCCATTTTTGTAAAAAAAAATCAATTAAAATAAAATTAAATGCTCACAAGCCATAAATGGCACCCATAAAACTTCATCCTAATATTTACGCCACGCTTCGCAGTACGAACAATAGGTTCTCTTCCACAAGAACATTTCGTAGACTCATTCAAATTTCCCCTTGAATCAGAGGATGAACCCACTGACGTTTGTCTTCTCGCAGCCATTTGTGCTTCAGGTTCAAAAATTGCAATTGGGATTTTGTGAGGACGAAATAAAAAAAAAGATGGAAGGATTTGAGGAAAAAGAAAAAAAAATGGAGGAAGAAGAAACAAGATCAAACAAAGAAGAAGAAGGGGAATAACGAAAAAAAAGAGCCAAAAAAATTGTTATATGGTCCCCTCCAACAGTAAGTGCCACGTAAGCAATATACCTGCACCAACAAGTGACTAACCGGTCATGACCTACTGTGGGAAATTTTTTAAAATGTTTGTTTTCTTTAAAAATAATCAAAAGTTTGTATTATTGCAAGAGAACGGGTAAAAATTTATATTATTGTAGTTAAAAAGTCCTAATATGAATTGGTCCTTGTTAAGTAAGTTCACAAAATCTCATTTTTATGAATTATGTTGTTTGATCATATTCTCTATAAATTAGACTTAGAGCTAATTAGAACTATCATGTAAGATTGATTTTGTGAGTTAGATTAGTGGAATGATTTGTATATAAGGATTTATAGTGGTTCATGGAAGAGCTTAGGAAATACGAGCAAGTCCACTTGTTTATCTGAATTGTTATAATGGATATTTAATAGCTGTTATTGTTGATGAGGTGAATCATCGTGGAGTTCAAGATCATTTGGGCCACAATAATAAAATATGTATTTGAACATGCAAGGGTTTCGTGGAAAGTTATTTTAAACTTTATTTCCGAAGTAATGTTTTACTCACCCAATTTTATGGAATTCTGCCCAACATTTGAATTCAAAATGTTTTTGAACATTTTCATCATTAAAGACTAGTTGGGCTAGAGTTGTTTTTCCCAGTCCACCAATCCCAACAATTAGAATGACTGAGATATGGTTTCCCTCAATATTATCAGAGTCTAAAACCATTTGAACAATTTCCCTTTTATCAGCATCTCTACCAATCACTTCTTCCTTCAATACAAAAGAGTGTGTTACTCTCATATATGTCAGATTATCTGAGTGTTGTTCATGGACAGAATGTACCCTAAGGTTAGGCTCTGCATTTCAGATGTGATGGCTTTCAACGCCTCCACAATAGCCTTAGCCTCTATAGCCAATTTTCTAGTTGTTTTAAAGGAACTTGAGATTGAAAAACAAACACGCAAAGGTTTAGTGAGCTTACCTCCAAACATTTGATCATTCCCTTCATCAACCATAGCGATCTCTTCCAATAAATCCTACAGCCGGTAGAGTACATGTTTGAGCCTTTTGAGCCACAACTTGACTAAAGCTTCATTCTCGGCTTCTGTTAGCCTCTCTGCATCAAGAAGGCGGGCGTGGATCATCCTCATTATCTGCTCAAGTTTTCCTAATTAATTTCTCCCATTAAAGTAGGGAGATATCTTTTCAACCATTGATTCCCCCATGTATTCCAAAAGTTTCACAACTATATCAGATACAATAGCTTCTGCCATTTTTTTCCCTCTATGTTTTTTCTCAGTAAGCTGTTTCCTTTGAGCAAACCCAAGTTTATAATGCTGGATAGGTATACTGTATGCGGTTCCCTGCCTTACACAGCTTGTTGACTAAAATCAAACAATATTTCATCAGTAAATTCCTGAGCTTCCAAGATTAGAATTGTACTTATCAGTCAATGTACTGTATAGAAAAGGTGAGCCTAAGCTTTTAAGTTTTCATATTATTAATTTTGTCTTAATAAGTCACCTTCCATGTAAGTCAAATTTGTCTAGCTTTTCACACAGAGAGAAGTCTATTTAGGCATCTCTTACAGCCTGCCATAACAGGAACTAATGATATTTTATTTAATTCAACGTCACTCATTACAAAGGTGGGTGTAAATGATGCGAGTCGAGCTCGAGTTTTGCTAAACTCGACTCGAACTCGGAAACTCGAAATCAAGCTCGACTCGACTCGAAAACTCGCGAGCTTGAAAAAATCAAACTCGACTCGAACTCGAAATCCTAAACTCGAACTCGAATCAAGCTCGAACTCGAAACTCAAACTCGAATCAAGCTCGAACCCGAAGCTCGAACTCAAATCATGGCTCAACTCAAACTTGAGTCAATACATGTACCTTGAGTTAGGTACTTAGAGTAGCCTTTTATAAAGAAAAAAAAAGTTGGGTGTTTCATTGTCCAACCGATGTGGGACTTTATGAAACAAACTTTCATAAAAAAAATGGTTTCCAACCAAAAAGTTTTTGTTCCATTTATAAAGTAACACAAACTTAAACTTTTGTTTCCCAACTAATGTGGACAACTTTAATTCAAACAATAAAGATAAATAGAATAGTAACATTTTATAGAGAAAAAAAGGCTATTGTTTATACTATAAACCAATATGGGACATTTAATATTTTATACATAAAAGATCATTTTTAATAATTTTCTAGTTTGTTCATGAGATTTTAAGCCGAGCCAAGGCTAAGGCTCATTAAAATATTGTGCTCGACCTGTTAACCATAACCTAAAGACAAACTATAATTAATGTCCAATATGAAAATATTTTCTATGAAAGTGTATTACATTTCATGGATTAAGTTCTTTGAAAAGGTTTGAGAATTATTTATCGAAATTGCAAGTATTATATATAATTTTTTTTTCGAGTTTCTCGCGAGCTTTTCGAGTTGAGTAGGCAGTAGCTCAAGCTCGACTCGTTAGTCATCGAGTCGAGCCTACTCGAGTCGAGCTTTGAGCGAGTTTTGACCAAGTCGATCTCGAGTAGCTCGCGAGTTGTCTCGTATCATTTACACCCTTAGGTGCGGCTAATAGTCTTCTCAAAGTCTAGTAAATAAGCTCTATTTTTAGAATAAGTTGTTACCAACTTGGACATAATTTCGATCTAAAGATACATCATACATTCATAATTTATCAGATACCAAGAGAAATACTATTTCTTACGGAGGTTAAGCTGGTCCCTGCAGCTAGATTAATAATCTCAAAAAAAAAAAAATGTTGCTGCATAGATGAGTTGTTCCTGCAGACTACCAAGTCCTCTTCTGTGTGATCTGTCAAGGTTGACGGGCATGAGATGAGAATCAGTGTTGTCAGCACTGAGGTTGGACTCATCAATTTTTACATTTCTTCTGCACTTCGTCGTTCTATGAGATACCATGTCTTGTTGCACAAAAGCTTCAGCTAGATCTTGGGCTTTTGCACCATATTGAAGCCGAGGATTAAAGCCAGATACGTTTTTGTTCATACAGAAATGTTGCTGCATAGATAAGGAGAGACAATCCGGAAGCAACTCCGGCTATCAGGAATGACAAATGATTCGGGGTCCTCCATTATAGGCCAGAGTTAACACAATCTCTCCTGCACACATAGAACAACAACAAAATTTAACATTATTTATTATCTATCTTAGTATTCACACTCTAAAATTACAAATGCGAAGTGAGAAGATTTCTTTGTGCAAAAACTAGCATGGAAAATAGTAAAAGAGACTAGTGCCAGCATGATATAATGGAGGTCCACAAAATTCGTCATTTATTCGGTGTTAAAGGACCCCAATTGACAAATAATCTACCATGAAAAAATTAGAGCCATAACTCTCTAGTCCACTGACACTGACATTGAAGGTTCTGGTAAGTTAAATAATCATGAAGCTCAAAGAACATCTACATAAACCTTGTATGGTGAGTTGGTGACATGCATATACATCAAGTACTACCTCCGTTTCAAATTAATCTACACACTTCACTTTGGGGGAGAAAATACAAAAGTATGAGAGATAAACTAAAAAGGTAGATAGAGAAACTAAAAAGTGGGTTAAAATATTAAAATGTAGATGACATGGGTGGAAAAAGAGGATAAAGTAGATGTGATATGTTATAAAAATAGAAAAAACAACAGTGTGTAGATTAAAAAGAAACTGTTAATTTTCAGATTATATGAAAATGGGCCTGGGTAACCCGATAAGGAGGAGGAGAGTTTAGCCCACTTACAAGCTAGGAGGTTCCATCCTAAAACCAATTGGTGATAGGAGGAGTAACTCCTCATCTTATAAAGTGGTTTATTCTCTCCTCTTTCTCCAATGTGGGACACTCACAAGTGGACTTTCAATGGGTTTCAACAGAAACAGACCAAAAAAGAAAGTGTGTAGATTAAAAAGAAATGGGGGTAGTATAACTATAGGCATTGGCTTCCAATTTATTTGTAAGTGAGAGTAAAATAATGGGAGTTGTGAGCAAAGTATGTTGCTCATTCGTGACAGCTCCACAAAATTAGTGTGTATCTAGTGAGTGCAAGGTATGCAGAAATATTGTGTGTCAGCTCCTCCAAATGAAAATCGTGTTTACATTGTACAATATTTGTGTTTGTAGTAAATCCGTCTTGTGTACGGTAGCACTTAAGCCCATTACTTGAGATTAGAGCTCTGTTTGTTTCGAAGGGAACCATTTGCAAGCATTTGCAATGACAAATGATTTTCAATGGAAAACAATTCTAAAAGGAGATACTATAGGAGGAGAGAGAAAGAAGAGTAAGGAAGTAAGGAGGAAAACGTGGCATTCCTTCCTCACAAAAAGAAGATATTTTTGTTTTCCACCAACAAAAGAAAATAAAGGAAAAATGGGAGATTCACTTCTTGTCAAACACAAATGGAGCCTAGTCTATAATCTAAACTTTACATGTCTGAGATGAAGAAAATTAAATTAACCCAAGAATAGGCGTTGGATATTCATGAACATTGCACTGTAAGTCGTAAAAGACTAGACGACAACACATATACCGTCACATAATCACATTAATTGACAACCAGTATTCAGTTTCATAGACATGGTATTTACCTGCCTTTTGGCGGGAACCAAAGTTTGGCCCTCGAATCCTTTACACAGCACCAAACTCTCCACATAAGTATCCATGAACCCTATACCATGCGAAATAGCTTTTACCGAATGTTTAATCTTTTGGGTTGAAATGTTATAAGACTTGATTCCCTTTTCTGATTTCACTAGTGAAATTATACCAGTGTCATCACAGTAAAACCGGAAACAACTATTACTTGCAAAAAACTTGTATGAATATAAAGAAGAGTCTCCAGAAAACCTTAGACTCCACAACTTCTCTCCACCATCCTTTTTCATAGCCCATATGCAACACTGTGTGGGCGAAATACCAAAAACAGCCAACTCCTCACCTAGGGTGGTAAGTCCCTTAAACATTTCACCATTAGCATCAGGCAATTCGACAATGTCAAAATCCTCGGTATCAAAGTCAAAGGAAAGAACATGGGTGTATTTCTCCGGTACTGAACCTCCACACACCATCCAGTGTACAGCCCCTTGAGCGAAGGGCGGAGAGTCGTTTAATACAATTGAGCCTGAGCCTGAGCCTGAGTCCCCTGACACAGATAAAGGGTACAAACTCGGCCAACTTCGACATCGTTTAACGCTCCAGCTCTTAGTACTGAGAGAGTAAACTGCATACCATTCCAACAAATGAAAGGCAACCACCCTATAATCATTACATGAGGGTGAAAATCCCAGAACAAGTGTGTCCCACTTACAAGTAGGTGGGGGAAGTGGAACTACCACAGCTTTTCTCATAGAAGGGTTCCACAAGGTTATAATCCTCCCAAATGAAATTGAATTTCGATCAATAATATAAGATAGTAATAACACCAACCCATAACAATTACCAGCCATAAAATCAGATAGGGCGGTATCCTTAATTTCAGCGCTTATCCTAAATGTGTCTCTTCGTCGAATTATGAACTTTCGTCCCTGCATCTCAGATTTTCCAATATTTTCCATAACTAATACATGGGTTTTGTTCAAATTGTTCTTATAATTGTTAAGATGCATAGAAATAAAATTAGGGTTTTCGATAATTGAGCACCAGCTTTTACAGACGCACCTTAATTTAAGCAGGGTTTTCACCGGCAACCTCGCCAAGACTTCTATCCATATATCCTCTGGTATATCCCTGTCTTTCCGAAATTTGGCGTCACAATTTCTCTTCTTCAGCGGTCTCATTGAGATTTTCACTTCTTCTCTAGCGTTTTGATTTTTCCTTGCTTTTTGTTAATTAGTTTTAGGTTTAATTTGTGTTAGGTTTTGTTATTGCCTTTCCATCAATCAATACATATAGTACATCAAGGACTCTCAAACATAAGGAAATAGTAGTACATCAAAGTGATTTTAGTTTCCTAAAATAATACTTTTTCATATGAATATAATATACGACCTTCTGGCTATAATAAAAAAATAAATAAATATATATATATATATATATATATATATATATATAATATACGATCTAAAAATAGTGCAGATAATTACGACACTTCTAGGTTAAATAAGGCTGATAATAGTATTGACCACAAAGCCCAAACCAAATACATATTACGGGTCTCATTATCCTTTGTCGTAAATGCTCAACTTGCAAAGTAAGTACACATATTTTCGCTGGCCTAATGCCTTCATGAAAATTTCGGCAAGTTGTACATGTGTCCAAACATGATTAGTAGCAATAATACCCTTCTAAATAGCATCTCATGCACTGATGCGAAATTGGTTTGAACTCTTACGTGTGTTTAAGAGAACCAATAACACAATGCAGCGGAAAACGAATGAACAATGGATATAGACTTTTAGTTGAAAGAATCACTCTTAAAACTAAAAGAATTGCTTAAGTTTTCACAAGCTTTACTCACTTATGATTGCTTAAGGGTTTTAAATCTGTTTGGAGGCTTCACTCACCTAGAAACTGATTTAGGAGGGTTTTGAGAGTTTTTTAATTAGCTTCACTCACTAATTATCCTCTCTCTTAGGTTAAGCTTAACTTACTTAACTCAAGGATTTCGAGATTAAGTTAACTTCTTAATCACAAGAAGAAATTTCGGATTTTACTATCCAAACTCTCAATAAGCACAAAGCTCAATTTCAACATTCAAATCTAATTTTATTGATCTTCCACATTGCATATATATAACAAGGGTCAAAGAAGACTAAAAAGATCAACCATAAAGTTCTAATACACTAAGGCTAGTAAACAAAGCAATTTAACAACAAATATATCTTAAAGCTAGCTAATCCAACAAGATGGGATGGGTGAATAGTGCTGCTTGTTGGAATATTGGACAGCACACACAAAGCAAGTGGGAAGTTTCCTTAGCTTGGAAGAAAAACCCACAACACCTTCAAGAGTCCACATTAGCTTGCTGCCCCATGCATCACACGTCCCACATGCATCACACGTCCCATATACAACTTAAACTAAGCAAAATAAAACCGGTTATGCCAAACCGCAAAACTGATCCAGAATTGACGTCTCAATTGAAAGGCTACTGTAACTTCGTTTCTTCATGAAATCTCACCAAAATTGGTAGGATTAAACTTCAAGATGTTAGCAATCCAATAAAAAAAATTCACTGGAAAATAATTTGTATATTGCTCACAATAGCCAAAACGATTTCGCTGCGTCAGAATCTCCGGATGAACGTGAACGTCCTCACTTCTGTTCTATTTCTACTTAACTAATTATTACAAAAACTAATTAAGATTAGTACTTATCTAAACTTCTAACAAGTGATCCTAATCCATGATATGAGCCATATCCAACGGATCTTGTTAGGTAGAATATGTGATACTAAATTAGGATTAAGGGTGATCATGTAAGCCATCCTTAATAATCTTGGTACACTCCTATTTCGTACCATGCACAATGACAATCTATATCAATATGCTTCGTTCGTTCCTGAAAAACGAGATTTTAACAATATGAAGAGCGGATATAATGTCACAAAACTAACGCCATGGCGCGAGGATGAACCACCCTAGTCTAAATAGCAAGGGCTTGAGGCACTTCAACTCCGAAATAATGGAGGCCATAGTACGATGCTCGAGTTTATAGAAGAGCAGGAAACAGTATGTTATTTCTTGGTTTTCCAAGAAACATGAGAACAACCAAGGAACACAAGCCAACCCGTGAGAGATCGTCGAGTCAAGAGGTAACTAGCTCAATCCTAGTCGCACCAAATGGACAGTGAAAGATAACAATCCGTCTATAGTACAATGCTCTGGCTGGGACATCCTTTCAAGTACTACATATCCGACCTGAACCACCACTCAATCCACTTATCACCCGCTTTTACAGTGGGTGATCACCCATTTACTCGGGGCAGGTGGGTGGATAATCCACTCACCCATTGATAATTGCCAACTCTACTCATGAGACTCAGGAAGCATATGTTCTACTGCCCATTCTTTTGGGATAGTCTGCATCCATCCACACCAGCTTTGGTATTATCATGCAAAAAAGTTTTATACCTCCCTAGCTTTCATAAAAAATGTGCAACTTTTTGTTTTGAATTAACAGTAGTAAATGTTTATGATTAGTTGATTAATTACGCTATAACTCCACTAAAATCTCTTATAGTATAAAAAGTTGTTCTTATATCAAAGTTATTGGACAAACTACTGACTTTATACATTTATATTTCTGATATCTTTTTTAATTATTATCTATTTAACTATCCAAGTTTTCACCTAATTGTTAATTGACGGTCTAACTGTTACACCTCTTTTAAAGAATTTCACTTTACAATTCTTGCTCGTTTAGGTGTTTTTACAAATCATTATGAAATTCGAGTAGAACTAAGAAAAACATACCAGATGAGAACCATGATAGACATGTGTAGGAAGCATAATGATTTCAATCATATTACCCCTCCAACTCTTATGCATGTTTCTTGTACCAATAGCCTGTTAGATGCATATTGCTTCTCTTGCTCAATGACCTTCCGCCTTTGAGATATGTAGAACTTTTGAGATTGTGCTCCTGCAAATAAAATAAAATGGGATTACATATACATTGAGATGTTATTATCATGAAATAGATGAATCAATCAAAGTAGTCTTGCAACGTAAGTACATATATGAACTTTTGTTGAATATATGATGTGTACCTTGAGAACTTCCTCTTATCTTATACTACAATAGCTTAGGACAAGTAAATCCCTATTGATTTCTTCGATCCATATTCAAAGCTTTTTCTTTCCCGTCTTTGCTTTTAGTCATTTCATCTACTTTACTCTTGCCTTTAGATTGACCATTCTGAGAGTGCAGGAGACTTCTACAAGTTCCAGAGAAAAAATTCATGTTCGTTGCGAAGTGCGAACCTTCATGCTCACATCCAGTAGTTTCAAAACCGAGACCTCAAACAATGAATCACCAACATAGCAAACGACTAAGAAATAATCCATCTTAAGACCATTATCCCTCACAAATTTCCCCCAACCATCTAAAAAGAGAACATCTTCCTCCCGAGTGCGCGGCGCGCAGCAAACCTGCGCTGGGCACATGTTTGCTGCGCGCTGCGCACAACGACTATGTGGCGTGCATTTTCTCATCCTTTTCCTTCAGTGGCGATTTACGGTATTATAAACCGCTACACCAAGTAGCGGTTTTACCCCGTAAACCGCTACCATTAATAGCGACTTAACTTAAAGTTAATCGCTACTATGAGTAACGGTTTTCTTTGCCAAAAACAAAAACAAAAAAAAAAATTTCGCGTGTTGTCCTACGTGTATTGCGTGCATGTAAAACTAACCACTCGACATTACAAAATATCACAATAAAAAATTGTCGTCGCACGCATCACGTGCTTAGGAAGCTAGTACATTATAAGTGCTTTTAAGTTGTAGATTATAATAAAGAAAAATAGGAACTTTTATTTAATAAAAGAGTGACTTATAATAATTTTAGGGTAACTAATTATTTAATACAAGAGTAACTTGTAATAGTCTTAGGATAACTTCAATCCGTTTTATAATAATTTGACGTGAATCCGCCTTTTATAAGATTTTGTCTATATATACATTAAAAAAAAGGTTAAGAATGAGGGAAAAAAGTGGGAGAAGTAGAGATAAGGTTTTACGTAATAGAGATGAACTTTTTCCCTGAATAATGTGGAAGGGAGTATTAATTCCTCTTATGCGCTGAATTTGAAATTAATTACATGGATACTGTCCACATAGGACAACACGCCAGAATGTTGATTTTTCAATAAAATCGCTACTCCAAGTAGCGGTTCATACTAACAATGTTTTCACCGAAGGTGACCGCTACTTCAAATAGTAGTTCTATTCTATTGTGTCCCTAAGACAAGTTATAAGGCACGCATATAACCAGGATAATTTATGTGATATACTCAAAATAGATCGGAGTAATATCGATCTAGAGCTGAGAGTAGCCCATTTTATTACAACAGACCACACTTGGGATATTAACAAATTAGCTCCCATTTTACCTCATCACCTCCTTGTCAAAATCAAAGGCATTCTCCTTCCAATCAATGACATCCCTGATGTACCAATATGGGAACCTACTTCAAGTGGTGAATTTTCCGTAAAATCTGCTGCTTGGTTAGCTCATGATTTGTCTAAAAGACCTCCGTGGCCTTTTAAATGGATTTGGAAGCTGGATATTCCTCCCAAATTACAACTTTTTATTTGGCAAATTTGCCACGATAGCCTTGTTGTGAGAGCTACTATGTTTAGTAGAAAAATTTTGCCAACGAATCTTTGTCCTCGATGTAATTCACAACCTGAAAATATTGACCATATGCTTTTCCATTGCCCAAATTCCCAAAGTATTTGGCAACTTGCGGAGATTACTTCTTGGTGTTCCTCGCCAATATCCTTCCATTCCACTTTGGACTTCTTACAGGATTTCAAAGGTAAGCATACCTTGCCGAAATGCATCTTTCTTTTCTGGAGCATTTGTAAAGAGAGAAATTCTATTATTTTCAACAATGAAAAGTGGTGCCCCCAACGTGTCATTCACCGAGCTAAATTTGCTCATGAGGAATAGCAGTGCTGCTTACAAGTTGATACTTGTCAGGCTATTGGCTCTCTTCTTAGAGGAGCACCACCCCCTTCCCCTAACCCCCTTCCCTCGGCTACTCTTGTAGCCTGGGATCCTCCACCTCACTCATTCTTCAAGTTAAACTTCGATGGTTCGGTTCGTGGTTTGGAGGCAGCTGCTGGTGTCATCATCCGTAATCATGAAGGCCAACTTCTTTACGCCAAAGCCTCCAATCTTGGTCACTCTTCTGTTTTCATTGCCGAAGCCACTGCACTACACCAAGGTATCAAGATCGCTTTGCATTCGGGTATTCACAACATACTCATTGAAGGGGATAACCTCTTGTTCATCAATGCCATTAATAATCTTTGTTCTACTCCATGGAAGATTGCTAATATTATTGCTGATTGTAAGCTGATGCTCACTCAATTTGCCTCGTGCCAAGTCAGACATGTGTTCAGGGAAGCAAATCGTGCTGCTGATTGGATAGCCAATGTAGGACATTTAGTAATGTCTAGTTTCGATATTTCTCCTCTTGTAACAACTCTTCTCTTACTTCCATTCTTGTACCCGACACATTAGGTATTCCCCTCGCGAGGAGGGTAGCCTAATGTTCTTTTCTTACCTTTCAAAAAAAAAAAAATATAAACCGCTTCTGAAAGTAGCGGTTCATTACAAAACAAAAGCAACGCAAGAGAAAAGGAGAAAAGTGTGCCACACAATCGTTGTGCGTCCGGCTCACGAGGCGTGCATGGCGCACAACAAGCCTACGTTGGGCACATGTTTGCTTTACGCACATCGACTAGCGCAGTTTCTCCTTTTCCCCCAGTGGCGATTTGCAGTATAAACCGCTATACCAAGTAGCGGTTTTACCTCGTAAACCGCTACCATTAGTAGCGATTTAACTTTAAGTTAGCGGTTTGCTTTACCAAAAATAAAATTTTCTCTCGTATTGTCCTACGTGACGGTATCAATAGAATTGATTTCAAGTTTAACTCATAGGAAGAATTAATACTCCCTTTGACATTATTTCTTTTATGTTGTTTATAATAAAGTAAGTAATTATTTAATCTGAATAGTATGATGGGCAACCTATGCTCTGTCAAGTGTCAATGCCCCCTATCTAGATTCCTCAGCGGCAGCGGCACTTCTCCATTGAAGCGTCGTCGTATACTTCGTCTTCTCCATTCATCCACCTTCTCTGGTAAGATTTTTTTATTTATATTTATTTCTATTCAATCATAGAATATCTTGAAAGCATATTTTCACGTTATTGTTAATCAAATTGTCAGTATCCTCAATTATATTATATTATTATTCTCTAAGTTGATTTTATTGAACTATACGTTATAATTTATGGAGTACTCAACATCTGGAAAAGTATAATAGGTATTTCATTTTGTTCCTAGAAATTTTGCTGATGATTTCGAATTAATTTCATGTGATATTGTAAGTCTAAGTTGATGATTGAGTCAAATTTGGTTGCTTGTCTTCAAAAATCGAAATAACAGATCTTGAATAAGTTGTAATTCGATTTTTTTTTTATTTGAATTTTTTTTTTTCATTTTGTTATTGATTTAATCTCATTGTTGTCTCTATTTTCAATTTAATATCTCTATTTTGTGCAGGGTTATGAGTGTTTGTGATTGTTGTGACTATATGTACAAACTATCAATATGTTATAAATTGATTCTTATGAAACTTATTTTGGGATGAGTTAAGTGGAATTACATTGGATTGGAATGGAATTTTGGAGTATTTTTTAAGGTGATTTAGGTAGAGTCTTATACTTGCCCTTCTCATATGCCGCCTTTTTTTTCTTATATATGACCTAGCTTTCACAAACTAGTTTTCGGATTTTGGTAGTTTGTATTTGATGAGTAGTTGTTAATTTTTTTTCCCTTTTTCTTTTTTAGTTGAACTTTATGAAATAATACATATTTATGTTTATTGAATCTTAGCATCACAATTCTATACTTATAATTTAGTTTATAATTTAGTATACAATAGGTGTTGCGGTGTTGCTAGTGAAGTGCAATTGAATTGAATTTCGTGTAAGCTTAAAATCTAGTATTTGAGAAGTTATCAAGCATAAATGTTAAGATTTGAAATTAATGATTTTACGAGAGTGGCGAATTGTTAAAGGGATGTGGTGTGACTTTTATGGTGTGTTCTAATGAAAGAGTTTGGAGGTATAGGGAAGGGAAGGAGAGTATCACAGAATTGGTGTGTTCTAATTCATATTACATTTCAATAAATTAATCTTTTCAGTGGGGAGGAAAATGTAGGCCTCTTGTTCTCCATGATTGGTAGACAATAACTATTTAATATGGGTGAGGCTTTGTTTATTTTTGTTGCTGTCAATTATATATATATATTTAAATCCTAGAATTTGTATATATCTAATTGTTACTTTGGATTTGCCATCATTTGTTCATTGTTTCGGATAAAAAATCTCTTCAATAATCCTTTGGTGCATCACAAGTTAGCTTGTAGGATTAAGTTTGAACACCATCTAACATTCTTAAGGAATTCGGTATCACATTTTGATGAAGCAATAAGATTGTTATTACTTATTAACTGACTCTTTTGATTTTGCTTTATTTCTTTGGAATCTTACGACATTGCTTTGTTTCTTGTTTTCATCTTCGTTGTAGGTTGAGCTTCGTATTTGTTTGTTGTCATATGTTAGGGAAGAGGCATCACATGGAAGGGTAATTTTGTTGCTTGTAATGTGCCATCCTTATTGAACTAAATTGTCTTTTTAATTGTTTTTTAGATCTTTAATGCAGAAAGCTCCTTTTGACCTTTATTATAGAGAAAGCATCGAGCCTTCAGCATCTCAAGAAATCAAGGCCACCATGGCAATCTGAAGTAACAACAAAGAGAAAATGGTTAGCGGGACTATATTTCATTGTAGGAAAAACTCATGGCCTCGAGAAGAGTATGTGAGCAGAGTTACATTGCAGTTGGTATGTCTTTGGATTTATGTATTATGCTTATGGATTGTGCGAAAGGAAGCAAAAGGACTTAGAACGATTCATTCTATAGTTCTACCCTTTTAGAAAAATTAAATTCTTTCAATGTTGGAAATATTTGGAATAATAATGCTAGCCCACACTATAACCCCTGCTTCCATTTTCTTTTTCTTCTATGATTGATGATCATATGATGTTAATAAAAAATGGGTTACTTTTTGACAACCGGATTGTATATTCTTGTCTTATCATAGAATTTTTTATTTGTCGTTTGTTATCTTCATTTGTGGACTTGCCATGTGTTCGCATTATACAAAGAAAATCATACGCATATACTTTCTATAGCTGGATTTTGATAGTGCGGCTCCACCTGAGCAAGCTTGGAGGAGGAGGTTAAACAGCCATGCTAACATTCTGAAAGAATTTAGTGTCACATTTGTGGAAGCAATTAAGATGGTAATTATTTATTAATTGGCTCTTTTTTTTCTTCCCTTTTTCTTTCTCTTGCCCTAAGTGTGTAACAACTCGCATGTCATACTGGTTCTTTTCTCTCTTTATCTTTTCCTATTGCTCTGTTTCCTTATGTTATCTCCAATGTAGGTTCGTCTCGGTATTCGTTTGTGGTCGTATGTTAGGGAAGAGGAATCACATGGAAGGGTAAATTTGGGATGACTTTCATTGTGTCAGATCTTGTTTGACTAAATTGCCCTTTTAACTGTTTTTGATTTTTTATGCAGAAAGCTCCTATTGACCCTTTTAATAGAGAAAGCGCCAAACCTTCAGCATCTCAAGGAGTACCGCTGGGAGGAATGGGGTAATAATTTTGTTTTCTTCTTGAAAAATTGTGTCTCATGCTTGGGTTTTGGACTTTTGGTTTATCTCATCTGAAGTCAAACCTTTTGCTCAACTGTGTTGCAGAAGTGGCAGCATATCTAGAGGTTTCAGGGGAGAGTTTAGGCAATGGCAAATTATTCCTGGTCTATGTGAGGCTTCCCCTGTCATGGCCAATCAATTTTCAGTAAAACTCTAACCTATAACATGCACTTTTGTTCATTTCTGCTTTCATGCTGCTGCATTAATGTTGGCCATGGTGTCTTTAGTGATTAGTTAGCTGTTAAAGTGCTAGTAACACCATTCACTTATTTGATGCCATCTTGAAATTGCAAAGTCCACTCTCCATAGTCCATACACAAGGCTCTATGGAACCTTGCATTTCTCCATGTCTCTAATTTCCGATAAGTGTTAGATGGTCTAATCATAGTCGCAAGTAGTTACATACCCTTCTATCCATTCTTTGAAATGTGCACTCGTGAGAGCAGTATCTTTATTTAACAATTGCTATATATTTTTAGTTTCTAAGAGAAGCGCGTTATCGAAATTTCTGGGAATTTGGCAAATGAGTCGTGGTTTATTATGCATTGAGCGGTGGCAGAATATATTAGTTTTCTTTATTAGTTTTCATATCAGGAAGGATCAAGGCTAGCATGGTTAATTCTCCAACAAAATTGGGTCAATGGTATCAAGGTCTTGTTTCCAAGATATGATTAGAAAAATTAACAAGAACAATCTCAACTATGAGGGACATTCTCATTTTAATCCTTATTAGACTTTAACTCAGATTAATCCTATCCTTGGAGGTACTTTCTCAAAATAGACTCATTGACTTGCTACCTTTAGAACTGGTAAATTTTTATATTGTTGGTTTTGTTTTGTTAATTGCTTTTAAACTCCTCTCTTTCTCTCTCTCTCTCTCTCTCCCCCCCCTTTGCTCCCACTTCAAAGAAGCCAACACCACCAAACTCCCACTCCTTCTCCATCTAACACCACCAGCCTAGCTAACACCTTCCCCTTCCTTTCGCAGGCACTGCCTTGCTGGCATGTTCTCTCTCTTATCGATGTTCGCCTATTTGGGAAGTTTAGGTTGTTTTTGAGGTGGGTGGTTTTTTGGGGTGATTGGGGTTGTTTTTGGGGTGGATTGATTTTACATCTCTCTTTGGTTTCAGGTACATTGTTGTAGTTTTTGGAGTGGTTAAAGGCTTAAGACCATATTTTTCCTCTGCGTAAAGTCTAGATCTTGTTGCCTACATATTTCGACTAGCTCGATATTGCAATGCAGAATTCAAACAACTACTACGGAGTTGAAGGCAATCTTTGCTCTATTCTTTTTTACTCAATATCCTTAAATTGCATTAATTGTATGATTAGCTGCCACCCCAGCCCATCCCATTCAAGTAAAGAAGCTAAAATGGTATTGGACGGCAACATTGTGAAGGTGTTTATGGTGTACATGGGGATTGAGGTGGCTAAGGTAGTTAGTTGTTGAGTATGGTGTTGTCTACTTATAAAGCGGTGGTGGTTATGGTGTTGAAGATACGAAATGGTAATTATGGACTGGTACTTATGTTGTTGATTATAAATGAATAAAGAAATGAATGAATTAACTGAAAATAAAAGTAATAAAGATAATTAAAAGAAACAATTTAATCCAATTAGAGAAGGGTGCCCCCAATGTTGGGATTAAACCGAGTTAAAAGAAAGTTGGGATTGAAATGAGAAGGCCCTCCAAAGATGAGATTATTCTTGTTAATTTTTCCTATATTATTCTCAAATACTGGCATTATAACCTTGAGTGTCAATGCAAAGACGCCCAGTGTAACCAAGAATGCCAACAACTCTTTGAGCATGATCTTCTCCGATGTGATTTCAACCAATGCCAAGACGTTTAGTTGATTAATTATAATGATTTTCCAGAGCAGCAGTAGAATAGATTATAGACCAATTTATGCTCCTATAATATTCCAAGATATATAGTTGGTGATCAGAGAGTAACCCGTACACAGGTTGGATATCTATCTTCCATTAAATTTGGATTTTGTTTGGCAACACACCTTGTCACTAACTCGGTACTTATTCCAGTGGTTCTTATGTCTGTTTCAATGTGTGGATTTGTGATAAATGGGCTGTCATCAATACTCCGAGGTCTCTTCTATTGATCGGAATGACTGATCCAAATTAAAGGTATGGGGGTGTTTAGTTCCCACCTAGCATGCATGTGCATAGCTAATCATCCCTTCTAACCCTAATTGCAAGTTTGCAACCGATCATCTTAAGTGATAGAATAGTTACCCCCTAATTAATACCTACATCAAAATCTTGTTGAGTACTAGGCATGTCCTCACTTTAACTTCATTTGGCAAGACTGAGCAAGAGAGGGACCTTGAGCACGGAGCATGCTATATTCAACCACTTTACAATGAGTCACTCTTCTGGCACAATGGGCATGATCGAGACGAATATGCATAACCCTACTTAAGTTAGTGATTAATTAAGTTAATTATTATGACCATCCCAAACTTGGCCTTCCTCTGTCCAGTTAAATGATGCCTTAGATGTGAAAGTTTCAATTATGTTAATTAAATTCTTAGTTTGAGGGGGATTTGTCCCTAATGTTAGTAAGTGAAGATAAAAAGAGCATTAGCCTCCCTTGAGCTCTCTTGCAATTGATATAGGCCAAAACCCCTTGCCATCTTAAGCATTAGCTAGGGAGGTAAAAGGCCCAACTTTTTTCGCAGCGTAGTAGTTACAATAATTAGTTGCTCTGAACTTGTGAAGATAAAAGGGCAGGTGATCGATCATGCTCAAACTTAAATACGGTTTGACAAGAAAATTACTGACACAATGGTAAAATCAACATAAAAGCAATCTATCTATAAACCAAAAGCATAAAGATGATGCAACTTAGATAATGTTAGAAGTAGAGTTGAGAGTTGTACAAAAATACTTAGGAACTTCTTGTGGTCCTTTTCAATCTTATTAGGATCACTGCCTGTAATTTTAAGAAAGATGGGCTGTGACTTGTTAGGGGATGTATAGATTCAATATTTGTATCTCCTCTGATACTCCACTTTTTAGATGGGTTCTGTGGGGTTAGTATCAAGTTTATTACAACTGATCCCATCTCCTGTGCCGTCCTTATTTTCTCTATTTGTTTTTATTTTTTCTTCTCCTTCAAATTGAAAGAAAGTACTCTGAAGTATTGGTATTGCAGATTTTTATATCTCGTGATGGAGGAAATAGAAGATATGCATCAGTTTTGGCCCCTGGGCAGCATGAAGGTTTAGGGTAAGTTTATAATCTGAGAAGATTTTCATGTTTGTGACATTTGTTGGTGGTACTTTAGGAGTTGTTGAGTTACTTTTAGTATTAATCCTCCCCAACTTCCGTAATTGGTACTTCCTTTTCTATAGGCAATGTTTAAAGAAATTTCTTAGATTTTAAAAATTTCCCATTGCTAACCTTGGTTTCATGCTACGTAGATTTTGAAATCTTTTTTGCATATCCTGGATGTTCCATGCTACGTAGATTTTGGAACTTCAACATTTTTAGTAGAATGAGATTGTTCACATCCATGATTTTAGCTCAATTCTGTTTTTTGTTTCTGCAGAAAATCCAGTAATCAGGGTATATCTTCTTGGGGCTGGAATTTGGATGGACAGCATTCATCTTATCATGCTCTATTTCCAAGGGCTTGGACAATATATGATGGTAGTTTGTTAATTATTGTTTATGCAATCCTTAAACTTGTTGATGCTCCTTTTAGCTACAGCTGTATTATTTTCATTTGTAGGTGAACCTGATCCTGAACTGAAGATTTCTTGTCGTCAAATATCTCCTTTTATACCTCATAACTATAAGGACAGCAGTCTTCCTGCTGCAGTCTTTGTATATACGGTTAGTGTGTGTAGATGAAGCTTAATGAACAACTGGGCACAGTTTACTAATGCAGGATGCCACAATGCTTACTTTATCTGTGACTTTATTTCTCTAATAGTGATAGGTTTGTTTTGTCGCAGTTGGTGAACAATGGGAAGGACAGGGCTAAAGTCAGCCTTCTTTTCACTTGGGCTGTAAGTTTGCCTTGTGCTTTTAATTAAAATATATGTTATATGGAGTTTGGGACTAGTTTTCACTCCCATATGAACTTTTTCACAGAACTCTGTTGGAGGAGCCTCCCATCTATCTGGAGAGCATGTTAATGAACCATTTATGTGAGTGATTGTCATATGTTCTCATTCTTGAGTTATTGTGAAAATATGAATGAACCTAAATGATGATAATTTTTCCTTTCTTTGATAGAGGTGAAGACAGCGTTTCTGGTGTTCTCCTGCATCACAAGCAAGTTATCAAACCCTACTATCTGTTTATTACGGTTGGTTTGCATATTTCCTTTGAGAGAGTAAAGGTGAAAGAGAAATAGTGTGCTATTTTTTAATTCTGATCAGTCGTTAAGATCTGATCTTGTGAAGGAATTTTGATTTAGTAGTTTGAGTAATTGATCTGATTGATGCGAAATGCTAATATAAAATTCAAGAAGTTATGAGCCAAAACATGCATATTTTATGATGCTGGAGCACTAGACTTTAAGGTAAACTTGATTATTGGTGTTTTGAAAGTCAAACTGATGTTCTATTGTTATCATTTGAGTCACGTGTAAACATACATGAACAATTTGTCAAGGGCAAAGATCGCCAGTTTGTGTCTCATGGTAGCAGCCAGGTGATGTGGGCTTGCTTGTTGGGCTGGCAGGCAGCAAAAAAGTGGTTAAATTCCAGTGTGAAGCTTGCTGGAAATTATTTGTTTATTAATATGCATCTTACTTATGGTAAGCCACTAACTAGGTACTTTATGTTAGTGGCTTACTCATTTTCGCCCTGGCTTTGAACTTTAAATGTTGATTATTACTTCACAATGTATAGGGAAGTTTTTTGATTTTTTTAATTTTGATTTCCTACCTTTGGTAGGAGTTTGGTTTTGTTTTGTAATAAGTTTATAACTCAACAGAGTCAGTTAAGATATATGCTTTAATCTTTGATTTTTCTAGTTAATCTATTCTTAGGAGATATACTTTTAAATCTTGATTCTAGGACCTCTAGGATTGGCGAATCCTTGTGTTTAGCGAAGTCTAGGTTTTTAGGGTTGGTTCATCCCTGTGTTAGTCAGACCCTACATTTTATTCTTGCCACGCATCATTTTCTCTGTCCTGTTTGTTTTGTTGGAGCTAATTTTTAATCTTCATTTCAGTAATTAAATGAGGGCTTTGGATGAGCAAGATGATGCATGATGCCTTATTGCTTGACATTGATGTTTAATCATCTGCTGATTTGCTCATTTTGTCATACTTAAAGGTGTTCTTCTCAAAAACGAATTTTAAGAATTAGGAGTATAATGTTGCATTTTGTAGAGTTTGGACTTTGGACATGAAGATTTCTTTTTCGTTACTGCTGTCTTTCACTTGTTTCATCTGATGCACTCTTGTTTGCTCTTCATTTTTGTACAAGAATAGTGGTGGTTAAACTTTTTTGTATAGAACAGTAGAATATGACAAAAATAAATAAAAAATTCATGCTCAAAATAGACGCATTGATAGATCCGGGCAATCAATGAAGTACAATCCCTTCAACTCAAAATCGCCTTTCTCTTGTGTTCCCAAGCGCATTTTCTTCAAATGCCACCACTGCCACTGCAATCTTCCTTTCCCAAACAATATGGAAGTAGGCTTGTCCAACTTCTGAAACCTCGAATTATCACCCTTCCTTGATATTTTTTTCATTATCACTTCCAAAATTATTGAAAAGTTGTTCCACCACGTCTGACTCTACTATCTGTTGGCCCACTGAATCTTGTGGTGGCTCCAGGTGAGTGATCTCTGGCCCCTTAGATGTAACGAGAGATGACCAGATCTATTCTTGAAACTTCTCCTGATCCACCCTTGCTGTTGTGAGTTGTGACCTTCCCTTCCGTTAGTGATAGAATATCAATTCTTCTTTCATATGCTTACGGATCTGCTCCAATTTAGTGTTGATTTGATCAGTGAGTTTCGGTTGCAATCCTTTTGAGACTTCATAATAACATTGGCAATCACCTGGTGCAGTGAAGCTTGAACACTTGCTACTTCCTGTTCCAGAACATCTATCACTGGTGCCACTGTTGCTGATATCCTGTGAGTTACCCTTTACAGCTCTTGTACCAAGTTTGTGCAACCAGTCAAATACAACCCCTATCATTGGGAAGGGGTTAGGGTTTTCTTCCATAGGTGCTGCTTGAATGATTTTTTCCGAGTATATACTCCCTTTTCTTCTTCCCTCTTTACTTTTCTTGCTTTCCGCTACATCTTATAACTAACTTTTCTTCACTTTCTATCATCACTCTTTTTCCTACTGACAGTAACTAATACCAACTTATTCCATGTTATTGATGTGGCAATATATTCTTTTTGGATTGAAGCTTAGGTGTATGCAATGGATAATGATCTTGTGCTGTTCTATATTATTACTTGGGAAATGCTGTTTTGTTTGATGTCCTGAATGAGGTTTCTGACATGATTCAGGACTGCAAAGGACAATCCTCCAGTCACTTTTGCAATTGCTGCTTGTGAAACACAGAATGTGAATGTGACTGTCCTTCCATGCTTTGGTTTAGCGGAGGGAAGTTGTATTACAGCGAAAGATATGTGGTCAAAAATGACACAGGTAAGGCCTTATTGCTTGCAGGTTATTGATTTGATTGCATTTTTTATTTGCTCCTTCTGTGAGGCTTCTGCTTGCAATTGTATAATATCTTAGTCTCGTTATAGTGATCGTTCAGCTAAGGTGTCTGCTTCTGTGAACTATTTTGCGTCCGGAAAAAGCTTGATAAACAGGAAGAAATTAATGCTCCCCTTGCTCCATATTAGTTGCAACATTGAGAGCTTTATGCGTGCAAATGCATAATTTAGACTATTAACATGTTTATATTCGTTTTTGGTATTAATATAATAATAATAGAGTTTATAAAGTACACATTGAGACGAATCTAACAAGATTCCACATGATATTATTCTCCTTATAAATTACAAAATATAGTCAGAGGAGATGGTGAATAGTGTAAATTTCTTAATGTTGCAACTGATATGGAGGGGGGAAGTGAAACTTATTACTAACGATCTTAATGAAGGAAAGTAATGGTGTTTATCCTTTTTGTATGTTGATTTCCATTTTAAAAGAAAATCTTATATTTCGAAATTCTTTTGGGTTGTAAAGGATGGACAATTTGACCGGGAGAATTTTAATGCTGGACCAAGCATGCCATCCATGCCTGGAGAAACACTTTGTGCTGCGGTTTCGGCTTCGACATGGGTGGAGCCTCATGGAAAGTGTACTGTTGCATTTTCTGTTGCATGGTCTTCCCCTAAAGTAAAATTTTCAAAAGGAAGTTCTTATAACAGGTTCGGTCTTCTTTTATTTCCTGTAGTTTGATTGAATCTTTTCACCTGTGCTCCATACAGCACAGCAATTTTGTGCTCAAGATTTTTAAGTTGAGGCTAATTGATTATTTGACTAGTAAGTTAGATTTTCTGTCCTGTGTTATGGGGTTTCCTCCTGGTTAGTCCAGTTCAGTACATATTCTCTCTTACCTTTTTATAATGCTTTAGGCGATATACGAAGTATTATGGTACATCTCCACGAGCAGCCAAGGAATTGATACATTATTCACTCACTAGTATGTACCGCAATTAATCCTGATATACACACGATAGTTTAACTGCTTTTGTTTCATATTCTAAAAGAGATTAATTTGCATTCTCATCAGACTATAAGAGATGGGAGGAGGAAATTGAAAAATGGCAGGAGCCGGTGCTGAAGGATGATAGGCTACCAGAATGGTAAGAAATTTTGAGACTTGAGATATCTGTGCTATTAAGATGTTTGCCATTTAGTATGATATTGCTGTAATTACTTTTTTTTTTACCACTTTAGATCTGTGTGTATTCAGGATAGTCCCTTGCATTGAGTTAGCTAAGATTTCTTCTTTCCTGCAGGTACAAATTTACCCTGTTTAATGAACTATACTTTCTGGTAGCTGGTGGGACTGTTTGGATAGGTATTCCTAATTGACTGTTGTAATGCTTTTTAAAATAATGCATCTGTATGACATATGCAAGTAGCTGTTTGCACGATTGTTTTAAATTTGCTTCTTTTGTATTTACATATTAGCCAAAAATTGTTTAAAGGAAATGTCATTGCAGACTCTGCCGAGCCAGCTGGAAGTTATGTTAATAATAAAAAGCAGTTGAAAAAAGTCGAGAACACAAAGAATACTTCAACAACTAAGGTCGACACTACAGAATTGGTGATTGAGCATACAAATGGAGCAATTTGTGATAAGGCTGTTGCTCGAATGGGAGACCACGGAAAAGGACATGCTTCAAAGGAAGAGATAGTATTACCCTTTAAAAAAGCTAATCAGCCATCTGTTTTGGCAGAACCCCAGGATGGTTATAATGATGTGGGCAGGTTTCTTTATCTGGAAGGAGTGGAATACATCATGTGGTGCACATATGATGTACACTTCTATGCATCTTTTGCACTGCTTGATTTGTTTCCAAAAATTGAACTTAGTATTCAACGTGAATTTGCCAAAGCTGTCTTATCTGAGGATGGTAGAAGAGTACGATTCCTAGCAGAAGGTAACGTGGGAATTCGCAAGGTAAGAGGAGCTGTTCCTCATGATCTGGGGACACATGACCCGTGGAAAGAGATGAATGCCTATAATATACATGATACAAGCAAATGGAAGGACTTGAACACCAAGTTTGTGCTCCAGGTCTATCGGGATTTCTCTGCAACAGGAGACATGTCATTTGGAGCTGATGTTTGGCCTTCTGTTCGAGCTGCCATGGAGTATATGGATCAATTCGACACGGATGATGATGGCCTTATAGAGAATGATGGATTCCCAGATCAGACGTACGATACTTGGACAGTTCATGGTGTCAGTGCTTATTGTGGCGGCTTGTGGCTTGCAGCACTTCAGGCTGCAGCAGCAATGGCTTCTCAACTAGGTGACGAGGAGTTTGGTGAAAAATGCAAGAAAAAACTTTTGGTGGCTAAAAATGCCTTTGAAGCTAAGTTGTGGAATGGGTCTTATTTCAACTATGATTCTGGATCAAGCAGTAACAGTAAATCTATTCAAGCAGATCAATTAGCTGGACAATGGTATACTGCTTCATCTGGGTTGCCTAATCTCTTTGATGACTACCAAATTAAGAGCACCCTGCAGAAGATATTTGATTACAATGTCATGAAAGTTAAAGGAGGTCGGATGGGTGCTGTAAATGGAATGCATCCGAGTGGGAAGGTGGACGAGACCTGCATGCAATCACGTGAAATTTGGAGTGGAGTTACATATGCTGTGGCTGCTACTATGATTCTTTCAGGAATGGAGGAGCAGGGATTTTCCACCGCTGAAGGAATATTTATTGCTGGCTGGTCTGAAGACGGATTTGGGTAAGGCATACTTTTGTGTTTATTTACTGTAGTAGATTTTGTCAGATGCTCTTTCTTGACTTATTTTGTTTCCTTAAGGTGTCATATCTCATATGTCATAAAAGGCATACCTGTAACAAATTTGCCCATTTTCACTTTCTGCCCTAAGTATAATTTTTATTCTCACTTTGTATTCTGAGTTCGTTATTGTCCAGCAGGGTGATCAGAAGGTTTGGGAACAGAAAGTTTAAATTAGTAGCAATGAGTCAATTTAAGATTGTAACAATAAACATTAATTCTAAACCTAAAATTTAATAAGTACTCCCTCCGTCCCTAAATAGAGTGTCCATTTTTCCATTTATGTTTGTCCCAAATAGATTTCCCATTTCCTTATTTGGTATGGTTCCACCAATTAAAATATTATTTTGCTTTTAACTTTTATAATATCACCCACTTTCTCATATGGCCCACATTATCTCTCCTTAATAAACAATTCATAAAAAGTGTACCAACTTCTATATTTAATTACTCCCTCCGGTCTATTAGTTTACCCTTTTCTTTTGCACAGAGTTTTAGGAGAAATAATGTTGTGGGACATAGAAAGAAAGAGAAACTATTATTTTATATTAAAGTTGAATGTATGTGTGATGGAAAGTTAGTGGCCCCATTCCAAAAATAGAAACAAAAGAAATAGGTAAACTAATAAGGGACATCTCAAAAAGGAATACGGGTAAACTAATAAAGACCGGAGGGAGTATGATTTAATACAACTAACGTCCTACACATGATTTCTTCTTAATACTTGTGCCCAAAAGAAATGGGCACTCTATTTAGGGACGGAGGGAGTAATTAACATAAATATTAAGGAATGTTAGCTCAAAAACTGTACAAATGATTATCCTTTTAAAGTGAGTACATACTTGGTATATAAATTTCCATGCATATAAAATAAAGTTATAGTTAACTTTAGTGGGAAAGGAGATAAAGACTTTTCAATCAAAATATGAAGGAACAAAAAAAGCAATATGCGGGAGCAGTATTCGATCCTAGAAGCATGCAAAGTGTTGCAGCTGACTTCCATAGCCATTGAGCTATGATACTTATAGTATATGCAATTGCATATACTGTATGTGTGACATTTATGGTGCCCATTGTAAAATTAACTAAGCTGCGTCCTTGTGCCGCAGGTCTTCCCCGCCCCTGCGTGGCTTCTCCATATTGTCTAGGAGTCTAGCATAGTAGCATTACTTGTCTGATGCAACCATATCTTGGTGATTTGTAGAATATACTCCCTATATGTTTGTGTTGTCAAAGCCTTTTGTTGTTCAACACTTCTGTTTTTTTTTTTTTTTTTTTTGTATTAATTGCTACACTTACCTAAGATGAAAACAATGTGATACTTGCTACATTACCTAACATGATAACACGGCACCCCCTCCCCGCGTCCCCCCCCCTGCCCCCCCAAAAAAAAAAAAACACACACACCTCGCTTTTGTAGAAACACCATTACTTTCCCTCATCTACCTCCCTATGATTTATTTCATTGTAGCTGACTCCAGGGAAGTGCCTTTTTTTTTTTTCTTTTTACCTTGCAAGCCCTTTTTTCCAAATACTTCCTCCATATATTTGTTAGTTGTTCCACCTCTATTTTCAAGGTCAAAGTTTGTAATCTTTGACTGCATCTTATTCTTAATATAGAAAAGAGATATTAATATAGAGTAGTGGAGTACTTCACATTATCATGCTTGTTTGAGTCCTTTTTAATGTGTCTTAAAATATCATCATTATGTAATTTTTTGAGATATGAAATTAAAGATATTAATGTTCAAAAGAATTTATGCAAACGAGGGTGTATGAAAGAAAATTGCAGTGGGCCTCATCTCCTCACCCAAGTACAAAATGCATGGCGGCCACCCCCCTCAATTTCACACATTTAAAACATTACTTCAAACCGACAACCATAACTAATAGTCTATGTGGAGTAACTACACTCCCCTGGAATGACCTTTTGAGTGCTAAAAAGAAAACGCTGATTGTGTAGTTGTAATACATTCGAGCAACCATCCAAGTTACATTTGAGGCATGAGTAATAACAATAGTTTAGTAGCATCGTTGTAACATTTGTTTCTTTTTGTAGATATTGGTTCCAAACACCGGAGGCTTGGACACTGGATGGCCATTACCGATCTCTTATATACATGAGGCCATTGGCAATTTGGGGAATGCAGTGGGCATTATCTATGCCTAGAGCAGTTCTTCAGCCACCGAGGATAAACATAATGGACAGGATCGATTTATCTGATTTGGATTCAAGATCTACTTTGAGTTTAAAATCCGCTCGCACTGAGGCAGCTCGCAGAAAAGCTTCTGGAAAATTGAAGTGTTTTGGCAACTCAATGTTTAGTTGTGCAAGTTAGTGTATGTGTACATTGTTTTTTGGCGGACATTCCAGGTTCTTCATACACAATAATGCGGAACCAGCTCCTCATCTCAAGATACAATTGGTTGAACAACAACCAGTTTCTGTTTCGCGTATGTTGTGGCTCCGTTTTTTTCCAGAATATAAGATATTAATGTACTGTAAAAGGAACACCATTGAATATTTTGATGTATTTGTTACTAACTAGTGATTCTCTTTCTCCTTTCTCTGTCTGCAATAATGGAGTTTGAAGGAAAATGAGGAGTTATATCTTTAGTCCCACTTGTCTCTAATTCAATTGAGCTCTACAAGAATGTTATATAAACATATAACATATATATGAATATCCAGGTCTACAAATAAGGAATTCAGCCAGGCAAAGAATTGAGTGACAATATCTCTTTACAAAAATTATTAGAATAGGCCGTCTAATTTTAATATAAAAATTAGACGAACCCAATATTGAATTTTTTTAATAGACTCATTCCATTTCACTCTAATCCAACATTATCCTAGTCATCCCTTCTCTTCTCCTTCCTTTGTTTTCTTGATTCTCAAACTACAACAGACAATTTCAAAAAATAACTTGGTAGTCTTACCGAATTGATTAAACTAGTAACTAAATGATTAAACTAGTCATTGAATGGGTTAGAGAATGTCATTACTGAATAGATTAAATTGGTCACGGAATAGATTAAACTGGTCCCTAAATAGATTAAACTAGTCACTATATTAAAAAAGGTGGTATGTTCTCTTCTTAATATTGTGCTTGGGCCGTGCTTAATTTTAAACTAAAAATAGGCGGTCTCTTACAAGACCAACTGAAGCAGCTAATGTTTCCCTATGTTCTGATAGTGTTTAAATTGTGTAAAAAGTAATGTGCCAACACCAGGGAAAAGAGGAAATGAAAGTATGAGACAATATGCTCCTTGAGAATACAGATATCATCCATGCATCACAAGACAGCAAAGTAATATGCTAAGGAACAGAACATAATGTAGAGAGAACACATGCATTTTATCAAAAGCAGCAAAATGCTGGGGAGCCAACAGGGTTTTCTTAGTACTTATCAGGGTGAAAATTAATATGCTTAATTACCATCAAAAACTTCCTCAAACATGAACCAACATCATGCATACAATGATTTGCTTTTGTTTCCCTATTGAATGACCGCAATTGTAGTTCAAGATAACTGTTGGGAGACTGAAGATACCTGACTATATATAATTAAAACAACATGGTTGCTAAATACAACCTCACTTTACTAAACACAACCCTATAAAAAACCCAAAATACCCTCTACTTCATAACTCTTGTCACCCTCAACCTCTTCAGCTGTCGTTCAAAATTGAGCCCAAATTAACCCCATAATTTCACCCAATTTCTGCAATTTATGATCGAAATGAGATATTAGTATTATTTCCTCCCTCCTTTCTCCATTTTCTTGTGCTAAAACCTTCAATTTACTTCGATGCAACCGGTGCTTCAATTGCTGCGAGTTTGATGAGTCAACTGTTTGGGCTAAGCGAATTGCGTTCCGATTTTGAAAGAAATTTGCTATACTTCCAAGCACTGTTGTGAAGGTTCGTTGTTTTGTATTTTTTTTTTAAAAAAACCATCTGCATTTTTTCAAGTTTTTTGTATTCGTTCTTCTGTTTTTTTCTTCTACATTTTTTAAAAAAAAAAATTCGATATTTTTTTTTGGGTCTATAGTGCTTGAAGTATAACCAACTTCTATATGCGAAATTAATACAACCAAGGCTGGAGTTTTGCTATTTTCTGCATTTCTTCCAAACATTTTGCATTTCGTGCAATCTTTAGGAAACAGATTAATCTGTTTAGGTTAATCTATTTCGTTCAATTTGCACGAAACAGATTAAACTGTTTAGGTTAATCTATTTCGTTCAATTTGCACGAAACAGATTAAACTGTTTCTTGCAGATTGTACGAAATGGTGCCGATGAATTCATTCATATTGCATCTCATTTGCTAAACGACGCCATTTTTTTTCTTACTAACGCCCTAAATACATGTATAATACATGTATATCACTATTAAAATACTCTCCCTCTCTCTCACTCTCCTACTCTCCTACTCTCTTCACTCTCCCTCACTCTCTCACTAGATCTCTCTCATGAACAACATCTACCTTCAACTTTTTTCCGGCGACATAAATTAACTCCGACGACTTAATTTATTCCGGCCAGAAGCACAAGATCTCGCATTTTCTCCGGCGACAAACTTTGGCTTTGTGGAGGCGCACTAACTCCGGCGACACGTGGGTGAAGGAGAAGACGTTTTTTCCGACCAACATAACTCCGGCAACACCGATAACAACGAACTCCGGCGCAAGGTTAGTGTGGAAATCCTACAAATATAATGGGGCGCCTATTTTAGGCGGTTCCACCACTGGTGGAGCGTCTAAAAAAGGCGCTTAACACCAGTGGTTGGGCGCCTAATTTAGGCGGACCACCTGAGGTGCAACCGCCTTATTTAGGCGCCCAACCTTTTTTTTTGTTTTTTTGGGTTTTAATTTCTAAAAAAGATAATTTTTTTGTTTAAATATGTTTAGTTTAGAAATTAATAATTATAAAACTTTGTTAATTATGGTGTTTTATAGTAGAAAATTGCATATGTTAGACTAGAAAATTGGTTTGTGTACTGCTGAAAATGTCAAATTTCAAATGAAATGTCATGGGGAGAGGGCGCCCTATTTAGGCGCCTTCACATGAGTTGGGCGCCTAATTTAGGCGCCCCCACTGCATGCGGGGCGCCTAATTTAGGCGCCCCACCTACAGGTGCAGGCGCCTAAATTAGGCGCCCAACCAGCGGTGCATGCGCCTAAATTAGGCGCCCCACCTGTGGTTGAGGCACCTAAATTAGGCGCCTCACCTTGCATGTGGTTTGTTTAAAAAAAAAAACCATGTACCCTGTCCAAAAAAAAAAAAAAAAAAAAAAAGGAAAGGTTTGTTTACAAACCATGTATAATGTACAAAAATACATGTATTTTACATGTATTATACATGTATTTTACATGTATTATACATGTATTTAGGGCGTTAGTAAGTAAAAAAATGGCGTCGTTTAGCAAAACCCTATTGCATGAATTGGATTAATTCGGAAAAAATAAAACGAGTAACTTACCTTAAATTGAAGTTCATTTGGGTCAAAATAATCGTCCACTATAAATCAAATTCAAAATTAGTCAATTAGTCTCATGCAATTTATATCTCTATTATATATGGGAACTCTTGAGGACTTTGGTTTCCATCATCTTTTACCATTATACCCCCAACTAAAAACCAACTATAACTTCTCTAATTTTGGATTTTATTAAAATAAAAGAAAAATATATATAGTGAACCGAATGCAATTACAACTTCTACCACTGTTTTTGCACGCATGACGTGCATATAAGACTAGTTTCTCTAAATGTGAGAGGGAGGAGGAGAAAATATTTTTCTTAGAGAGAATATGAAAATAAGGGTATCGAGGGCTGTATTTAGTAAAGTGGGGATGCATTTAATGACCTCCTAAAACAAAGGATTTGTGAACAAAGTCCATAGCAGAGGTGGAATTTGGGTAGCGAAAGAATGGCCTTATTCAATATCCTCATGGATGAACAAAAAAGTTTTCGGTGACATTCACTCAAGATCCTCACATATGAACTTGTCACTAATAGAAAGGATTGAAGTATTGAACACAAAAATAAGCAAGTATCAGAAATAAGTGAGCTTCCTCAAAAAAGATCAAAGCATACATGACCTACTGAACAAATGGACACTGAATGACATTTTTCTTAAAGGGTGCTCAATTCTACATGATTCCAGCAAGCTGAGTGGCGTGCACAAAATGAGAGAAGCATGTCCAAGTCAGTGTCTAACTAGATTAGGGTTAGGGTTAGTGTGTTGGTCAATTTATAATCCTAAGCCAATTGGACCTACATATTTCTTAATCTAATTTATATTCCATTACCCTATGATTTAGCATCCAAAGATGACTTATTAAACTTTTAACTTCAAAATGGTTTTTTTATGAAAAAAAATCCATACCTTTATCTGCACTTATAGGCAACCATCAGGCCCGACCCTAAGGGTTGGCAAGAAGGGCCACTGCCCAGGGTCCAGGCTTAAAGAGGGCCCATATTTTAAAAAAATCAGTCTTTCTAGTTTTTTTTGTTTGGAGAAAAAGAAAGAAAAGGTTGGAGGGTAAGTGTCACACGGAGTCAGCAAAGTAATCAAACTAAAAGGTAACTTTCCTTGCCTATTTCACTTTAGCTAATAGCCACTATTAGAGTTGCTTATCGGTCGAGCCGAGTCCGAACTGTCGTATGCTAGGCTTGTGTTCGTTTAAGTTTATTCGAGCTCGAGCCGAGCTTGAAGCTTAACGAGCCGAACTTTGTTCTAGCCGAGCTTGAAGCTTAACAAGCCGAACTTTGCTTGAGTTGAGCTTTGACCAAATTTAAACGAGTCGAGCTCGAACTGTTCACGAACAGACTTAACTCTTTATCACCCCTAGTTTTTACATGTTTTCTTTGTTTTTCCTTTTTTAATATTTGGGATTTATAGGTTTTCTGTTAAACAATGAAACTATTAACTTATTATTGTGTGATATTTAGGTTAATATATTTATGTATTTATATAAATATATTATTTTTCTATATAGAAGTATAATCGAGCTTGTTCACGAGCCTTCGACCCGAGCTTTGCCTAGCTATGCTTGGCTCGTTAAAATCTCGAGCCGAGTAAGAATCCGGGTCGAGCCACCACGAGTCGAGCTTTGATCAAGCATATCCCGAACTATTCGCGAACAAGCCAGGCTCATCAATACCCCTAGCCACTATAGCTGTCAAAGGAAATTTAAAAAAAAAAAGGAATTATATGACAAATAGTAAAGCTTTCCTTCCTTGCATAGTAACTTTTACAAACCAACTGTCAAAGACATATCAAAAAAAAATTGTATCTTCATCAACTTTATCACACCCTTCATTTCCACTGCTTACAGCGTTTCCATTACATTTCTTCATTTTCCAATTTCATGTTTCAAAACTACTAGGCTCTATACTCTAAATTATAATTATTATCATAATTATATTATCCTACCTACTTTCGATTATTATAAACCTATAATTTTGTACTAACTCAACCCTTGGGTTTGATAAACAAAGCAGAAAAAACATTCCAAAAATCAAATAAATGCTGGCAACATGATTAATCTAGGCAAATTAGAGAAAAATGTAGAGTAAAAACACGCTATAATTGGGGACATTTGTGTTCTTTGGTTTGTTTGTTTGGGGCTTCTCTTTCACAAAAAAAATATAAATTAGGAAAAGAAAAACTAGAAAGGCTGTTTTTTTTTTAATATAGGCCCTCTTCAAGCCTGGACCCTGGGCGGTGGCCCTCCTTATCAACCCTCAGGGGCCAAGCTTGCCTAGAGTCTAATATTTGTGTTTGTTTGCTTTGAAATCTCGAAACAACGAAATAGATTAGTCCTTGACCAAATCCATCATAGGAACTAGCTAAGGTGTTCATACAAAATCGAAACCGAAAAATCATCGAAAAATCGGTCCAAAAGAGTGGTAATCATACCAATCAAAAAATGTTTTAACGGTATGGTTACGAATCGATAAAAGTAACGGTTAAATGGTACGGTTACAGTTATGATTTTTGAGTAAACGATTAATCGAAAAACCGAACTATTTTTTTCCTCTATTGAATTATTGCGAAACATTTTCCAACAATTGCATTAATTCTAATATTTGTTACTAAATAACATTAGAGGAAGTATGTGATTATTTGAAAACTTTAATACTAATATAAACACTATAATTAGGAAATGTAGTAAATTCTTATTGTTATTATGGTTTCCAATGGATTTATTATACACTTATGTAATACATTTATATTAAAATATATATAATATTAAAGTATATGCATAAAAACTAGAAAATACATATTTACACTAGATAAAATATAATAGTATAACTTGAATAACGGTTAACCGTACCGAAAAACCAGTTAACCGCGTAGGCGATAACCGGTCTAAAAGGTTACGGTTCGCAAAAAGAGCTAATCGAAACTTTCGGTTACCGAACCAAAATGTTGTTTCAGGATAGTTAATCACCCATGAACACTTCTAACAGAAACCTCATTGTCATAGTAAACAAAAGTATTAATCTACTGTACAAGACTGCAAGGAGCCTGTTATGATAGATTTAAGAGTATTTCCTAAAAATCCCTAAGGAATCCAAATGGTTGGACTTGAGTCGGTTGAAAAAAGACATACAACCTTGGCAAGAACGACGTTCAACGGATTATATAACTCATGCGACTCATGCTCCTATAGGTTCTTTAAGTTCCGTAGGCGGGGTAGCTATCGAGATCAATGCATTACTTCTCATTTTGTTCAAGGATTCTTCCTATTCGTAGGTCATTTGTGGCATGCGGAAAGGGCTCAGCTGCAGCAAGATTTGAAAAATGGAATGGATCGTGATTTTGAATTTGTTCTTTCGAAGACCCCTCTTAATTCAGACAAGAAATTCAATGTTTTAAGGTAGGAGTCCATTTGATTATTATACATATTTGGATCAAGTCATACATAAAAATGAATCTTTTTTTTCCCCAACTCATTTCGCTAGACTTCTATTATCACAATATCATATATGATGATCTATCAACAATATCATATATGATAATCTATCAACTAGGATAACTATCCCCAACAAACACTTCTAAATACTTCTTCTGTAACGAAATTGATATTATACTTTCAAAATTAAAAACACACTTTTCTAGGCAATTTTTTGAAGAGAAAGAAAAAAAAAACGTATAATAAGAGAGAAATAGAGAGATTGTTGCCTAAAAAAAATTATAACATCTATTTTGTTACAACCATATGCAAAATATTACATCTATTTGATTTTGATGGAAGTAGATAAATTTAGGAAATACTCCTCAATCTATCCTAACAATATTCTAACACATGAACAAATGTTCAAGTAGTTTAACCATTAAAAAAAACTACTTTTGTCAATCCTTAAGATTATGATATTCCTTTGGATCATCCCAAAACAATTCCGCAACAAGTATACTTTGCAAATAATTCTTCAATAATTTTAATTTTTAAGGGTTCTATCTCACTATTTGTCCCATTAAGTGTGATACTAATGTCAATTGTTTTTTGCCTTATTTATTTTCTTAAAAAAAATTGTTTACAACTCCTACGATAGAAAATAACACAAAAAAATGGGTCAGAAAATTTAGACTCGAATATGTGACTATGTGAGACTTGCCAAAATCAAAGTATATGAAAATCAAAGTAGTGAAATCCAAATTCCAAGTGACTACAACATGTTTCACATACAAAACATATACCCAAGAGTGAAAAATAATGCTTGCATGCATGCTAAAAAAAAAAACAATAACTTGTTAACTCTTAACTCTCTATTTCCTAGGCCGATTCTCGGTGTTTTCGGGGCGAGCCGTGTTGGTGGCAACCCTAGCAACATCAAGAGCATCAACCTCAGCCTTTTTCTTAGAGTACAACACACCATACCCAATAATAGCAGTAATAGCAAAGCCTGCTATAGTCATAGTGGTATAACTAAACGGCAGTCGACGTCGTTGGTGCAACACCTCACCGGGGCCACGTCCGTGCCCCGGTGGGCGTTGCGACGCTTCGACTCCCGCAGCTTTTACATGCTCGGGAGTCATTTTATGTGTGTCAGCAGTTTTTCTCCAAGATTGATCACCATTAGTATCACCACCTTTGTTGGTGGGATCTATTTTTACTTCTCCTCTGTCTACTTCTGGTCCTCCCCAAGACATTTTTCTCTGTTTAGTTTTTCTTTGTGATTGTTTTGGTTTGTGAAAATGTTTGATGAAAGGGTGAAGTGAAGTAAAGTGTGGAGAAAGAGATTGTTTGTAGCACCAAATAAAATTTGACGTGGTGTATGAGAATCTAAAGAGGACACGTGGTTGTGAGATTTGTTGCCTCGTTGTTTTAGAGGATGTTCTTGGTGTAGACATGTGTCTTTTGTGCTGGAGTTTTTTTTTTTACATGTTTCGTCAGTTTAACCATTAATATGTTTTAATTCATATCTAGTAAAAAAAATCCACGCCTCTCTTTTATAAGAATGAAAATGCAGTCTTTATCTTAAAAAATCAAACAAGTTTGATTTAGATTAAGTTAATGTAAATTTATAAATCCAGATTAACTCGATCGAATAAGGTTTAATAAGTTGTGACGATATGTTAAATAAGTTTCGTAAAGTCATAAAAGTGAGTTCTAAAATGTTCTGATAGTTCGATTTAGAAAAAATTTAAGGGAATATAATGCTCGAGTAATTCTTAATAATTTACAAAAATCATATCATCTCATATAAAAATCAATACTCGAAAATTTATATATATTGATCATGATTTTGTAGACACGTCTCATTTTCGCTCAAGTCCAAGCTTGCATTCCGCCGTAAGATGGATTAGAGAACTAAGACAAGAGAGAAGATTTTTTTTTTTTTTTTTTTTTTGACAACGAGAAAATTTGCATTAATGAAAATTGGAGTACAACCTAAAGGTAATACAACCAAACAGAAATAAACTAACACAAACTAGAGCTGTACTAGCTCGTACAAACTTTATGGAAAACAAACTAACTATTACGTGTCCAGTCCAAAACCAGTTTGTCTTGAGCGATGGTGGGTGAGGTTGGAGTATATGTCTTGACGAAAAAGACTTGATATGAGAGGAAACATGTTGGGATACGAACCCCTGCCGATCTGCATAGAAAGATTGTCGTACAACAGCTAGTAGACCCCATTGGCCACTAGACACTAAATCCCAAGGTCCTTGAAGGGAAACATCCTCCTGGGATTCTAACAAGTCAACTAACAATGAAGTCACGTCCTTTGGTGACTTCTGACCCTACTTCGAGGGTATCCGGAGTTTAGTCACACTAGACTGAAACTCAAAATAAGTGGAGGTCTTCTCATGCTCCAAAACAAGTTGGAGGGCCTCCCACAAGATGCGATTTTTAGGTGTGATGACATCTGAAGTCATCACGAAAAAATTGGGACGAGATAGATTGATGACCATCGCCCCACTTACGGATCGGAAGATCCAACTGCACAACCCCAAATCTATAAGAACGACACACAACAGATTTTAATTGAGAACCACCTCTCATCTGAACCAACCTTCGAATTCCTAAATCGGCATAAACCTCATAGCCAACTCCAGGAGTATTGGCTCTATTCACCAGGTTTCCTAGATTGTCCTTTGTCATAGGAAACCAAGAGCCTTGCACTGCCCACCGATCACTACTAACGAACACCCAAGCACACCGAGACACAAAAAAGCAAGGGCTATTAGATCTGGAAGATACAAACAGTAACCAACACAACACTAGGTTCGTAACACCGAACCCTAGACTAGGTAACTTGACCAAACTAGGTAACTTAAAGGGAAAGGGGAAGACGAAAGCGAGAAAAAAGAAAAACAACTTACTGAAAACCATAGCAGGGGAGGGGAAGGAAAGTCGTCGCACATAAACCGCCGCAAACAGCTAAACACTAAAGGGGAAGGAGACGCAACTAGGACTCGACTAACGTAACCGGGGAGGGGGAAAGGGAAGCCCACGAACGCAACAAGGGGAGGGGGGAGGGAAGCCCACGAGCGCAACAAGGGGAGGGGGGGGGGAGGGGGACGAACGTAACCGGGGAAGGGAAGGGGAAGCCGAGTAACCGGACCACCTGCGACGGGGAAAGGGGGAAGAGTACCGACGACGACCGACGAGGGACGAACCGATGACGGAAAACCGAGAGGACGAGGTAAGTCCGTCGCACAGGGGAGGGGGGTAGGGAAGAGGGGGCGACGAAAGCGGGGGAACGCTGGGGAGGGGGAGGAAACCTAACACTAAAACTACAACTAGACTTCGACAGTGGTGGCTCGCCGCGACTCGGGCCGAGGTATCAGCCGCCGGCGAGCCAGGGGAGGTAGGCGGCGGGAGCTTTGTGTGTTTAGGGTTTGGGGAGGAGAGAATGCTTTAGAGAGAGGAAGGGCACGTATTGCTTTTTGACGACAAGAGAGAAGATTACACCAAGAAAAAAGTCTTCTACTAAATGATGGTTATTGTTTTTATAGTAAGCTATGAAGCACGGAAACCTTTGGAACTTGAGGTTTCTCTATTTCAGAAACGTTTTGGTTCCTAAAAACCAGTCGTTTTCGTGCTAATAAAGCATAGAAATGATTGGGACTTGAGAGTTTCCGATTTTGAAAATGATTCCATTTTCGAATCTCCAACTGTTTTTTGTGCTATATAGGTGGTGAATGAGAAAATGATATGGTCAAATTTTGATAAGCCCCCGCTTTAAGAAAATCAAATTGGTAAAGCTTTGGTGGACATAATTATTACTTTGTCTATATATGCGTAAATAAAATTAGTCAAATTTTTGCTCCAAAAGCAAATATCACTATGAACATTGTTTGATTGTATCTTGTGTTTCTTTAATACTTATTGTAGATGTTGCTTAGCCTTCAATTAATGAAATTTTTCTTTCAAAAAAATATATATGCTGGAGGAAGTATTCAAGTTTACAAGGTGCATTTTGGACTTTGGAAGGGTTGCTTGTAGTTGTTGGGAGTTTAGAATAGATTTGGGCTTGACGTAATGGAATAGAGACATTTGGTAAGTTGGCCTAAGGGCCAAGACTAATGGGGTAATTGCTTTCTTTAGTTCCAATATTTTTAAGTTTAACTCAAAGCCTTACAGGAAGGTCTGCATTTGTTTTTTTCAATTGTTTGTTTATAGAGCTAAAATTGAAGATAATAATTTTGTTGAATTTTATTATATTGGCGCGAGTAAAGAATAATAAGAAATAAATAAAGTACTACTTTTAATACACGTGAAGTTATTTACTTTTGACAATAATTAGGCTCATTTGAAAGTTTAAAGGCTACTACTCGTTACACAATATATAATAATACGCCTATGATGATTTTCTTTGGTGTGAGAAAGCGGTTAAGTAACTGTCAAAAAAAAAAAAAGCGGTTAAGTACAATGATGAAGATGGGACTTGATACCACGTCTTAAGTATCATCTCAATTTGATTAGGGGTGTTAACGAACCGGACCAAGACCGGGTCTGGAGTTGCTCGGCTCGACTCGACTCGACTCGTAACACTTTTACTCGAGCTGAGCCTTGAGCTTTTTCGAGCTTTACTTTTTTAGTTCAACCTTAAAACTCAACAAATTATATTATATATATTATATAAATAGGTTTAGACTACTTATTTTGAGTTGTTCACAAGTATTGTGTACAATTTAAGTATAATTTTTCATTCAATTTCTATAATATGGAAAATAATATAGCTAAAACATATTTCGAGCATGCTAAGGAACTTTCCAAATCGAATTTTACTATGCTCGGCTTTAGGAAATTTCGAAATTAACTCGAATAATTTGCGAAATGGAAATGTAGACTCATTAACCGTTATGATTTACAAAGATACTGAACAAACTTGAATTAGGCTATTAAATTCACCTAAATCCGTTTCGACCGTTTCACATTATAACCGTTATAACAACGGACAAAATCAGCCCATTTTATTTCACCTGCAATCAGTCAAAGGTGTACCCCACTAAATTCTGTCATCAAAAACACCTCTCAAACGGCTAGTTTTCACCATTTTCCCCCCCTATAAATACCATCACTCCTTAAACCTTTTCACCATCATTAATCCAAATCTTCTCATCTCTCTCTCTCCTCTGCATAAACCTCCCTTTCTCTCTATTTCTTCTTCTACCAAAGCTAAAGAAATATTTTTTCTCATATTCTAAGTTAAATTAAATTAGCATACAAAATCAATGGCTTTTTCTTCAAGAATTTGCTCAATTTCTTTGGTTTTGGCATTTGCAGTCTTGGTGAGTTTTGCAGAAGCAAGAGATCATCTTGTGGGTGGTAAACCAGATGGTTGGAAAATTCCTGCTTCTGAATCTGATTCTCTCAACAAATGGGCTGAGAAAAGCAGGTTTCAAATTGGTGATTTTTTGGGTAAGATTTCTCATAATTTCTTTCACTTTTGATGTTCAATTTAATTACATATAACCCACTTTTCAGCTGTAATTTTTACCAGAATCAATTTTTATTGTTAAGAATATGACATTATTGTACAAAAATCGAAACTTTTCCATTTTTGAGTGAAGAATCTATCTGGATATTCTTTAATTTGTCAAAATGTGAAAAAAAAATTATAAACCCAAGTATAAAACAAATATTTTTCCATCCTTGAGCTAAATATCTCATCTGGGTCTTCTGAAATTTTTAACAGAATCAATTCTATTGTAGAAAAAATTAAAATCATTGTAAAAAAAAATAGAAACTTTTCCATTTTTGAGTGAAGTACTCTTCATAATCTTTGAGCTAAAAATCTCGTCTGGGTCCTTCTAAAATTTGCAAAATTACAAAATAAACTCAGTGGGTCTCAAAATTTGCCTGAAATTTCAATTTTTCATAACTAACGGTAAAATTTGCTGGTTTTTGTGACAGTGTGGAATTATGACAGCAAAAAAGACTCAGTTTTGGAAGTAACAAGGGAGGCATACTTAAGCTGCAACACAAGCACCCCAATAGCTGAGCACAAGGGAGATGAGACCAAAGTTCAATTGGAAAAGGCAGGCCCATACTACTTCATCAGTGGATCACAAGCCAACTGTGAGAAGGGAGAGAAGGTCATTGTGGTTGTAATGGCAGCTCGAAGCCGGCGTTCCGGTGCTGTTTCTCCAGCTCTTGCGCCTTCTCCGGCTTTCGGAATCGAGGCTCCAGCGGTTGCTCCTACTAGTGGTGCTTCAGGGCTCAAGGGTGGAGTGATGGTGGTTGTTGGGGTTTTGGCTGCCTTCCTTATT